>CM020507.1:19940000-20290000 GCA_009823395.1 Thamnaconus septentrionalis
CTCTTGTGTTTTCTGGGGATTTATGATTACTGCAAAGTCAGAGGTTTGTTAAAGGTCCAGTGTGTAATATTTGGAGATTTTGAAGAGGAAAAAGCGACATCATGTGGTTACATTTTGGATTGCCGCGTCTTTGCCTGCCAGTGAACTACGGCGGCCTACGCAGCCAAACCTGGATACCTCGTCCTTCTTCTTCGTTGGTTAGGTTGAAGACGCGAGCGTTCACTCTAATTACGAAAACCTGCTGTCAGGCAGCTGGATTGTCCACACCAGGCTTCCTTAGAAATATGGCGGCGCAAGATGGCAGCTAACTTGGAGCAAAACTCTTGTACTGTGTATATTGTTATCAGGGCGAGGCGATTTTGGACGAAAACAAAATTCAATCAATTTTCAATTTGGCTTTTCGGTAAATCTCGTTAAATATGCTACAAAATGGGACAAGTACATGTTGTACGCAACTTCGGAAAATAAATATTTACTAACTTACTAACTTACTACTTACTAACTAAGGTAGTGGCGAGGGCAGCATCCGTAATCACTTCCTGGTTTTAACATTTGCTGTAGCTAGGACAACTACGGATGCGAGAAAACAAAGGTAGCCAGTTAACAGCTTCGAGGAGGGAGGAGGAGTACGGTAGCCTAGGGGCGCCGACTCGGAATCGATTTTCCAATTTTCCTCTTTTTAACGTTGTCTTGACTAAAAAAAAAAATCAGATTTCGATTTAAAATCGATTAATCGCACAGCCCTAATTCTTTTATATTTGAGAACTGTTTTAAAAGTTGGAAAGCCAAAATTACTTTTATTGTACTGCGAGTATACACTTTTATGAATGTATTTACGGGCAGTATGTGAAGCTTTTCACCAATATAAAATTAATAAATCAAGCCAAATATTTCACACTGGACCTTTAAGTGGCCATCGTCTTACCCTCTCCTCTTCAAAGCTAATGAGACCTTCATCATCGTCGCTCTCCAGCTCCTCGGGCCCTTCGCTGATCAGGGCGTTGAGCTCCGTGTTGGCTGGCCGGGACTTGAGCAGGCTGATGAAGCGCTGCAGCGTCGACGGCCCTCCACCCAGCGGCGACGCCTCCTGCTGCTCCAGGTTGTCACTTTGCTTCTTAGCAAAGTTAATAAACACCTACACAGGGAAGAAAAAGAAAAACACGGCGTCTCCGTGACGGTGGACTCTCCCGATGTCTCCAGCGCCGTTTGGGTTTTGCACTCACATTGTCCAGCGTGGTCTGGCTGACGGAGTAGTCCTCGATGCCAAGCACCTCCACCACCTGCTCCATCTTGCTGAAGACCTGAGCCAGCGAGATCCGCTCCGACTTCAACTGGTACTGGACTTTGGTGTGGTGCCGCTCCTGAAACGGGACAACATAATTATTCACAACTGCGATCATCAATGGTCTTCATACTCCCGTGATCAAGAAGTAAACAAGCATATTTTGACTGCATAACTTTTCTGCAAACTCACTAGCAACCCTGGATCACAGAGAATGGCATTTCTTTAAACCTCACAGGGTGTATTATGTAGAAATGCGGTCAAGACTTTTGAAGACACAACCAAATGGAGGGAAATGGAATGGAGGACACAGGAATATGGTGGCTAGCTTGTTTAGAAATTAGCTGAATTAGCTCATACAGGCTAATGTTTTCCCCCTTTTAGCTCTGGTCGAGATTTCATGATAATTTTAGATCATCTTAAATGATTTAATGCCAATGAAACGGGGAACGTGTGTCATGTGCAGAAAGCATAAAGCTAATGACCGGACTGACATGGACGGACAGTAGGTTTTGAAGAAGTTAATGAACTTAAAAAGCTAAATCTTCATCTTTTTCTTCCTTAGCATCAAACCGACAAGAAGTGATCCTGATGACAGCAGAGGTAGTTGTAAGTAACCATGAAAGGGCAGGTGGGTTGCTGAGACAATTTCAGGATAGAGTGCATGAAGTAGTATTTTTCATTATCATTGGTACTATTGGATTTTACATTAACGATTGGTGCAGAATCTGAGTTTGACAAAGGCATCTCCAACCTGTCAGTCAGCCTCAGAAGTAGACAAGGTACCTTTAGCACAGCTTCAGGGAAGTTCCTGTTGAAGAACCGAACTACCTCCTTCACATTGGAGCTGCTCTTGGTCCTGACGGTGATCATGTAGCCATCTCCAAACCTGGAACATCATCATGGCAATTTATGTAGCTGTTGAATCTTGATTTATTGGCTTCTTTTGGCATGAGGTCTAACGTTAAAGGTCAACCAAGGTCAACTAAAGATCACATTCTCTGAACTTCAGTACCCGCATAGGTTAAAAGGAAATATAATACATTTAGTAGTTTTACGTGTCCCAACAACAGGACGTGACTCTTCTGACCTGTTTTTGAGGTGCTGGATGCTTCCGAGGCACTTGAACCTCCCGTTCACCATGATACCCAGCCTGGTGCACAGAGCCTCACACTCCTCCATGCTAGAGAGGACAGCACGGTATATCAGCTTCATGAGCTACACGTTGATCAAAATAAACAGTGGAAGGTCGTGACCCTCAACTGCTACCTCACCTGTGTGACGTCAGCACAACGGAGCGGCCGGTCTTGATTATATCGAGGATTAAATTCCAGAGGAACCTTCGTGCCTTCGGGTCCATCCCAGTGGTGGGCTCATCCTGGAACATCCCACAAAACACTTCAGTCAGAACCTTGGCAGTAGCTGAGGACACTACTGTTGGCTTTATATATACATATAACATATGTATATATATATATACATACATATAACATATGTATATATATATATACATACATACATACACACATATATATATATATATATATATACATACATATAACATATGTATATATATATATACATACATACATACACATACTGTATGTAATATGGCATGCCATTCAGGAAAATATTTGAATACATTGAATGAAACCTGAAGGACATGAAAGTCCCGGTGATGGTTGAATTAAAAAAGAAAAAGAAAAAGAATAGAAGTCTTTGGGTACATCCAATATTGTTCTTGAGAGAGGTGTTGCAGCCGTTAAATCAAAGTAATGACTTTCGTATTGCTTATTGTATCACTAAAAATATTTTTTTCCTGTTTTTCCTGTCTTGAAACTTGAAAAGTACCAGGAAGATGAGTGCGGGGTAGCCAATCAAAGCTATGGCAGTGGAGAGCTTGCGTTTGTTTCCTCCACTGTACGTCCCGGCTGGCTTGTCCGCGTACTTGGACAACTCCAGCTTTTCCAAGGCCCACCGCACCACCTGCAGGAGGGGGAACAGGAAGTCACCGATGGAGACAGAGATGGTAGGAACACCCCCCAACCCCCATCTCTGTTGAAAGTTAGTAAGAAAAGAAATGGTGTTTAACTAGTTAGCATAATTTGGATTTGACTCAGATGAAGCACTGGGATAAAACATCAACAAGCATTGTAAATCAGGGCCAACCCTCTCCTGGTCCTTCCAGGGAATCCCACGGAGGCGAGTGTACAGCTGCAGGTGTTCCGTGGCAGTCAAGTCATCAAACAGAGCATCAAACTGAGGACAGTAGCCAATACTCTGCTGCACACGCAACAGGTCCTTCAGGATGCTGCGGGGGAGCAGAGAAGACAGTCAGCAGTCACAGAAAAGTTGGTTCTAACAGCAAACTGTTCCACTGGAAAGCCACGGACGGACTCGCTCAGAACAAGAGGAGCCTTCATTGTCGCTTAACAGTGTGCAGCCTGGAAAAGTTGACGTTTTATCACAAGGCCACAGAGAGACACGCAACTAATTGCATTTACATCCAGCAGCCGATTTGGAGACCATGTAAACAGACACATTGAGAGACCCCATGAAAGAATCCATGAGCTTCTTGCCGGGATCTGACAGTGCAACAAGTGCACTACCATGTCGCCTCTATACTGCATCTTCACTCATGTGAAGAACCCCATGATGCTGGGACTGCTGGTTTATGGCAATAACAAGTGGCTGTCTGAAGTCGACGTCAAAGAAAAGCTTTTGTGTAATTCTGAGGCCTGCAAGTTAAACACGGGCCTCTGGCCTGTTCTGGTTCTGGTACTGGTACTGGTGGTACCAGAGCAGAACTGGAGACAGAGCGCAGCACTGAGAAAACTAGGTATAGATTTTTTTTTTTTTAAATAGTTACTAACTGATACTATAAATTATTTGTCTAAATACTACAGAGTGAGCTAACAGCTATATGCGCTACAACAATATTCCTCAATTAAAAAAATAAATATTTGGGTGCAGAAAACGTTTTAATCTGAAAAACAGATGTGCAATCTAACATGTGGAATTCAAACATGATTTTTTTTAAATTAAAAGCTGTAAAAAAAAAAAAGTTTAACTATATTTGTAACTGTTGCAAAATATGAAGATATATGATTTATTTTTTACTCAATTTCATTGAAAATTAAAATAAATACATTGTTGGTGGAAACTTTATAATTTGGCTCTGAATCAAAGACCACCGGGTCTGAAATATTTCGAAATTTCCATTTTTATAGCGCAACATTTAGTCTCCACTACAACTCATGCTGGCAACTGCAGCGAGGGCGAACTTCATTCGTACGTAGAATTGTACGAGCTGACAGCGTCACACTGGCTTCCTTGTGGCCCAGTGGTGTAAAAATATATTTATTTTCATTGACTCTCCAAGTGTGTTTAAGCATTCCGCCCAGCCTTGAATACTGCATGCACAAGTAAAGCAAAGTGTCTTTTCTGGGACTGACCTGTTTGCATTAATGAAGGCTTCTCCTCCAGTCGTGCACTCGTCTCCCGTCAGCATTTTAAAGGTGGACGTCTTGCCGGCTCCATTCACTCCCAGCAGCCCGAAACACTCGCCGGGCCGAACCCCGAGACACAGCCGGTCCACGGCCAGGATCCGACCCATCTTGCGAGACTTATACACCTGCGACACACCCGGGAATTAAACACAGTGCACAGACAGTTCAGCTCTGGAAAAGCCTTGTTTGCCTTATTTATCCATTTGAAAGTGGTGGATCAAACTGAGGCCAAACCTTTGTCAGGTTGTCGATTTTCAGCATGTCGTTGTCGGCGTCTCCACGCAGCACTCGGCGCCTCTCGCAGGCCACATCCACGTCGTCGTCATCTATGGGTTGGCTGCTGACCGGCATCCTCCTGGACACATGAATTCAACTCAGGAATCATTTTTCTGAAGCTTTTTTTTTTTTTCAAACTTAATGATTTTTCAAAATAAATGATTAAACATCTTCATCAGATAGGGACACTTATCAATGATGGATTAGGGTTCGACTAAGTAGTATTAGAGGTCCAGTGTCTAATATTTTGCTTGATTTACAATTTTTATATTGGTAAAAACCTAATATACTGCCTATAAATACATTAATACAAGTGTATACAATAAAGGTTATTTGGTTTTCCTACCCACAGTACAGTCCTTGTATATATACATATATATAAAAGTAAGAATATACATAGAGCAATGACGTTCTTGCTCCTAGTTAGCTGCCATCTTGCACCGCCATATTTCTATGGAAGCCTGGTGTGGACAATCCAGCTGCCTGACAGCGCGTTTCCTATTTAAGGTGACTGCTCACGTCCTCAAAAAAACGATCAAAGAAGAAGGTGGACGAGGTACCCAAGGTTGTGTGCGCAGGCCACCGTAGTTCACTGGCAGGCTCGGGAGGGGGAGGGGGAAGGGGAGTGTAAGAGCGCTGCAATCTAAAATGTAACCATTTGATGTCACTGTTTCTTCTTCAACATCTCAAAATATTACACACTTGACCTTTAACTGCGTTTATAACAGTGAATAAATGATTCAAATTAACTAGCAGTGTATATCCATGTCGGAAAAATGCTTTATTCATACAGTACTCGTACAGTACATTTTGCTGATGCTTAAAAAGTGTGTAGTGTTACCAAGAATCCTACATGGAAGATGCGTTAATCCTGAGGTAGTAAAACCAAACTGCTGCAAGTACACACGACTTACATGGGTTTCCTCAGGAAGTTGTACTGGCAGAGGATGGTAATAAGGAAGCCGACAAAGCCTTCAACTGTCATAGCGACCAGCCCCCGAGTCACAATGTCCCACTCAAACGGAGACTTCATTTTATGAAACTGGCCTGAAAGAACAAAATCACGAGTTTAATTGAAAGAATATGTTGAAAATGTGCTTTTGAAAACAAGACACACACATATCATACAATGCATATTTCTGAATGAAGCGTGGGGCTTGTTTATCAGTGTACCTATTTTAGCATAGTACTCATTGATGTACTCGTTGTAGGCCATTTCCATCAGACCGTGGCCTAGGTTGTAGTTGGGGAAGATGAGAAAGCAGGATTTCAGGTAGCTGTTGACTTTCTTCAGGTCCTGGAGAAGATGATAAAAATGGAAACACTAAAATTGACATTGTGATAAAAAAATAAATGGTAACCTACACCCTTAGGTCTTGGACAGATCCAACGGTGAATGATATATATGTTATGTAATTCATATATAAGTTATATATATATATCTCAAACTGACCTTATCGTGTTCAAAGAGCTGGAGAAGGAAGGTGGCGACAGTTGCAGTGATGCCAATGAAGAGGTTGATGACTATGAGGAACACATACGCTGTGGAGGGGACCTCAAACCAGAAGGACGCTGGGTACATGATGGGAGTGATGGACCACCTGAAAGGTTACACTCATCTTAGGGTTTGTTTTCATCACACAATACTCTCAGAGTAGAGTTTATTGTCCAACCAAGAGCAGGTTGCAGAGGATGAGGTGAGGTTGTGTATACCTGTGTGTGAGTTAGTTGACACAGACTATATTGTAACCAGACTTAAACAGTTTAACTCATTACAGACTGCATTATATATTCAGTATGAGCTATTCTGTAACCCTGCAGTTTCATAAACATATTTTCATTTTCTAGATTAACGATCCAATGGATGAAATTTGGCTTCATTTGAGATTTTCGTATTGGTAAAATCTTAAAATACAGTCCATAAACACATTAATAAATGTGCATACTCGCAGTCCAATAAAAGTAACTTGGTTTTCCTACCCTCAGAACGGTTCTCATACATATAAGAATATACATAGAGCAATAAGGGTCTTGCTCCTAGTTAGCTGCCATTTTTCAAGGAAGCCAACCTGAAAGTGACCCAAATTCCTTTTTTTCCTCTTTTTTTTTCTTCTTCTTTTTCTTTTTTTCCTTCTTTTTCCCCCTTTTTTTTTTTTTTCGTCCTGAAAGTGCCCTAAATTCCACTCTGTCAGGCAGGCTTCCTTAAACACCAGGCTTCCTTAAAGATTTCACACACTGGATCATTAACAGACAAGAAAAATAATTAAAAAAAACAAACAAACAAACATGAAAAGTCAAAATAGTGTCTCACCCATAGAGAAGGAACAGAGACAGGACTGCTGGGAAGTTGGTTGGGGAGGTGTAGGCTGGCAGGTCGAACACAAACAGAATGATGACACAACATGTGGCCGGCACCAGGTAGTTGAGCTGGGAAAAGACACGAATGGCAGGAAGGTGTTCAGACAAAACACCGTCCACTGTAGACAGGGGCCACTGTTCATCACGTGCACGCCGTCTGCCTCCTCCCACCATGTCCCAGATGTAGTTGGCCAGCCAGTAGATGACAGGGTCACAGCCGCTGACAAACTGCAGGTGCTTCGCCTTGGTCGACTTCTCCGCCACGAGGAACACCACGAAGCTGGCTGGCACAAAAGACATGGCCACGATGATGAAGATGGCGATGACCACATCGGTGCCTTGGAGCCTGAGGACGCAGGGGGAGACGGGCGGAGATGAAGAGATTAAACCAGCTCTTAACTGACATGATGACAAACAAAGTTATTCTCCATTGTTCTCTTCATGTCATACAACATCCACTTGGTTGGTTCTCCTGAGAAACTCACAAGTAGTCCAGAGAAAGACTGGCACTGGTGCGATTCATTGGGTGGTTCGTCAGCGTGATGCCTGGAAAACAAATGCACCGAAACAAGTACATTAACACAAGTTGTGATCATAAGTGGACAGAATGGAAAAGGCCCACACTGCAATCTACATTAGCGTTCCACAACTGCTAAAAAAAACTAGTTTAAAAAATGTATTTAAAAAAAAGAAAAGAAATAATGTTGGGAATTTATTTTGCAGGACATACAACTCGATTCAATCATTCATTTACTAGACATGATAAACAGTGGGCTGACGTTTTCATTTTTGTGGAAAAAATTTGGGTCGCGTCTTCATGACGGGGAAAAGAAATGTGGGTCCCGAGACTCCACCAGTTGAGAACCACTGGCCTACACTACTACTAAAGCCACACTTTGGGGTTCTCCGTGTGTCCGTGAATAAATCCCCACTTCCTTTCTCTCATGAGTGATTTGATGGTTATCTGACTGTTCTCACCATAGGCAGCAGGGTTGCCCTTCGACGGTGGCAGATTGGCTCGAAGGATGGCGTTGTTGAGGACGTTGAGGTACGTCGGCATGCTGTGGTAACCTTTATTATTGTACAAAACCTTAAAAACGAGCACTTTGTTAGTTTGTCAGGGTTCGGCAGATTGTGGAATGGCTCTGTTTGACCTGTGAGGGTTCCTTACCTGAGCAGACCTGCGAACTGCTATTTTTCGAACCATTGGAGGAATTTCTTCCCCAAAGGATGCTGGGATTGACTTCTGAATGTTTCCCACTGTTATGCCGCCATATCTGTGGAGTGGACAAAGAATTGGAGAAAGAGTAAATATTGAATTGTTTATGTTACGAGAGCACAACAAAGTTATAGACACCTTAACAGTATCTACAGATTGGGGCAGGACTATTTTGGTAGAAATTGGAATTACGTATGTTATTCCATCTCAAACTCAAATTGTAATGTGTTGATTATGGCAGATTTGAGTAATCATTTGAGAATTTCATTTGACATGATGCAGTTCTCCATTGGAGAAATTGAAAATATCCAAAAAGCACAAAATGCAGATCAAGTTAAGACCAACAAACTATATAAAGAGAGCCACAAATCCACAGGTGAACGTGAACCAAACTGTGTGGTGTCTATGTGTAAAGTCTTGAATTCAGGCACAACCTTGACAGTCTTGCTCACTCTGCATTGAAAACAAAGTCAGTGAGTGTTGTGGGATGGCAGAATGGTGGATTTGAGGCCCAACCCGGGTTTCCACCCAATGCAAAAAAAAAAGTCATTGTGAGTAACGGTGTTTGGTAATATCTGAAGCTAAATCTGAAGTTATGCCTCTTAATGTCTACTGTCAGAAAGAGAAACAGTCGGCATTATTTAGGGAGACGCTTTAGTCCAGCTTGCATGCTATTGCAACTGTCTGTTGTAATAAGTAAAGTATGATTGGTCTTAATATCCACTCTCCCAATGGACCTAATGGAGCAACTATAGGAATAGGACACCAATCAAAAACGCAAAAAGAAATAAGAAGAAAACTATGGCAAACTGATTCTTGTAACCAATAAGTGGGATAGAATACCTAAATCTGTCCAGAATACATTGACAAACTACAATTTTATTGAGAGAACATATTTTACTACATGTGGTTTTGTCTTGAACAAAAATAAAAATCATTTTTGGAGATTGTAATTGAATCCTTACTGAAGCCTACATTCGGGCTGTGACGAATCCCTCACAACTTTGCAAGTGAGCACAGCTTCTAAAGTGACCACTAAATCCTCACTGCCTGAAGCAGCTTCTTGTTCATTTAGGTCGATGGAGTAACTAATAAGATGAGATGATCAGGCTGTGTGTTGTTAGAGCGGGCTGCTGCCTGCGCCACAACAACGTTCCTACCTGTGCAAACGCAGTCGGTCGGACGTGAAGAGCACGTACTCGGACACGTTTCGACCCGTGATGTCCACGAGGATGTCGCCCGTCACCACCTTCATGAGAGGAGGCCTCCCGCCTACACCACTGGGGCAGGAGAAGCCCGTCCCCTGCATGGAGCAGGTGCATCGCACGGGTTCATGGAGAGAGAGGGGCAGGACGGGAGAGGACGTCACCGGCTCTAAGGAGCAGACGGACAAGGTTGAAGAAAAACTTGCTCGGTTAATGTGACAATATCTATTTTTTTCTGTGTGTGCGTGTCACTGTGTATGTTTCTCACATCATACATTCTTACATCATGCTAGAGATTAAGCTGTGGCTCGTATTCTACAATGCTTCAATCAATCCACCACTGATAAATACTGAGACTGCTGAGCGACCGGGGGTAGAAATACAATGGCTGACAGTAGTGTTGTCAAAAATATTGATATTTTTTCGATACTGAAAATTAAAAACGATACGATACGACTTCTCCGTAGTATTGATATATCGGTAGTACATCGAGGCGACGTGCGGCGCCGCCAACACACACACAAATACTCCGAGCGTTCCCTCCGCTGCCTCCCTGCGAGGCAGGAAAGGAAGGAGATCGCGTCGCAAAGAGACCTCTACAGGACTTCAGCGCGATCTCCCCGCCCCTGCGTCGACGAAACTCGAAATTTCCGTGGGACTTCAGCGCGATCTCCGACCGATCCCCCGCCCTCCCCGGCCCTTGAAACTTCCGCGTGGCTAGTATCGAAAATCGTAGCGAAAATCAATACTTTCCCAAATATCGTATCAAAGTCTGAAATCCAGTATCGTGACAACACCAGCTGATAGTTTAATTCAACTTAGTGCTATCTTTATTGGTATCCATCCACCTGGTTTTTGGTTTTTTAAAAATGTATATCTGAGGCTTTCGAAAAACTTTATCAGTATTGAAGTTGAGACTGCATTAGCATCAAATTTGGATGCTGTGAAAATCCTGCACATTGTGAATGATGGACACACAAAATATGTTAAGCGCAACGTAATTAAAAATGAATTTACACCTACTCAAACAAAATACTAAAAAAAAAAAAACTACTTTAAGACGGACAGAAGTCTTAATGGTCAGAAGTCAAAATAAAAACAGGCCAACCATGGACTCTAGTGGGCGAGGCCACTGTGAAGTTCCACAGTCCATCCTCAAAGCGAAGGTCTGGATCGTCTGAGGGTGCCGGTGACGGCGGCGGAGGCACAAAGTTGGAGAGTGGGACCCCCTGAGTGAAGGAGTCCAGACACATGGAGTCAAAGTATCGAGCGGCCAGAGTCTTGGAGTTGTTGGCGCTGGGGTTGAGCGTCTGCGCCAGCTGGTCCAGGGTGCTGTTGAAGGGGGTTTTCAGCGTGCACGTCGCGCCCACACCCGAGGGAAGACGGAGCGTGTTGATGATCTTCTGTGGGCTGGCATCTGGCGACAGCTTACTCCTGGAGATCAATGATACAAGGTGCAACTGTGAGAAAAAAAAAACCTTGTGCCTTTGCGGTGTGGCGTGTTGTGCTAAGAATCATCCTTAAGTCTCCAAGTGCAGTTTGTTTTGGTGCAGTCACCCAACAGTTACCCACATGCTGCACATGCACTGTTAAAAAAAAAATCTCTGTCAAATATTTCATTTAAATTGATGCTGTAATCTGCCTTCAAATTTAAAGTTAATTTTTCTATGTAGCCTTGACAATTCTATTTAATTCTATGATATGCAACACAATTTCTTGCGCACCCCTGTGCAGAATTCCCACTGTTAAGAAGTAACTGCAGCTATGTCACATTAATATGTTTTTTGAGTCTGGCAGTAATTTGGACCGGACATAACCATGGACATCAACCATCAAGTGAACCTAATCCTGCTGCTGTCTAACTTTCTGACCACAGTAGATGAGGAGACCAGCACTTGGAATTATTGAGACCGTCACAAAACAATCTTTTACAACCCCGATGCATAATTCACAGATATATTAAAAACAAATCATACAATGTTAACACATGAGATAATGTAACACAAAAGCACTTGATAATGTGCCTGTGAATCATCTCACCGATACTGAGGTCTGTCTTCGTTGGCATAAGGGATGAAATTGCCTCGAGGTTGAGTATAGTTGTGGTACTGAGACGGGGATAAAATCAGGGGTGGTAAATCTCCTGCAAGATAAGACGGGGAGAAGTTATTTTATCACCAAGAAACACATAAAAAGTCTTGACATCAGGGACGATGCTGACTGGCTACAGGACACGGGTTTACACAGATGTGTCACTACCAGGATGTATTTACACCACATCCTTTGAAAGCAGGCTTTCTATCTGTCTATCTATCTATCTAGATCAATTTCCTCAACATATCAGTCACACGCTGTGGTAAATGTGTTGTGATGATAGCAGATTTAGGGCATGTCAATCAAAACAAAACTTCAAAGTGGTGGTTTGGTCTGAACGCAACCCTACTTTGTACTCAGCTGAATGGTTTGATGTTCACAATAAAGCTTTCAAAGTGTCACTTTGCTTGATTTATGTAGCAATGCAAAGTGACAAATGGCTGTAAATAAACAAAGTAAAGCGTATAAAGTATGATAGTTGAGCATTTTCAATTCTGCAACATTAAATTCAAACCCTTCACTTTAAATTGACTGTAAATACTGTTCAATCGTGTGTAATACAATGGAAGCCGACCACGGTGGCAGCGCCGGCACGACAGAAACATGCACAGAAGAAGAAACTCTCACCTATCGCAGGCACAGACAAAGCCACCGTCATGGCAACGCAGACAAAGAAGGCCGGCAAGAGGATCTGAGAGAAGAGGCCCTTTGTGTTTCTCTTGGCACAGTGGAACCTCTTGACAATAAGACCATGGAACTGACTGAGCTTCAGCCACCAGCCCTCCAACTTGAAGCTACCCTGGCCTTCCAGCACCTCTGGTTCTGGGGATGAGGAGTTCTCTGCATTGTCTGCAAGAGAGGTCAGATCAGGAGAAGAGAACAGAAAACGGGGTCAAGTCTTTAGATGAGGCCGTGTTGGAAGGCCTGTGTGCCAAAGCGATGCTGGAAACACAGTAAGAAAAATTAGTGCCACATGTTTTGGCCTCGGCCCATACTTTGTTCATTTACATTTCTTCAATGAAAACAATATGTCCTTTACGGTCCTCAGGAAAGAAATCCAATTAGAAATTGTAAGTAAGAAACAAAATGGTTGAAAACACATTTATCATAGACACAAAAAACCTTTAGAAAATGTTCACTGAAAGCATTTCACTCAATTCAGACCCATATATCGATAAAAATATCTATAAAATATTGATATTGAAAACTGAAAATGGTTCAATATGATTTTTCTGTAGTATCGATACATCGATACTCCACGTGTGCCGCTGATAACACACACACAAATACTCTTAAGAGTGCGCTCTCTCCACGAGAGGCAGGAGTGGATGGAGAATGGGAGATCGTGTTGCGACGAGACCTCCGCAAGACTTCAGCGCGATCTCCACCACCACCCCCCACACAAAATTGTATCGAAAATCAATACTTTTCAATATATCATATCGAACTCTGAAATCCAGTATCGTGACAACACTAATATAAGTGTATATGTACATATACATGGATGTGTATATCAACGGCGCTCTTGCAACAGTCTCACCTCTGAGACTGGCAGAATCAGAGTCTTGCCCATTGTCGAAGAGTGGGCAATAATCTCCGTAGAAGTCTGCATAGAGCCCCCCTTCATCTCCTCTCACTGAGCCCACGGATGAGGACGACTTCAAGGAGGTCTGGCTCTGGCTCAGCCTGGAGCACATCACCAGATTGCTCAGCTCCACCTCTGGCCTTTCCTCCTTTCCCGATGGTCCACCCTCACCCTGCGGTGCCCTCAGGCCTGCTGAATGAACTGAGGATTTGCCTGTTGAACTTCCACTTGGTGAGCCTTTCAGGTCTGCAAACGGACAGATAGGAAAATATCTTGTAATTTCAGCACGATTGTAAAAAGTATCTTTGCCAAGTGGTTTATCAAAAAAAAAAAAATTGTCCTGGTAGGAATGTCCTTGCTAGGACCACGCTCTCACCAGCATCACTGTTCTCTAAAGAATGATCCTCTTCAGATACTTTCAGAAAGACCTCTTCCAGGGTGGTGTCCATCACTCCAAAGCTAGTTAAGGCCAGGTGGTCCAAGCTGTGTTCTAAGGCCTTTTCAGAAACGTGTGACACATAAGAATAAGAAAAATGTGCGATAGAAACGCAGAAAAGCACCGCTTATTTTTTTTTTTTACCGGACTGAGCCGTCAACTTTAAACAAAGCAAGTGAGTGAAAAAGGGTCCATGCGAGTTCAACTGTACCTGGAAAAGTCTCTCAAAGCAGCCCTTCTTGACTGCCTCAGAGGGCAGGACGTAGGACAGTTCAGTGTTGGTGTCTGATACCAGTAGACAGGAGGCCACAAACTGGCGGATGAACTGAGTGACCTGGGCCTCTGAGCAAGGCGACAGAGAGGAGGATGGAGATAGAGACCCAAGATGCTGCAGCTGGCTGCCCTGGCCTGGAAAATGAGGTAAAAAGTCATACAACATAAACACAAATTAACCCAAGAACGACAAGCTTAAAATGTCCACTGTGTAAAATTTGGTCTGATTTATGATTTTTATATTGGTGAAAGTCTGATATGCTGCCCGTAATCATAGGACTGAAAGTTTATACTTGCAGTACAATAAAGGTTATTTGCTTTTCCTATCCATACAACGGACTGGATCTTATTTACATGTAAGAATATACATACAGTATCTACAAGTGTCTTGCTCCGAGTTAGCTGCCATCTTGCACCACCAAGGTTTGCGTGCACAGGCCATTGTAGTTTACTGGCAAGCTCAGGAGGGGGAGGAGTGAATGTGTGGAGCAATCAAAAATCTGACCACTAAATAGCAGAATTTTACACACTGCCTACACGTGGGTCCTCTTCATCCTTAGGTATTCCTAATGTAGCTAGTTGGTTGTGGCGTTAACATTGATTTTTACTTCTTCACAGATGTTGGTAATCCATACCAGATTAATATTAGACAGTACAAGCCACCATCAAATGTAAATTATTCAACGTTTAAACATAAACGATGAACTGTATTGTTTAATTCAAAGATGACATTTCCACTTTGCATCAGATGCTCTGCAATCCACTGGTTAACCTGTGTCTCACTAACAAAGAATTTAAAATAATCTGATATTTTTTCAAGAATTGAGTCTTCTACTGTTTTTGACTCAAATTTTCTGTCAAAAAGCAAAAAAAAAAAGAAAAAAGAAAGCTCAGGAAAACAAGCAAAACTGACTGAGGCAAAAATGTGACAAAAAGGACGTATCAAACATGAAACTTAAATGTATCTGTAAAACGTGACTTGTTAAGTAACTAAGTAAGTAAATACAACAGTTTAGCCGAGGACAGCAATGCTACTAACGACTGCAAATACAGGAGCAAAATACATCTGCCATCAAAAAACAAATCTGTTTGATGGCTATAAGAGTGAAAAAGTACAGTAAAATAATAGCGAACACACCTGGGCCTTCACTTTGCTTTTTGACCAACGTCAGCTTGTATCCATCACCATAGGTGCTCTTGAGGAAGAGCGGGGAGCCGCAGCACTTGAGTTTCCCATGTGAGATGATGGCAATTCGATCTCCAAGGAGGTCGGCTTCATCCATGTGGTGGGTGGACAGCAGGATGGTGCGTCCTGCAACACACAACATACAGGTAAGACCAGGCGTGGGCAAGCTATGGCCCGGGGGCCGCATGTGGCCCGTTAAGCTTTTAAAACCTGGCCCGCCAAACTTGAGGACATTATATTAATAGTAAGTCATAAAATAGTTGTATTTCAGTGTTTTAAGAATCATTTCAGTAAAGAGCTGCAAACTGTAGGGCTTCAAAGAGACATATTTTGTTGCAATGCTTTTGTTAATTTTCAATAGACAAAATTGACAGCATGCTTTCTACATGTCCCACAATATATTTTCCAGCCTATGAGGTGGGTCACCAAAAACACTGCTCCTGCTCCTCTGTCAAATTTTAGAAGCCATTGTGGCCCACCAGTCAAAAAGTTTACCCACCCTTGGCTAAGACGGACCATGCACCAGGAGGTTCCAGCTAAACGAGGTCTACGTGTGAAAGTGCTCAGGAGCTCAGGAGCTCCGTCGCGTTCAGTGTGACACCTGCGAGGGTTGCGCCTCAACCCACCCTGCTTATACTTTAGAATGAGGTCCCAGATGGCTCTGCGAGCGTAGGGGTCCACGCCAGCTGTGGGTTCGTCCAGAATGACGGCTCTCGAGCCGCCCACGAAGGCGATGGCCACTGACAGCTTCCTCTTCATGCCGCCTGACAGAGTCTGCACCAGGCTGTGGCGCTTGTTGGACAACTCCAGGTCGACGATCATCCTGGGGAACACACACACACACACACACGATCATTCTATTTCATCATCATTCACATTCGTGATAACGGACTTTAAAAGAAAATCCTAATGTGTATTTGAAAAGGTACTTGAGGTATGAGTCATTTTGGTACCAAGAAAGTAACACGCTACATGAGCGGCGTCTTGCGAGTGAAAGCCAGATCAAATATGCATGTGTTTCCACTATTCCCAAGGTCTCTGTAAGTAACATATAGACTTTCCGTGAGCTTTGTCACTACAGCTCACTACAGGCGCTGCACTTTTGCCAAAGATGGTTGGAAGCCTCCCTACCAGCTGAGCACATTCAAAATTAGCATAACGCTTTCTTTGCAGTTTTGCTTTGAATAACTTAAAGTCGGGATTGTGTTTTCATTTTCTCCACAATAGAGCGCATACAAAATTAGCATTTAGCTTTGTTGTGCGTTTGAATGCGTCCGTGCATGGAAACAAAAACATGTAAAAATTACTGGGTAACAATAATAATTATATTTTAGAATTAACACATCATTTAGATCAAAGAACTTCTAGAGTCTTGTTTCTGAACTAATTAGAGAAACATAAAAAGTCACAATTAATAATGCTGTTAATTTAGGGCAGCTGTGGCATAAACCTTACATTGGGTGGTGCTCTAATAAAATATGTTGAGCAATTCATAAATAGCTGTTTAAAGTTTGTAGTGGGATTTCTCACAGCCGAGAGTAATTTACACATGAGCCTTTCACTGACTTGTCCATCTCCTTGCGTATGTCCTCTTCAGCCATGCCTTTAAGCCTCGAGTAGAACCACAGATGCTCCTCCACGCTGAGCTTGTCAAACAGGACGTTGTGTTGCGGACACATGCCCAGGTTCTGGCGAATACGCTCCATCTCTGTGCGGATGTCGTGGCCATAAATGGTTGCGGAGCCAGAAGTGGGCGGGAACAAACCGGTCAGGATGGACCTGAGACAATTCAACAGAGGCAGTCAACACTACTTTTTCTTGTTTGTTCTGGGTTGGATAATGTGCAGCTTGATGATGTTTCATGCTGACCATCATCATCAATAAAGCTAATTTGAAATGAGATACAATTTTGCACCTATACAAGTCAAAAACATGATGAAGACATCAGAATACGATCAAGTCAGGAGAGCTATTTAAATAAAACAGTCCATTTGCATATTAAATGAGTCACTGCATTTATTACTCACATTATCACTCAATGTTTCACAGAGTGAAAGTATAACTTGCAACTTGGAATGTTGCAGTTTTTATTAAGGCAGCTTTTGAAAGGAGATTATGAATGCAATGCATTTATGAAGCAGATTTTTCAAAATAAGGTGTTTTACAGGGTGATAGAACAGAGAAATACAAAAAAAAAAATCAAAGGTGGTTAACAATCCAACTGCAGTGTTTGTCATCATCACTAGTTATGTCATCACTGGCTGCTAACACAAGTCTTTCACGAGTGACTCACATCGTTGTGGTCTTGCCAGCGCCATTGTGTCCCAGGAAGGAGACCACCTGGTTTTCATGTAGGTTCAGGCTCAGCTTGTCAAGCGCCAGTTTGCTGCCAGTCTTGTACACTTTGGTCAGCTTGTCTATGCACACAACCAGTGGAAGGTGGCTGGGCTCCTCCTCTATGCCCCGCATCTCCTCTGCCATTCACAGAGAAGAAAGGTGGATAAATATTCCAAAAATTTCTGCCCTTTTCATACTTCTTCTACTTTTAAAAAAAAAAAATGGGAACGTGAGTTGTCGGGAAGTGATAAAGATTAACAAAGTCAATCACACATTTGAGTAAGACAGGCGGATAAGAAAAATATTTAGATAATAAATAGGTGAATGTAGTAGCAGACTAAGTGACTTAAATATATATAGTGTATATAATTATATATAGTGTGATTCCTCTATGATATCTGCTACTTATACAGACAAAAAAAGGTACCAGCTCTACGATGGTCCATTGCACAAGCCTGGTTTTCCTCCATAACGCTGAGCCTCGTGGCTCCGCCCCCACACCAGGGCCAATCCCACGTCTCGACACGCCCACTGCTGGACCAATAGGACCTCTGCAGAGGGAAGTACCACGGGCGAGGAAGCCCATACATTCCTAAAGGAAAGTGAGACACCCATTTGTTCAGTGAAGATACTCAAAGGGAGACCAGCACCAACTTTACAATTACCTAAATTATTAAATGTGAAAATAGGCCAGAGCGTTAAGCACGGGCCATCCATCAAATCAATCGTTAGCTCATCCTGCACTCAGAGCTTTGTGAAGCGCAGCTGAGGATGGGCTGAGGTTTGCTACACATTGAGTCCATACCTGGATGCACCGCTTCTATGTACCAGGTCAGCACACCGTACACAGCGGCGTCGATGATGAGCATCATCATGGAGAGACCCAGGTTGAAATCATCCCCTTCCACCGGAGACTGACTGATTGTCCTCCACTGAATGCCGACACCTGCTACCTCATACAGTGCAAAGTATTTGGAGCCGAGGCCAAAGGCAGTGGTTGACATCAGAGACTGGAAGAGAGATGACAAGTGATTTTCTGCTATGGTTAATATCACATGGGTTATTTAACATGAGCAACGTTCACTCTGAACTCTCTTAAACAAGAAATACAATGTGGCGATAGTAAATTAAAGTGATTAAAGTGAAGGAACTATAGACTTACAGCAATGCACTTCTCAAAGGCAGTGATCTTATCGTGGGCCACCTCTTCCCTAATGGCTACGTACATGTAGGGCACATAGCTGAGAAAGTAGATGATTCCTCCACAGGCTGAAGCCAGCTTGGCTTTGGAGTAGATCACTGACACCAAAAAGCTGGAAAACATCATGAGTTAGCCTTCTTAGCAGTGTTCATTCTGACATAGCCATAGCCTTTTGACTAAAATGTTATGTAGTTTTAGTCATAATTTAATCATCTAAATTGTTATAGTTTTAGTCTAGTTTTAGTTGTCGCCTCGTCATCGTCTTAGTCTCTGAATACAATTTTTTTATTTAGTTATCGTCTGCTTTTAGTCTGAAAGAAGGTCGTTGACGATAACTCTGATGAAAATGTTTCGTCAACAAAATTAACACTGGTTCTTAGTCAGCTCGCATGTTGTAAAAACTAGTTTATCTATAAAACTGTGAGAATTACATGCATTCAGTATATACATGTAAACCAAAAACACTGTATAATAAAGAAATAAATTAGCAATCTCCAGAAAAAGTCAACTGAAATCAGTGCAATTCTTTGTATCATCCATTCCTCTTACTTTTATTATTATTATATCATAAATGTGGTCCAAAAAGTGCCACTTTGGATTTAAGATAAGCTCCATCTACAAATGTTAACCACTGGTAAAGAAGCAGTCTGAGATATGAAAGTTATTGTTCATTCTGACAGTAGTGGGAAATCTTACCAGAACATAATGGTGGCAACAGCATAGATGGTGAGGAAAAGCCAGATGATGAAGGGGTCACTATGGAGCAAAACCCTTCCGTATTTTAAAATAGCTGTCAGGGCAGTGACAGAGATGGACAGCTGAACGAAGCCAGTGATGAACCAGGCCACCCAGTGGACGGCGTTATTGAGACCCATCATCTTCATCACCTGCAGCCACAGAAGAACACATGAATCCACACCAGCTTCAGCTATCAGTGGCAGGAAATGGTTTATACTGATAGTCACGTGAGTTTGTAAATGACTTAACGCAAAGAAGGACAATCAGAATTTTAGAAACTGACATGGAAGACCGGATCTATTGTGCAGTCAAAACTGCAAGCGCTCTGGTCCGAAGCCTCAGACTGGCAACAACATAGGAGCAACATGTTCTGACCTCTTTGAGCCGCTGCTCCTTCTCAGCGACTATGTGTTGGATCATCATGGCGACGGAGTAAACCCAGGAGATCACCATGCACAAAGGCATCATGTGCTCAATCACAAACAGAAAGCTGAAAAGGCAAAAAAAAACAGAAGCTGAGCAGGGACGTGACAACATTAACTGCACAACCTGAAAAGACTGCGCGCGAGAATTTATGATGCAATAGCCTGGAGGAGCCATATGGAGGTAAACAAACAAAAAACTTGCTTAATTATTCCACTGCATATACAATCATTTAACAGTTCCTTTGCAAACTGCCTGCCTAAGCCATTAAAGTCGGTGGGTGGTCCGAACAGAGACGCAGTAACTTGCTTCAGTCATGAATTTATTCTCAGGTAGTTTCATTGTGACTGTGCAGTGTAACCAATCAGACGGAAGAGTCTGATGGTGGGCTGAGTTGACGATTTTAAATGTTCTATGACACTGCACACAATTAATCCATCCATCCATCCATCCATCCATCCATCAATACAATGAATTAATTCATTTATAACTAAATTATTTATTGACATGTTTATTTTCACTCTTAATTAATTTCATGATGTATTTATTAATTTTCATTTTGGCACTTTTAACCCTTCATACTAAACAGAAGTGCAGCAGGTCGGGATGCCATGAAATAATTACATAATAGTTGGAATTTTCCTATGTCACTTACTATAATATTTTTTACTTACTATTTATTATCTAAATTATTGAATATTTTAAGAGACTGGAGAATCAAGGTGAAAAACGGATGAAGGGATGTTTTCAGTGTTGCATGTCTGTGACACACAGTACGAGAGATTTGTTTCCAGGTGGCTTTGTTAAGCGGTTGCGTTATTTCACAACCTCCATTTTTGACAAACGCCAACACGGAAGTAGAGTTTTCCATGCTTCTTACTCGTCTCTGGTGTAACACGGGTATGGGAACATCTGAACGTAGTTGCCAGGTTCCACCACATCATGGCCCACAAACGTATTGATGATGGCTCTCTCTATCATGTCTGGAAAACAGTGAGGAAGGTGAGGGTCAATGCATTTTCACTAAATATAATACACCGTGCATCGCGTTTGGGTTGCACATCTAAACCAATTTCACGGCACAGACACGTAGTAGGCATGATTAAAAACTGCAGCAATCTGCACAGAGACAATGCAAACATATCAATTAGGTGATCTGATCCAATGACGTGATCCCGAATTAATGGGATGATTTCACCACAGGCTGTGGCCTGCACCACCACAGATCATCTTCCTCCGTCAGCGGAGCGGTTCCTCTGCTCCAGCTGTCATGAATAAAAGATGGCCTGCAGCAGGAAAATGTCTCTGCAGGCGGCTCACACTGGCATTTACACTCTCCAAAGCACCGCGGTAAGCACTTCACATGAGAAGATTATTTTTATTTTTTATTTTTTATTTTTAATTTGTACTAGGCAATACAAGGTGTTTGACACAACATACTGGCTCCATGGTGGATCTCTCTGCCACTGATATACAGCAGGAAAAAAAAAAAATCTAATTCCATGTGTTTTCAAATCACTCACCCTGAATCCAAACAAAGCCGTAGAGGAAGTAGAACTTGCCACCAGTGTTTGGGCCGGGCCGCCAATATGCCCGTCTGATTTCGTTGGTCTTTTCAGTGAAGCTGGAGTTCTGTCTAATTTTATACAGGACATGGGGTGGAAGGGAGCCATCTTTATTTGTCTGGAAAATCACACCTGAGAGTTAAAGAAGCATATATCAGGTCTCACTGAGGCAAGAGAACACAACACTGCATTGCATGACTTCTTTGAATAAGTGACATATCTTCTCTTGGGTGGACAAATGGATTCAGTCGAATTTGCAGGTTACCAACTTGTAAAGAGATGTTATGTCACATTGTGGTTACAAAAAAAAAGATTACACATTACTGACCTCTGTTTAGATTTAGTGCTTAATGAATAAGTAACTGTGTCAATAGCTTTGAGCTAATATGACGCTATAATATGAGCATTTTCCCCATGTTTTTGCATATAATATTTTACAGTGACAAAACAAAAAAGACCAATGACATTAAAATCAATGCCTATAACTGCTATGACTGCCAAGACTTCAAACAGTTGAGTGACTCACTGGCAAAAACAGACACGTTGTCCTGATAGGCCTGATTTAGAGTGTAGTTGACGATGCTGTCTTCATCTGGAAAACCCTTGAAGACATCGACGCTGACCTACAACACACACACACACACACACACACACACACACACACACACACACACACACACACACACACACACACACACACACACACACACACACACACACACACACACACACACACATGCGCACACATGCACACACAAGCAAGAGATGAATTGGTCAATACTGCCCAATGCCACTAGAAGCTCCACGTAAAAAAAAGAGAAATTAAAATTAGCAGACTGGATTCATGAGTCTCACTCAAAGTATAATGTAATGTACAGTAACCCCAAGTCAATCACAGCTTCCTGGAGACCAACATGTGCAGTCAGGTAGCAATTAGGATTGTGAATCATTTGCACCTGCTCTTGTGCAAATGGGATGGACAACAAGTGGAGAGGAGCGAAGCCACTTATAAGAAAATGGTTCTGCTCACAGTGACAACAGACCATTAACCGTCTCAACGAATTACACTGTGTAATAATCAGTGTTGTTGGGATTACTCCATAAAAGAAATCTAACTACTTACTGAGTACTCCTCAAAAAGTAATTTAATTACCTCTTAAACTACATTGTTTCATAAGTAATCAATTATTAATGACTACTTCCTTTGGTTAAAGTTAAAAAGTAAAGATCAGTAACAGTTGAGAACGTCTTGTTTTCCTGCACATTACATTTTCCCATAACACCTTTGGTAAGAATACACTCCACCACTATTACTGAGTACTCCTAACTTTCAATACATATTTGCTTATTTCAACATTATCCAACACTATCGATATAATTACATATTATATAGATTAATCACTACTAATCTGAAGAAGAAGAAGAAGAAGAATACTTAATTAAGTTTATTAATCCCACACTGGGTGAATTTGCCTGGTCACAGCAGCATTTAAAGTGCAGGAAAGAAAAAAAAACTGATTTAAAAAGGCCAGCACAGGATTCATCTCCTTAGGATGGTGAAGTCGGCTGTGTTTTGTTCAGTCTTTATTGACTTTTTTCAGCTTTTAGTTGAACAACCTGTTATTTAGGAACAGAAACACACTCAACAGCATTGCAAAATCCAACATTACTGAAACTAAGCAGAGATATCTGGGCTCCCTGTGTAACCAACAGATTGTGATGTATGAGTTTGTATTCCTGGGTATTTTCTTTTAAATACATTTCTTTTTTTCTCATAGTAGACATTAGAGGAGTGTTTTTTACTCCTTTTTAGCTTCTTTGGTTTTCTCACAACTGACCTTGGACATAAAGCGTGTCCAGCCACAGGCAGCGTTGTCGATCGTGTCCAACTGCTGCAACAAAGTGGTGGTGTTGGGTAAACTGTAGTTTTCCTCCATGATACTCTGCATCAGTTCACTGTCGGTACTGTTCAACAGTTCGGGGTGATGCTGAAGCTCAGAGGACAGCTGGTGGGAGACAAAGGGTCAAAAATGTTACGACAGTCAAAACTACAAAGTTGAGGAGCCAATGTTGACACAGAAACAACCGTGTGCAACCACCTGTTGCAGCCACACGAGGTGATTTTGAAGCTGTCCCTCCACAAGGAAGTTCCTGAGTTGCGCCGAGATGTTGAGCCAAACACGTGTGTAGTGAGTCACATTGCCCACAAATGCAAATGTCTCATTTGCCTAGAAGAAAGAAGAAGGACTTCAGTCATTCAGCTATTTATTAGGAAGGGCTCCCTTTCGTGTCTTCCTTTACCATTTCATATACCTAGACTTAGAACAGCTCTCTTGAGTGACTAGGGTGCTACTTAGAGAAAAAACTTAACTGGGATGTTAAGAAATGCTGCCTTTAGCCAGATTATTAGTGTTTTTTATTTAGTACATTACCTTTACTTAGCTTAAATAGAATTGGTCTGCTTTTCTTGGAAAGGAAAAACCATAATTCATAAATCAGAATGCTAACTGATCCTGGACTAACGTGTATACAACAAACCAATCTCTATCAGCTCTTTATTAGGGTCTGTAGAAGCCAACAGTGTAATAACGGCCAATAATGTAACAAATTTGCCCTTTTTAAAATGTAATCAGCCAATAATGTAATAACTGGCCAATAAATAATAAAAGTCCTGAACCGTAATAACTTTTGGTTCACAATGAATAAACTTATTACATTATTGGCCTGCTTGAAAAAAAAAAATCTTTGCAATTGTAATAACGGAGCCAATAACAAAATAACATACTAATATCACTTGATTCAAGTTTTATTTATTGGATATACCTGTAATGAAATGCTCTCTCTCTCTCTGTATGATATGTAACTCGCGCTTAAATCAATTTTTTTTAATGGATTTTTTTATTAGATTTTTTTTTTATTGGCAAAAGTTATTACGTTATGGGTTCAGAACTTTTATTACGTGATTAGCCGTTATTACTTTATTGGATTCAACAGGGTCCAGCAACCTGGCGACCTTGAGTGCAGGACAAGTTGTGATGGAAAATGGATGGATGGATGGATGGATGGATGGATGGAGTTGGCGCGCGTTTCCTTTTCACTTTCTACACTCGTCCACTTCAAACTAAATCAGAGAGTGATGAAACACTAACCTTCTGGATCACTTTATCCACCTGAGAGCCAATGGGTGAGTAGAGGATCTTGGGATTCGTAGTCATCAAGTGGACCAACAGACCCAAATTCCTCTGTTCTTTGCTTGTGAAGCCCAAAGAACTCATGTTGCCCTGCTTCAAAGCTTGTGGCTCAATGATCCTGCAACAGGTCAAAGACTAGTGTGAGTGTCAGGTCACAGAGACATGAACTGTCTTCTATTAAACCCACCTATTGTTCCCACACAGAATGGGCTGCAGTCCGGCCCAAAGCTGTACAAACGCTGAAAACTGAGAGTGAGGGTTCTCTGCTTCCTCCTTCTCCTTCCCTTTAGCCGCTTCTCCACCGCTCTGTTCTGTGCCTTCCTCCCCCTCCTCTCTGGGGGTGTCGGTCGTGTTGGGCCCCCACGTGGTGGCATTGAGGGGTCGCGTCCTGTTCGTGGCGGCGCCGGGAGTCTGTCCCACGCAGGCCCCTTTGGGCAGCAGGCGGGCTAAACCTGAGAGGAGATCCACGTCTTTGAGAAGCCTCTCGACATCCGCCAGGTCCTTAAACAGAGCCCCAAGGTGTGACTGAGAGAGAGGAGCCATGGAGAGGTTGAGCTGGTGGGAGGACATAGGAGGAATTGGAAATCATTAATCAAAAAACCAATGACAGATGGATGGAGACAACAGCTGCGCAAAACCAAAATATCGCAATATTTTGGTTTTAGCGATATTTTGGGCAAAACCAAAATATCGCAATAAAAAACTCGTAATGGAAACACCTACATTTCAAAAAACCTCTCAAATGTGGCTAAAAGGTTTTGACGCTCTCATGAGGTGGTTTTTCAGACGTATGGATTTCGAGGTACATCGCAAAAGTGTCATGGAAACACTTTTTTCGTATCTACGCGTCACCGGACGTGACGTACGGGGGTCACGTGACCAGTTAATTTCAAGTTAAAATGGCGCGTTATGTTTGAGCGGAGGAGGAGACGGGCTATTTTTCACAAGTAATCAAAGAGAAAAATATAAAAAACGTTCTTGACAGCAAAGAAACGTAAACAAACGATCGCAAGCGTAATTCTCGTAAATCTCACACGGGACGAGATTTTACGAGAATGACGTCCCGCGAGACGAGATTTTATGAGAATTACACCATTCAATGGAAACACCTGCAAATAACAATTATGCTTTGTCAAAATTTGAGAAATATCGCTTTTATTTTGCGAAAAACTGTAATGGAAACGCAGCTGCTGTTAATACACTTTTCTACAGTATTATACAACAAATAATAAAAAACAATTGGGTTTGTAGTTATTTTCATCATCTTTATTTACCTTCTCGGTGACCTTCTCTGTGACCTTCTCTGTGACCTTGTCTGCGTTGATCTGTTCTCGCAGCTGTTTGCTCATCTGCGTAAAGCGCTCCGACCGTTGACCTGGCTCCCCGCTGCACACGGCACTGCGATACATGTTGAGACCAGGTTGCTGCTTCTCGGGAACCAAGAAGATTTTGCTGAGATCAGTGGTGCCTCCTTCCCCACAGGTCAGCGCCTCCAGCATCGCTCCAGTCAAAACAACTCCCTGTCAAAGACACAAGCGGTCTTGGTCAAGGTGTGGCAAAAAAGTGAACAAGAATGGTGGAAAATGTTGATTCACTCATAAAAATAAAGAAAATTAAAAACTTAAAACTTTCTACTCTCCACAACCACAACCTATGAGATTCTGTTTTTTAAAGAAACCGCAGTTCCTTGGCTGGCTCCTCGTGCCAGCTCTGTGTTCCACAATATTCAGAAGGGCACAGAAAACTGCTAACTAACTAAAAATCAGATGCGCTGCTTCTTATTTAGCAGTAATATCTGCAGCGTCAGCATGACAGACACAATTAGTTTCGCAGAGATTTTTGAACAAGTAACATCTGCTGGAAAAGGTCGGGAAAGAGTTTCAAGTTCGATTCTGATCCGAGGCCTTTCAGTGTGGAGCTTGCATGTGCTATCTGGGTATCCTGGCTCCCCCCCCAAAGACTGGCAACTCTAAATTGTCAGTGGGTGTGAGAGTGGATGGTTGTTTGTTTCTCTGTAGCTGCGTTTCCATGACCCCCAGAATTGCGCAAAACCAAAATATCGCAATAAAAAAACTGATAATGGAAACGCCTAAACTTCGTAAAACCTCTCAAAATATCGCTAAAAGGTTTTGACGCTCTCATGAGGTGATTTTTCAGACGTATGGACATCAAGGTATATCGCAAAAGTGTCATGGAAACACTTTTTTAGTAAACTTAGCATTTACATGTTACCGCACTTGACGTATGGGGTCACGTGACCAGTTCACGTCAAGGGAAATTGCTCCAAAGTGCAAAATGTTTTGTTCCTCCGTCCTCAAAGTGGGGTCTCGCGAGATGAGTTTTTACGAGCATTACCCCACGGATTATTTTTTTTACAAGTAATCAAAGAGAAAAATATAACAACCATTCTTGACAGCAAACAAACATAAACAAACTATCACAAACGTAATTCTGGGATGTCTCACGGGAGGAGATTTTACGAGAATTATGGCTTAAGCAAATCGCAATTGTACTTTGCCCAAATCTTGGAAATATTGCTTTTATTTTGCGAAAAACTACAATGGAACCGCAGCTTCTGTTGGCCATGTGATCAAACCCGCCTTTGCTGCAAGTTAGCAGGAAAGCAGGAAAGACTGCAGGACAGATAGTGCAGGGTAAGCCATGATGATGGATGGATGGTGGTACATATTATAGTGTCAGTCATTTATTTTAGTTGATCGTTTTAGTTGTCCTTGTCATTTCCCAATGGCAACTATCTCTTCTCTTCTGTCTCTTCTATTGGACGAGCTACTCTGTTTTCTGCATGGTTTAACTCCTCAGGACAGGGGATTGACTGTCTCAAACAAAACGTTTGTTCACCCTCTTTTCTATTCACCATTTCATGCCGAAGGATTGCACACAATTGCCCCTCACCAATGTTGCTTGTTGCATCCAAGAATTACACAAGAATGTTCATGATAGAAATTAGACAACAACTCCTCGGTGAAAAAAATGGGGAAAAAATCTGCTCTTTCTGAATTTTATTGCAGTTTAACGTTAATATTATAACTAAAGTCTGAATTTAACATTTTCTTAACAATGCATTCATATTCGTCAATATTTGAAAGGTTCATATAAATTCTCTCCTTTGTCCTGAACCAATTGGTGGTTAGTTTTTTTTGGTGGTTATTGTCACCAAAGGCCACATCAACATTACTGTTGCCCTCAGAGGGTTGTTCGTATCTGTGAAACTGAAACAATTCCTTAACATCTTAAAAACATACAGTAGGTTTACCTCCACCTCCTTCAGGCCCTGCTGCTCTTTTTCCTGGTTTTCTGTCACTGTGCTCAGGCCTAAAGCCTGGGACATCAGTTTAAGGAGAGCTTGCTTATGGGCTGCTTTTGTTGGGTCACTCAGGGCTTTGTGTATCAGGCCACCATGTAGATTGTGGATGTTAGACAGCAGCTGCTCCTAGCGAAGGAAGAGAGATTTTCCGACACATTAATTTCTTCGCAACATATTGACAGATGGACCTATAAAACTGGACTTGACACAGTACATTTATAACTAGCCATGCAGCTGTCAAACCAGAATTGAATATGAATTTGATGGTGCTGTTATACAGGAAGAACACATTGGCTTAATGTTGGTGTGCGTGTGTATGAATGTGAATATGTACACTTGTACACGAGCCTACCTTTGTTTGCTGAACTTTGGGCCCTGCTTTTTGACGAGCGCCTGTTGCATCCTCCAACACAGTTTGGGTCCCTTGAGATGATCCAAATATTAGACTGTACACCTAAATAACCAACACACATACACGGTTTATACCAAACAGTGTCATACGCTGAATCATTAGAAGGAAACGTCGACAAAGCAGCACAAATATGATGCAATAAGATGCCGACATTATCAAACCTCTTCAAGTTCAGTGAGTTCAGTGAGTGTAGCAAGTCAGGACCTAAATCCACAATTGTGTGAAATGTTTAAATAAGCTTAAATAAAGGTATATTTCAGTGTTTATTTTGGTGACACCAAACTTACTGAAATTTACTCCCCACAACTCCTTTATTCATTTTAATAATAGTTCAATTCAATATATTGTTTTAAATGCATTTAAGACTCAGGGAAAATCCTATCTTTAATTAATGGATTGGAATACGAGTATTTGAAATGTCCCCAAGCAGGTTTGGTAATTATTCAACAAAAGTTCAGAATAACAAATTCTTGATCTCATCGTTTCAACCTCTTTTCACATCACTATAAGATAACGTGAGCATTTTTTACTGAAGTGAATGCCAGGTGCTTGTACAAGAACATTACATAAAAATACCAGGTTGAATTCCGACAATATGAACCAAAAAAGAAACCAATAAAATAGAAAGAAAAATATATATATATATAAGACTATCATTATTATTAAAAGTGACATAACATAGCGACATAGAAACTTACAATGAGATCTAAAAAGAATAAAAAGAAAAAGTAAATGACCTCTCTTGTATTGAGTGGAGTGTTGAGAAGAAGGCTGGCGGTGGAGTTGGAGAGGGAAAGGTTCCTGACGAGGAAGAGCTGGAAATCCGACTGGTTGTTCAACACACTGGCCAGCGTGAAGTCTGCTCTCAACACACAACACCAGCACAGCACACACAGTCGTCTCAAATTACTACATCATTCACATGTGTCATTTTCCATTATTGAATAAATAAATCTGAATAAATCTGTTCCTTTTGGAGAAAAACATTATACTTTTGCATGGTTTTTATTGAAGGCAATAATGTATAAATCTGGCATTATTATTAATATATACATTTTTAAATCAATTAATTCATCCAGTTATTAGACCCATGGTGATATTAAAATGAAGTCAAATTAATTTTACAACTTGGCCTGTGCCAAACTGTTCCAAAAGGAAGCACACTTAGACGTGTCTTTACTAAAAACCTTAGCTTTGTGAGCTGAAATATGAATTATTCCAAGTAATGGACTGCATTACAATTTTCAAGTGAGGGTTTTGGTTTTAACCTATAAGGGTTTTTTTTTTTGGTTGTTTTTTGCTATTGTGTGTTAAATGTGAACTTGTGCCCACCTTGGCTTTTGTTTAAGCAGCAGACTGCCGGCACGGTGGAGCTGAGGGCGTCCAGGTGCTGCTGCAGGCTTTCCAGTTCCTGGCCGAAAGCTGGCGAGTCAGAGGTGAAGAGTCGATTCTGTTCGACCACTTCACTGATCCGCTCCAGCAGCTGCGTTACACTGACAAAGTGACACGATAAGTATTTCATTAGGACAGGGACCACCGCACCATAATGTCCCTTGATCATTAAGTAGTAGCATACATTAAGTCTTCATGCCCAGATTTTGCTAATCTGTTCATTCAGCAAAAATGAAATCAGGGAGATTGTGTGCACAGTGAAATATCGAAGGAGTTGCATTGAACTTTTATCAAACATTTCCTGGAGAGACCGAGGAGAACATTTTAGAAAACATAATGTCAATACTCACTACTACTACTACTGAGTCGGACTATTTTTTATTTTTATCATGAGATCGATTCTTATGAATACAACAGCAACGTAAATCTGTTGCAGTTGCCTTTTAAGGCACCTTTTCCTCCAAAAAGAAAATCAAAATTTGACTTTTTACAGACACACACACCCTCAAAATACTACAAATGTTTGTGTGATTAGCCATCAGTTGCATATCACCTGAGTGAATTATCACAAACTCAAAGCTCAAAATAGAAACATGATTTTTTTTTTTAATTTCTCCTAATTTCAATGAAGAACATTTTATTTCTCAAGAAGCAGCAAAAGTAAAATTCTTTCTATGTCAGTTGCAGGGTCAAGTTTGATACACGGGGTTAACACTATATGTGGAAAAACAATTAACCCTGAATAAATAACCTGATCAAGAACTGCTGAAAACTCACGTTGAGTTCTTGTACTGCAGGAAACCAAACTCATCCCTTTGCCCATCTGGGCACAGCGACTGCATGATGGGAATGATGCCAGCCGAGGTGAGCGGCGCTGCGCTGTAAAAGGCTGGACATGACGGAGGAACAAATAGAGACGGCCAGGAAGGGAAAAGAAAAGAAAAAAAAGGAAAGCAGGAGGGTTACGAGATGATACAAAGTGTAGAGATTTAGAGAACAGCAGGTGAGGACCAACAGGTTGGCAATACTGTAAGTAATGACCAGGAAACCCAGAGAAAAGGAGAATGAAAGGGAGCTGGAGAAATGATCCTTTGAGAGTTAGAGGAAACGGCAGCTGCTGGCCAGAGAGGCTCCAACATATCAGCTATTAACAGGCCTGTTAACATCCTGCTTTGCAAACTACCACAAACCTTTGGTAAATAATGATAGCTCACCTAAGCCACCCAGAAAAGCTGCTTCATGTAAGCATGCTCTTCCAAAGTACATGAATAAAGCTGAAACTACAGTACTTAGCTTTACTTAGCATTGCCCTGTCTTGATAATCACTTGATCCACAATGTTCACTTAGATGCCTAAAAGCAAATCCATCCTCTCTGACCAGTTGGCAGGAACAATGGTTATTACGTTGAAGCGTAAATCATGTGCAAATATTTGTCATTTGATTAGATTCAATGAAAATTAAGATGGCACAAAACACAGAGCCCTGTACAAAGCCAAGGGTAAAACATCAAACAAGATTCGAAAGTTGAAACATCACCCCAAACCACACATGAACACACGGGGAAGGACATGGAATTCCAAGTCAAAAAAGAAGTATTTCATTTTTCAAAGTTGGAGATGGTAATTAATCAGTGAGGATGCTGTAGAGTTTGATCTAAATAATGGAAACCAAAGGCAGGATTTTTAGTCATTGAAATAATTTGACTAAAGTTTGGAGGCAAAGTTACTTCATCATTGAAGCCTGGAAATTCATACTTCTTTTATGAGACCCAGCATTTCCTTTGAGCAGGCGCACACTCATAAAGTCACTTAGGAAGGTGAGGGCGTACATTTTATTATATAATAGCTCACAGATGATACATTATCTATGTCAATATTTAGCCGCTCCTCATCCCAGCAAAACAAATCCTTTTGTTGATTTCGCCGGCTGTGCACAGAGCGAATGATCAATACCGCAATAAGCTTTAGGAGCTTAAGGAAAGATGGAAGTGCATGAGACTCTTGCAGGAGTTTCAAGTGTCCTTCAGGAGAGCCGGAGGCCTGCTTAATAATTCAACTGCCCCCGTCGTTATTATATTTCCTCCAGATCAGAGATAGACAGCAGGCATCCTGAGACCTCGATGTTTCTCCATGGAAAATAACGCAAGCTGAAGGTCAACTGCATTGTTTGAGAGGGTATTCTAAAGAAAACACTGTATGTTAATTGGTTTGGGGGACTAACAAGAAGATATCTTCCTGTGTCTTTTTAACTATACATAAACTATAAACACAGATAATTGAAATAATAATAAAATATTTACTAATAGTCTAAAAGAGGCATCCTTCCACATTTTTTAAAGCCTAAGAACCAGATTCTTAGACCAAAATAACATTTTTTTTTAATCAGGTTGCAGTGCCTCTAATAAAAGAATAACTGAGCTGTTGAGTGAAATTCGGGAACGTTTCTGACGTAGGTTGTATAATCAGGGTTAGGCAACACGGAATGTGCACACAGGGACAGAAACACCAGGCAAAACAGGGTCAGCGCAATGAATAAAGAGTTTCCACCAAGACGGTCAAGTCAGGGGAAAATTCACGATGAGTAAAACTTACACACTGGTCCATCCAACACGGTGAGAACATGCATCGCACATAGAAAAGACATAAAGGAGTACGGCCACATAGAAAGAAACAAAGAAAGTACAGCAGAGACAAGGCAGGTTTAAAGTAAAAGGCAACAAACACATTCGAGTACATCAGACGAATCATAAAGACAGGGCAAATACAGTGAACGGTTGACACACGTGCACTAAGAGCTGGGTAGGTATAGTCAAAATATTCATTAAAATACACGTCTGAAAACTCTGAGTACAAATTGGAAATCTGAGGAATGTGAAGCAGATCAGTTGCAAAATATCCATACGAATTCTAACTACTAACCACACACTACAAAGTCATACTAAATGCTGGTCCTATAAATATACATTCGATTTTTTTTTCCCGCCTTGCACTTTGTCTGCCTACCTTCTTTGACAGGAATGGCTGGTTTCTTTTGCCTCAGACCAAGAAGGATGAAGAAAAGGACCAGTGGGATGAAGATCTCAAACGCCAGCACCCACTGGTGACAAAGAGGGAAGAGAGAAGACTGACTGTGGAGGTGCTAGCGACGACACCAGCTGGACTGACTCTGTGTACACGGTGGGATCTTTCCATCGTGTCACATGCCTCGGAACAAGAGATGAAATGTCGGCATTTTTGCTGAGGACTGTTTCGACATCACAAGCTGGGACATTTTCAAGCAAGCGGCCCACTTACGATGACCATGTACAGCCATAGAGATATACATAGATATTGCAGTTGTCGTCAAAAAATGCATGAATGATAGTGTGAGCGGCTGTGAGGGGCAACAGGTACCACTTCTTCATGCGTAGCCCATTTTGGCTGAGCGAATAATCATCTGTGGCTGTTGTGGAAATGGAAAGAGGAGAAAATACAAAGCATTTTCCGGCTTTCTACAACATAGCTATATAAAGAGTACACAAAGAAGAAAAGACACAGGAGAGCCATAAGTGTGTGTTGGTGCAAGAGAGAAGTTCTCCTGAGATCTTAGAAAAGAACTAGAGCTGAGTTCAAACATGAATTTCTTCATTGTTATTGTTCCTGAGAATGGTCTGTAATGTAAACATAGAATTTGTGAAAGACAATTAGAAACACGGATTGCTTTTAGGATACAGGGCCCTGACATGGCCTTTATTTTCCTGCTACAATAGTAGAATCAAAAAACTTGTCTGTTGGCATTTTGTAAAACATCAGCACGTTGTGTTGTAACGCGTATAATTCTTTGAACATGAGTTCGTCCGACAGATCCCTGATGGCGCACCGCTGCGATGAGGTAATAACAGCTGCGCTTTGACTTCTAAAAGACAAACGTTTCAGCCTCTGGGTGACTTCCTCCTTCGCCCCCGCCCCCAGGCTGGTTGCAAAAACAACTGAGCGCTTCCGCAACTTTCACCGCCGGCAGGCAGCGTCCTAGATTGAACTACGGCTGCACCTGCAGCAGCCAAAGCTCTCACGACTATCACGTCATACTGAGGCCAAATGAGGCAACCGAAGCCTCGATTAGATGGGATTCATGAAGACAGAGCTTTATCTGTGTGTGTCTGATGCGACACCCCGGTTCCAATATCTAATATCTCACCAATATCTGGTTACGCTGTCTACGACGCAGGGACGGCACCATGATGTCTTTGTGCGTCTGTACCAAACAAGCACACACACACACGCACACACTTAACACACAGACAGGGCTGTATATCTGTAAATTCTGCAGCAGACAAAAGGCTCTTTGGGCGCACAGACAAGACATCACTGAGCCACACACCCCCGCACCAAATCCCACCCCACTACCGCCACACATACACACACACACACCCGACTGGAACAGACCTTCCATTTAAAATGATAGGACAGAGTTCATAGACTACATGCATACATATTTGCAGTTCAGGTTTTCTTTAACGCACAAAGTTAAGTTACAAATTTGATCTGAAGGAAATTTCACAGAACATTTTCACAGTTAGTGTTAGTTTTTTTGATTATCTATCTGAATCACTGAAAGGAATCACAATAACTAAGCAAATATAGGTTGAAGAACCAAAAGACTGGGAAATAGAATAATGCACCGTCAAGGTTGAGACAGGGACATAAAGGCCCATTATTTTCTGAGGGGACAGCTGCTGTGCAGCACCCGAGGACCAGCTCCAGAAATTGCCTATCAATTATTTATTTCATTCTATTATAAATCTCACAGAGACCCGCGGTTCCACATTATCCACATGGTAAATGAAGGTGGTGATATAAAAGAACGGCCTCTATCCGGGCCATTCTACTCCACCAGCACACATTAATGTTGCAAAGGTTTATGAAGTTTGACTTCTCGCAGCTCACTGGAGCTTCCGCGACAAAAGGGCAAAGTCATCTCCCCTCGGTGAGCATTAGCATGCACACATCACACGCACACATCCAGAGAGAGAACACTCAGCAGTCATGGAGACTTGTCTGTCCTCGTGCCCTTGCTGCTATAACTGATACAGGACAGAGTTTAAAGGTCCAGTGTGTAGATTTTGTCCCGATTTATGATTTTTATATTGCTAAAAGTTTAATATACTGCCCATAAATACATTAATAAAAGTGAGTACTTGCAGTACAATAATGGTAATTTGGTTTTCCTACCCTTAGAACAACTTTTATATATATATATAAAGAATATACTTAGATCAAGGGTCTTGCTCCCAGTTAGCTGCCATCTTGCACCACCATATTTCTACGGAAGCCTGGTGTGGACAATCCAGCCGCCTGACAGCGCGTTTCATTTTAGGGTGAATGCTCGTGTCCCCAAATAAACCAAAGAAGAAGAACGCGGACGAGGTATCCAGGTTTGTGTGTGCAGGCCACCGGAGTTCACTGGCGAGCTCAGGAGAGGGAGGGGGAGTAAATGAGAGCCGCAATCTAAAATGCAACCACTTGATGTCGTTGTTTCTTCATCAAACACCCCAAATATCACACACTTAACCTTAAAACTCTAATGCAAGTTCTGTTTTGTGTTTTGCCTTGACCTACCAGAACCACGTCTATACAATCCATGAATCACGTGCACACAGATGTCTTTCTTGTTCATTTAGATAACATTTTTCAGTTTATGCTTTAGTGACAAGTAGAATTCATCTTGGGGCACACATTAACGTCCGAATGTGAGAGTTGGCCAGGTCCATGTAAGGTACTCAATTTTATATGTCCAAAAGCAGACACTGACACTGGTGGCTGTTATTATGGTCAGGGCCTGTTGTAGTTTACATGTGTGGTGCGCAGTGGTGTACACTGCAAATGACAGTCAAAAGGAATGTATACATGCTTTCAATAATAAGTTGGATTATCACATGAGTCAACATGTCTGTCATGTCTAACAAGACATGAATCACAAACCACATGCAATGTAGAGGAAAGAGAACAGGATATTGTTAGTATGTTATGCTGTATTTCCACTGAAAGGTGACCAAACCCCCACTGTGAACTCAAACGTGATTTCAAAAGAATTACTTGAACCTGGTCGCATCACATACAGTAGGTGCCAATATCTGACATGGGTTGGTTACTCCACTATTGACCAGTTAACACAAAATGACCTTTATCTTAGTCCCCACCCTCTCCAATTAATAATGAATCATGTTTGGCCGTAAATTTCACGGCCACACTACTAGCAGTCAGTACTCAACATGTGTAGTATCCAGTATTTCATTGATGTGGCTACTTTTTTTAACTTCAAAACTCTGCTAATAATAACATCTAATTTTACGTCTGGAGGCAACATAGAAAATAAAATACAATCTGATGAGCACTGCATTCAGGGTAACAAGGGTCTGCTGGAGCCCATCCCAGCTGTTCCTGGGGGTAGGCGGGGTTACCCGCTGGACAAGTCACCAGTTTATCGCAGGGCCACATAGAAAGACAAACCACCATTCACACTCAAACTTGCCCTCACTCCACGCCATTTGGAGTTCTCCTCACGTGCATGTTTTTGGACTGTGAGAGGAAGGCGGAAAACAAGCAAACTCGACACAGAAAGACCGCAGGCTTGATTCCACAACCTTGACCTTCACGTCACCCTGTTTTGTTAATCATTCTAGTGTTTGGCCAGCACTAATATAGTGTTTTTCTGCACCGTCATGGTGATCAGAGCGTTTCACAAAGCTTCACATTCACCCATTCAAACACACTGACCTGTGGCTGCTGCCATGCACGGCCCTGCCAGGCTGACTGGCAGCAATTTTGGGGTATAGCGTCTGGACATTTTGACATGTGGACAGTCGGGGCCGGAGTTCGAACCTCATTGGACGACCTGCTTTACCAACTGAAGCGCAGCACTATATCTAGCATCACTGAACATAAGGTAGCATTAAAGGAAAGGTTAGGAGTGCATCTCGGCAGTCCTCAGATGAAGAACTACTGGAAATTCACCCCATGGAATTTATACGGAACCTCTCCTGACACCAGTGGGGGGCCTCGTAACACCAGCATTTAGCTATTCGACATCACAGATACTATTTATGACTCATTTTAGCTGTCGGTTAACCTTGTGCGACAGATGTACACTTATTTTGAGTCAGCAGTTTCATTCTTGGCTCTACTTTCGCCTCCAGCTCACTCCTTTTACCTTTCCCCTATTTGTTTTTTTGCGAAATGACTCACAGTTTTGAGGACACCGCCAAAACATCCAAGACACACAGTTTGGAAGTAGCCTTTTTTGTAGTTCTAGAAAAACATAATTTTGAACATTTAAAAAATTAAGGCACAGCACTGTTTCTTGACTAGGTAAAAGTCACAGGTACCTATGAGCACAAAGCCGTTGAAAATGAAGATTATTAAAGATAATATTAGATTGATTAATTTATAATTAAAATCAGACTGATTGGAAGCTTACTAAAATAAAGAATACACAGATACAGAGATCTGATGGTGCTCTGTGGTGCAGGTCTGAACATACTCAAGTGAACATTAAAAAGAATGACTTGACAAAAAATAAATATAGAGAAAGTCTAATGACTAAAAAGTCACCTCCTTGCATTGGAGCACAAAATAGAACACAGGTGAACTCACAGTCAACTTCACAAAAAGCATCCAATGGTTTTCCGATGTTTCTTTTTCTGCATTTCATCATCCATCACTTCAACATGTGTCTAAGCGTAACACTTTCAAAAAACATTTACCTGAATGGTTTGGGAAAATCAACATTTACTTTATGCTGGACCTGTGCAATGATGCCCCACTCCTAATTTATGCATGAGTTTGTCTCTGTCAGCAAGGGACCTAATATGTGATTGATGCTACATCAGCTAAGTGCTGACTAGTCTGCTTTTCTCTCATCAATCGTCTGAGCCGCTTTAGTCGGAAATCAGAGCTGCTTTTTACTAAACCAACAAAAAGAATAAACACAGCTCTTTCTATTTTTACCGCAGTCTCTCCCAAAGGGAGCCCTCGTGACTCCTTATAATTTGACGTACAAAGGTAAAAATAGCTACAACCCCACCACTCTTCCACCCCTTCTCCATCCCACACAAAAACACTACCCTCTCTCAGGACACCGGCAAAGAACATCAGGTCTTGATAAAAATCCAGCTACGTGAGGACAGATTGAGCGAGAGCTTTAAAACCAGCACTGACATCCCAAAAATGAACTAAATGACTGGCATTAGGATTTCAGATGGCTAATAATAGACCCTGGCAAGGATTAAAGGATTCCAGAAAAACACAGATTGAGATGACAAGGTCACCATCCATCCTGCAGGACGGCAGGTTCTCGCTCGTGATTCACAATGCTTTCGAAAATGCTGTTATACAGCAGTGGAAACACTCATAAAATTTTACCCAATCCCAATTGTTGTCATTTAAGATTTGACAGATATTTTTTGTTGTTTCAAAAAAAAACCAAACAGATTTTAATTAATTACATCGCACAATAACTGGTTGTTTGGCGCAAAACTCCTTGCTGAATAAGGCATCAGATACATAACATAACCTGTTATTAACCTGTTGAGGTTGAAGCGTCCCAAGATAGTTAAAGGTTTGGACGGCCTCAACAGGTTGGCCTTCCAGTGTAACCTGCTGTACTGTCAGATCTGGCTTTGTGTTGACACTCATCACCTTTGTTTTGGAGGCAACCATTTCTGGCTGGCTTGCAAGACAGCATACTTAAATGGTCTTAATATAGTCCAGATATAATATAGTATATATATAGTCCAGAGGCCTCACCAAGAGTAGTCATTCTTTTGTAATGGACCAACTAAGGCTGTGTCATCTGCATATTTAATCAGTTCAAAATTACATTCAATGAGTGCAGAGGAAGAAAAAAAGAGTAGAAGTGAAAGAATACCCCTTTGTGGACGGCCAGTGCTTCAGGCTATTTGTCTTGAGAGAGTAACGTTAACCCAGACCCTTTAGGAGTTGCAAGAAATAAAGTCTCTGATCCAGTGAATCGGGATCTTGTCAACATTCAGACTGACAAGTCTGTAAAGGTTCTCAATTGTCCAGGTCAAGTTCAGGCAATTGGATGCTTTGCCTCTCATCAGAAAGGCTTCTTCACTTCTTCAGCTTTTGGACGAGCAGCAAAACATCTACAAGTTACCAAATACCAGTGCAGTTGCCTTAACTTAGCCTTCAAGACTATAGAAGCCTTTTCATTAGAGTATGTACTTATAGTAGGGATTAAATATCCAGGCATGGCACATGTTTAACACAATTTAAAATAGGTGCTAAATGATGTGGGAGTGACCAGGCAAAAAACAAACAAAGCCTCTTTGGACAATAGAGACAACCTGCAGTGCATACAGGAGAAATGAAGTATATTGTGCTAGCCTCAAACAAAGGGAAGCACTCACTAAAATAACAGTGTCCAATTCCACAAATTTATCATGTAAGCAGAACTTCTAAGCTCAATTTAGACACCACCAGTTTAGTATAACCATAAAACTGCTACAGGAGCCCCTTCTCCCCACCAACTGAGAAACTATCTTGAAGCAAGCGTAAAATCCAGCTGGACACAATTTCTCTGTTCTTCACGTTTTTTTTTGTTTGAATGTTTTGTCACAGCTAAATGTGTTTTAGTTAGTTAAGATCTGTCTTGAATGTATGATTGTTTATATGTTAAAATCAGCTCATCAATAATCCCCAAGTTACATATTGCAAACATATTATGTTTGTTTATTTTCTGATTCCATAAATGCCATGACAGCAGATTATCAATCATTGTGCCTGTATTGGGACAATGCAATGTTTTAGTGAGTGTTGTACTCATAAAATGTCAAGCTCGCCCAATAGGGAACCACCCAGAGATACTGCCCCTTTTCTTGTTGGGAAATCTCTGCTGATTGGGCAGGTCAGTTTGGGATAGTCTGCCACAAATTTCCCTATAAATAAGCATCCCTGAGAGACAGACCTTGGTTATGGTTCTTGGGTACGATTCTCAGGGGTAGGGTTCTCCAATACAACTCTGGATGAAAAGACTACACCTGCAGAATGAAGAGTCTCCAGAGGAACTCTCCATTCTGTTTTCTACTACCTCGGACCAACCAACGAACCAGCTACATCTCTGGCCCCCCAGAAATATCAAACCGCAGCTCACCTTGTTGCAAGTATAACTTATTTTCTGTTAAACTGGGTGAAATTTAGGAAACTTGAACAAAATCTCAATTCAAAACTGGCAAGGTCACTAGCTTCTCTGTCTCTGTCACACAGGTTCACTTCCAACACCAGCTGTCTCGTGTGTTGAAGTATACAGTTTTGTGCTGTCCCGTCCCGTTTCCATAGATGGCATTCAGTCACTTTACACCTTTGAACCATTTCTTTCTTCTTCTTCTTACTTTACAATTAATTTGAATTCATAATTATAATGAATTTGAATTTATAATTCTGCCATCATAATTGCTTGACACATCACTAAGAAAATCTGATGTGTGTGTATATTACAAATATACCTGCTTTGCACTTAAAATATATGAAACATAAATCGATTATTTATAGCTAACAATTATTTATAGTAGCTTGTAGTCATAGTAGTTATTTATTTATAAATAGATAAAATGTCACTCATTTTCAAATATGCAGTACGATCAACCAATCTCCGCTAATTGTATTCATCACTTTGTCAGTGACTCGTTTTGCTTGGTGTCAGGTTCTTTGTTTTTACCGTGATTTTTCTAAATTGCACTTGCCCCCCCAACCTAAAAGCTTTTCAAGCTGTCTCTCAAAACCTTTTTTTTTTTTTTGCAGTCTTGGGCATTTAACACATCCATAATGCGTGAAGACGTGTCGGTAACCTTCATCGTATAAGAGATGTTTGATCTTACGTTTGATGTGAACGACCTGATGTTTGACCTTCCATCCGCGAGCAACAGTTGCTTTATCACACTTGCTTGTCTTGTGTCTTGCTCTATCGCTGAAAACATTTGAACGTGTCCGGTTCAAGTGTTCACACTGAACCTTTCTTGTTTGTGACATGTTTGCCAGAATTCTCTTTGGATTTGACAAATTGTGTGAACTGCAGCATTTTGGCAACATTTGGTGACATTTGATGGTCATGTTTGCTACACAGCGAGCACTTTTTCAGGCAAACAATCTCTGAAACGTTCAAGTGTTCAAATGTTTTCAACAATAAAGCGATATGCCAAGTGTGTGACAACGCAACTGTTGTTCGTCGAAGGAAACAACAACCTGTTTGACAGTATGGACACCTACAGAAAGCAGCCGCAAGCTTGCCAACCATAACCCAGCAGTGAAACCTGCGCAGACATCATCACCTTGTCCAATAATAGGACCACTGCAGTGTTTTTTATGTTTGATGTCAACAGCGATCACACAGCGGAAATTATCACGCAGTGTAGCAGGCCGGACCGACGCCCAGCTGACTTCAGAGAAGACGAATTCACGTTAAAAAAAAATAAAATAAAAATAAAATAAAATAAAATGAAAATACACATCTTGTAATGTATTTTCCGAGAGTGTCAGGTGGATTTATTTATCGCCTTACCGGTCCTCTTCTCTTCAGCGAGGTATTCTTCCAGAGCAGGAGATGGAGCTGGTGGAGGAATCCCATTTTGCCTCCAACGACCGCCTCTGTAAATCCAAAATTTTACAAAATGAGCATACCCGGCCTGTGACTGGATTTTAATACCGGGGAATTTTTTAGCCCATTCCCAGGCATCCCGGCGGGCCGAGCCTGTCACGAAGCGGAAACAAGTCTCCCGTTGCCACTTGGGAATGACAAAGTCGTAACGTCAACGGTCTAGCTTGTCAAAATCGAAGTGCCCTTGTCTGCCATTGACGAGTGATAAAAGTCGTAACGGCACTGCTCAGACTCCTGTCAACGTCCGTGTGTCGCCAACTAGCTTCTCCCGCGGACTCCGCTAAGCTTCACAGTGCAATGATGTGAGCCGGAGCAGGAAACAAGTGAGGATAGTCGGTTGTCAAGCTAGACATAGCAAACATATGCTTCCGGTTGTCTCTTTTTAAAAAACAAAGACTCCCCATCACTCGCCAAGGAACCCGGTCAAAGACATATCATGAGCCCACCGATTTGCTTCTAATATAACATGACATAACTTTTTTTTTTACTGTGAACGTTGCGAAACATTACTATCAACACAGTCCATATATACAGTAGTGGCCGTATTAAAAAAAAAAAAAAACAGCAATGCAGAATAGTAATTATTGAAACATTTATTTATCTATATATAGATAGATTTTGTTTTTTTAATCTTTGTTTGTAAAAGTGGCCTTTGACGACACGGTGTTACTAGGCGTTCTGAAGCATAGAGCACATCACGCGTCTTCGTGTTCGTTTTATATGTAGTGCATTCTTTTGCCACCTGAGAGCGCCAAAGAGCTTTCCCCCTTTTGTATTCCATCCACGTTTAGCTAACGTTGCTAAAAAGTTACTGATCTTTTGCATTGTTACCTGACAGAGATGGAGGCACAGGTGACGTTCTTGCGTGGCGTTTCTGCCTGTTGCACCTCCACTGGTGCCAGTCAGAGGTGGAAAAAGTATTCATATTCTGTGTTTGAGTAAAAGTATGGATACCTGTGTAAAATAATATTCTTGTCAAAGCACTGATTGAAATCCTTTACTCAGGTAAAAGTAAGAATGTCCAGATTCTGATATATCCTTTAGTATGTGACTGAGAGATCCCATACACACACATGGGACCAGAGACTGCTTTACAAATTTTATTTACCGGGCCTTGGTTAAAGGTGGCCTTGCTGCAACTTGCTGCAATACTGCTCACTGACAAGACCTTGCTACAGGTCATTATAAAAAAAAAGAGAAAAGAATGAAATAAACAACACCATGAATGGATTGAATAAAAGAACAAATTAATTGACAAAGAAACCAGGGCAGGTGGGACCAAAACTGTGCAATGAAAGGAGTTAGTATGGAGTCAAGCCTAAACAACAGATTTTTGTTACCATACATGTAGGTAAATTAGAAACGAACCACTACAAACATCAAAAATTCAAATCAAATCAAAACTGCTAAAAAACAAACAAACAAACAAACGTGCAAATTTACCTAAACACAGCACGCTTAGATGACTCAAGCACACACCAGACCAAACTTGCACAATGGCTGGGACCACTGAGTCCTTGTGTCGCTTCAATACGACAGAAAACACCAGCAAAACAAAATAAAACACAAAATGCCCACACAAGAAATAAGACTAAGGCAAACTAAAGTTCAAATAAACTGGGAAAAACAGTTGTTGGCTCCTCTGTGAATTGTTTTTGTGTAAAGCTAAGAGAAGAAAAAGCGCATTACGATGCAAAAAAGAAAACTTTAAAGTAAACATTTAAAAACGCATATGCAATGTAAAAATAAATAATATACCTTGCCATATGCAATTCCCCTCCCGTAGTCTGAGACATGCAGGTGACTGGAGTCTATTTTTGTTAAAAAGCAAGTTTGAGATAAAATAACAAAAAGGGTGTAACATCTAAACATCTCCATGCTGCTTGAGCATACCTTATCGCTTGGCTGATATGCTCAAGCAGTCACTCCAAGTGACTCCCTCACCGACATGAAAAATCTAATAAACACATTCTAAACAATAATACATTTTTACTGCTTTACTATTAAAATCATGTATTTTAAAACTTCTCAGAGACATACCAAATCAAAGCATCAAACAAAGTTGGCCTTAGCTGCTTTCTCTACCCCCCTCCCAACCACCCGCCCTCTCAGGTGTGCCAGTGCAGGCAAAAAGGCCTAGGTTAACTTCCACCCCTATTTATTTGGGCCTTGCCCCTTGCCCTGGGTCCTAATGCTAGTCTGCCTGGTACCTGCCCTGTCACAAGTAAAAAGAAAAACTGTTAAAGTGTTTTTCCATTAATGAAACAACATTACTCTAGCAAAAATGAAAAAGTTCTGGCAAAACAATCTGGACTGAACTGACCAGAGGTCTTGCATGAACATCTGGATAAGTTTTGGTACTCTATAGTTTTGTTGCTGCAGGAAAACCAATCTGTTATCAGTAATAGTTGTGACCAGTGTGCCATTATTGGATGTTTGCACTTTTAATAACAATACCAATATTATTTTTGACAAAACGATAAGTGAATTACTTTTAGTAAGTAATCATCAAAAGAAATACACAAGTAAAAAAAAAAAAAAAAAAAAAAATCTACTTCAGTACAGTAACAAAGTATATGTATTTAGTAACTTCCCACCTCTGGTGCCAGTAAGGCCAGCAGCAGAGTCGACTACCAGTCAGTCCAGGTGACGACCTTGCTGGTGACTGCCTCCCAAGTTGTCTATTGTCCTTGAGGCCTCTGCCTCATAGCCTTCATCTTAACTAACTCCACCTCCACTCTGGCGACTTCAGATACCACCAGCTCTTTCCTTTCTCTCTTAGTGGCCTTTGACCACATCTTGGGGGCAGGCTCCCTGTCTTGCCCTGCTGCAACCACCCAACAACTACCGAATGTTGTTGCCAACTCACAGTTTGGTCGACTGCATGTTCAACCCTCCATTGCAAAGAAGAAAGTCTTACATTAATATCAACCAGTCAGGTTATGACCCTTGTATGTGATGAAGGTGTTGGTGTAGTGAAGCCTCACGTTCAGCCTAGACCAAGCATGGGCAAACTACGGCCTAGGGACCGTATGTGGTCCGTCAAGATTTTCGATATGGCCTGTCGAACTTGAAAAAATAAAATTGATAGTCAGTAAGTCATAAAATAACATTTTAGCAATAGTATTTCATCCATTTTTCAGTGTTTTAAGAGTCATTTCAATAGAGTTACATACCATGGGGCTTCAAAGGCAGATATTTTATTACGCTTCTGTTTATTTTCAACAGACATTAGAGCAGGTTTCTACATATCCCACAACATATTTTCCCACCTATCTCTCCTCAAAACACGCCATCCATCTGTTCCTGCTCCCGCCCCTCTGTCAAATTTTAGAACCCATTGCGGCCCAGCAGTCAAAAAGTTTGCCCACCCCTGGCTTAAACCCTCGGTCATTGATTAAATGGATTTACCACCATTGTAAAATATTCTTTTGAATCTTGGTACAAAATATACCAAATGAAAGTACTGTATCGATATTTGCAATCACCTGTGCCTCCATTCATTCATTCATTCATTCATTCATTCATTCATCATATTCGAATTCCCATTCCTCGTATTAGATGTAATGAAGAAAGAAAAAAATAACACAAAATAAACGGCCTCTCATCTTTCGCAGAGCCTGAAGGCAGCACGGCCGGAGCGCAGCGTACTGACGTCACAAATAACGTGTTTCACCCCCCCATTCTCCCTCTCTTTCGAGCTCAGCAGAAGACGGGCAGGATCGATCAAGCTATTCATCGGTGCGCGACCTGCATCCGAGCGGGGAGAAAAATCGGCACCCTCCCGGTACACGGCACCGCGCACGTCGCCGCATCCGACGCGTCCTCGTCGTGATCTTCCCGCCCGTACATCCCCGCAATTCCGAGTACTTTCCTCCCCTGAAGCGCCGGGGGAGATGGGGGAATGATCGGCACCGACCGCCCTCCGTCGCCGCCACCGCCGCCGCCGCCGCCTTCTCCTCCAGCCATTCCTCCTGCTGCAGTCGGCCTTCGTGTCACCTGTCAGTCGTCAGAGCTCCGGCCAGGATGCGGGCCCCGCTGCTCGGCCGGACTGCGGTGTTTGCGGCCCTGTTGGCGCTGAGCACCTGCTTGACAGGTAAGAGATGCTGGCTGTACGCGCTTGTCAGCTGTGCAAGGTTGCGGGTGGAAGATGTGAAAGGGGCCGCCGTGAGTGTCTTTACACAATGTACAAGGGGATGTGTATATGACTTTAAAACAAAAACAAAAACAATATATATATATATATATATATATATATATATATATATATATATATATATATATATATATATATATATATATATATATATATATATATATATATATATATGTGAGTGAAGGTGCTTGTGTTTTTTTATACTATATGTCGGGCCTCCTCTGGGATGTATGCCAACTATTGACGTCAATTGATAGATGTTCGTTTAATCTGTTTAGTTCATGTGGCGATCTGATCCCCCCTAAGTTTAAGTGTACTGTTTTCAGTGTTGTTATTTGTTTGTTTATTTATTTATTTATTTATTTGGCCTGCTAGTTACGCATTGTTTGATGCTGGATGCATCATTTCACTCTGCCTCATAAACAACACAGATCAAGGAATCAAAGTCACCTTGGGTTGACTGAGATTAACTGTGAATGAAGCTGAAAATAGATTCATGTGTCTTTAATGTCTGGTGTAGGCAGCTCTGAAGTGCCAAGCGACAGCCGTGACGATCCGTTGAAATGATTCATTCGTAGGATGAAAGGATTCAAAACCTTTGATTCAAGGCGAAACACTGTTTTCTGGGGCGAAAACAGCAGTGCATTTTTCACACTGTGATCATACCGCACCTTGAAAAAGGCTGCTAAATTCATTTTTAACACGCAGCAGCAGCAGCAGCAGCAGCAGCTAAATAAAGAGCTGAAACGTGATGAAAGTGATTCAATTCCGACCCCTGTGACCGAAAAACATTCTGCGCTGCTGACGCGTGCGGGGGGGCACGCCTCCTTTCGCCCGAAGTTGTGGTGCCTACGTGTCACTGTGGATTCTGCCGTGACGGAGGCTCCCAAGGCTTTTGCTTTTGCCCAAAACTGCGCCGTTGCATCTGAATGAGAGGTTGCGTAACCGGAATGACTTGAGACTGTGAGGTGGGTGAAGTGGATGATTCAGTGGTAACGATAAGGGCTGGAACTGGGGGGGGTCAGCAGGCGTGCTCGCCGCAATAGCCGCTGTCTGGTGGTCCTCACAGACACATTCCAGCCATCAGGAGTCAAGAGCTTCCTGCCAATGTATGGCACTGTGCACCTGCATTTCCTGCGCCGTCAGGCGCCCCCACCATTATCGCCGCTCTGAAACGAGACAAGGACAAAATGAGAGGGGGGGAATGAGCAAAGCCGGATAATCTGTTAAGGTCATGAGCACATGGATGAGCACATGGATGTCACTCCACTAAATACTGTTTGAAAGCACCATTTATAATCTACCTTTCCTGGCTGAAACCCCTACTTCTTGTCTGATGATAAGAAGCTAGCTCGTTAGTTTCCAGGAGAAGAAGAGGATAGATGGATAGATGGACAGATAGATGGACAGATGGACAGATAGATAGATAGATAGATAGATAGATAGATAGATAGGTAGATGGATAGAAAGCAGAGGAGTGGATCTGAAGAATACAGGATATAGACAGAGGGTAGTTCTGGCCAACGGAGGTTCGACGCCACGTCAGCTAAGCTGCCCCATGACAAGTCAGTGAAATAGATCACTTAGGCTCAAGATAACAGCAGTGTGAGCAGGGCCGCAGAGTGAGACCAGAATAAACACTGTTGTGTTGTCTGGAGGATCATGAAACGATGCCAGTGTTTTGATTTCTCAGTTTCCTCATCCTCAAAAAAGGCGAGAGTGTGAAGATTGCAAAGTACTTAAAAGCTGCTTCTTCCTGCGGCCAACAATCAGATCTTTAAGTTTTATGCTTTGGACAAAATTGCCAGTGTTCTTTCCTCTGTGATGTCACAAGGGGGTGGAGGTGTTGGGGGATTGACTCATGTAAGAATCGTGATTCTTGTCGGTACGATTCTGGCTCGATGTGTAAACTTTGAAAATGGATTTTTATGAAGGTGCAGCGCGCTCTGCTGTTAGTTATGTTGCTGCGAACGAGGGGGAGGCGACCTGTTGTTGGAAGAGCAGCTTCAGAGATGGAGATTGTGCTTGTGTCTGTTGTGAAGGCCATTACTTCAGTCAGTGCTCTCTCTGCTAATTAAAAGCTGCTCTAGTGTTTCTCTTTGGCTCTGCAACACCACGCATTCTTTTTCAGTCTTTTCTTTTCTGTTTGGACCACACTGTGTCACGTTCCTGTTGTTCCAGGCTGGTAGTAGCTTCGTCAAGTTTGGATTGAGCAGCATGGTATGGCAACCTGTAACGCCAACCCAAAACCAAAGCCAGCTCGTCTGATCCTGAAGGTGATGGGGAGGCGTGTGTACATCTGTTCCGAGTCTGTTCTCCAATGGCAAATGTGTGGCACACAACTCTTCCACAAGAGCATTCTGGAGTTGTTGCATTGCGTACTTGATGAGTTTTGAGGGAGGGAGACGTTCACCTGCATCATCATGATCATCCAAAAGTCTTTGGGGCATCACTTTAACCCTAATTTTGATTAAATCAGTGCCCCCTCCAAACAAAGGACACTAATAATTAAAGTGAATGTGCCCACTCATATGGCAATGGCAAAGGAAATGATTGGCGTTATTTATTTGCTGTCATCTTCAAAGCAAACAAACAAACACGGTTTATTTAGAGGTGTAAGAGAACTGTAGTGAACTGGTTGTGTGAAAAAGGTTAAAAAAAAAAAAAAAAAAAAAAGTCCTGTCTGTGTTTGCTAGGGAGTGATCACACCCTAGCAAACACATTATGGCTGCACTTTCAAATTGGGTGTCAGAAGTGTTGCTGCTCCCTGTCACTTCACGGGGCTCATCGGCTCAGCCATGCACTTAGGTTCTGAGGTGAACTTTAACATAGCGCAATCTTTTTTTCAGCTTACTGATGACTCAAAAAGAGGTCAGAATATTTGAACCTCAGTTCAGTGATGATGACGCACCACTGGAATAAATTCAACTGGGCCACATCTGTCAGGACCCGGTGAGTTTTAGTTAAAAGCCTGATCAGCTTTGATAAACTCAAAGAGAGAAAACCTATGTTGTGTTTTTCAAAGGTTAAAGGTTAAAGGTCTTGACTCCTCCCACTTTTTTTTTTTCCTGGTCTACTTTCTGAAGAAAATATCAGTCTTTGTACATCAAACCAAGTGCGTAGGTGGTCTTCTGTGACTATTCACTCTGAAATGGAGAATATATTTTCCAAGACTTCAGGTAATTAACATAATGCTTAAGGGAAATTTGATTTTGCACCGACTGATAATCTGTATAAGATTAATTATGACCAGAGCAAGACACAGACTCAAAAGTAAAATGTTCACAAATGTGAAGATTTAAGATAATTATTAGATTTTTTTTTTTATTATTATTCTAAATTCAATTAACACACTGGCACAATTTGAAGTTTTGAAACACACAAAGCACAACCTTAACATTTCCTGTCTCCAAAGGATATTTCCAGTGTTGCCTTCCTTCAGAGCGTGCATCAGTTTCAGAGGACAGAAGGCTGTTTTGTACATCTGGCCTCCTGCGTAGTTGCGGCTCCGCTACGGTCGACCAACTGTTGTAATGAGACACCGTTTGTGTGCACGAGGGGATGATGTGTAGTGGTTTGCTGCGCTACAGACTGGTATGTTTTGGGATTTTTATTGTTCTGGTGCAACTGTTTACAATGAGCAACCAAGAGTGACACGGAGATTTTAAACACTTCGGAGTGTAATGTGAACGCAGGGTGTTCTCATTGTCATGGCGCAAGATTTTTCTTGCCTTGCCGGAAGACTTAGAGATCATGTCATTTATTTATTTATTATTTCATTAGATCATACACGCACATTTACTTATTGGTATCAATACTTTGGGCTCAATTCATCAAGAAGAGCCGTGTGTGAATTTGGACTAAAAACTTGCCCGTTGGGCCCGCACCGTCAATTACCATTGATCATTGGCATCTGGCATATATTTAAATGAGGTTTCTATTTCTGCCTGTGAAGTTGCCAGTAGGGATTTGAATTAGAAAGACTTTCTCTAGCCCTCAAGTGAAAGCCGTGGATGTCGCTATTTAATTTAACAGGATGGGAGTGAGCATGACGGCAGAAGCAGGAGCCTCACCGGGTGTGAACCGCTCTCTTTTACAACATGCAGGGTGTTCTCACATGCTTTATGCTATATTTAGATGTAGATACGCACCGTCGCAGTTCGGAGTTGGGATTTAGAGAGTGTGTTTGAATGACGTAGACTCGTCTGACCCTGCAGCTCATGTATTTATTGAGCTGAGCATTGATATCTGAGCTAAAAGAGTGCATCAACGCAGAAACATCTCCAAAAATCATTTGTTTTATATTACGTATTGATTTTGAGAGCTGTTTGCCACTGTAACTCACTTTATATCAATTATGTATTATTATTTCAAAGTTAAAGGCCATTCTCTTATTTTCACAGTTCACGTGTACATGAAGGGAAAAGATTTCATGCGAACTTCCGCAGTGAGAGTGTACGTGACTCCTGATACGGGGCTCACGTGCAATGAGCTCGTTTTCATGTCTGCCGTGCCGACCGTCCAAAGTGGCATCGGGTCAGACATGAAATACATCCAACGCTGTTGACCTTCGGTGAAGCCGTCAACCCAATCCCGTCCTGCACCCGCGACGTGTCATTGTGCGCGAGTGCTTCCTTCTCTGCGATCAAACACAGGAGGGGAGGTTGCCAGGTAACAGAAGAAAGTGTGTTTGACTCTCAGAGTGTCGTGGAGGACAATAAAACCCAGCCTTCATTACAAAACACACTCTGATACAAAACCTCCGTGCACCATTATGCAGCATGGATGCTCTGCATTGATTAGGCACTTGGGCAGGCTGCTGCTGCATTTGGGTTTTGTATGTGCAATTACGGCTCCCTGGTGTGATGTGCAGTGGCGGCAGGGGGGCAGGTGCAGTAAAATCTCGGGACAAGACAGAATGCATGTGTGTGCGTGTGTGTGTGCATGTGTATTTTTATATTGTTAATTAATTTTCTTATTTACCTTGATATTTTTCTGCTTGATAATTGATTGCTCTCATTGCTACTTCTTATTGCCTACTTTTGCTCTATTTATATTCGTACACGCTTGAATTTGAGTTGCAATGAAAAGTAATTTCCACTCGGGCATAAATAAAGTGCATGTGTGTGAATGAGAGTCACCCAGGTGGAACGGCGAGGTCACATACAGGGAGTCGAGATAAAGCAGGTCGAGTATTTTAAGTGCCTGGGGACAGCAGGCCAGAGAGTGTGGGAAAGGGGTGGAGAAGCCTGTGCTAGTAGGTTGGGGATGGGTGGAGGCGAGTACGAGGTGTAAGGGAAGGTGTCAGAGACGGTGGTGAGAGCAGCGACGCTGTATGGCGCCGAGGAGAAGACTGGAGGCAGAGATTCCCAAGGTTCTCTTTCGGGAGCGGCTGAGAGGGATTGGATGGAGGAGCAGGTCGGAGAGCACATGTTGGCGAGCGCCGTTTCTCAACTGGTGGGTCGCCACCCAAAAGTGGGTCGCAGATCTGTTTTGATTGGGCCGTGGCTTTGTGGGTAGTCCTCCCCCCATATATGTGTTTAGAAATATGTATGTACACGAAATTCAGTACAATGATTTATTGAGTAGACATTATAAAAAAAAGTGGGCTAGAGTTTTTGTTTTTGTGGAATAAATTTGAGTGCTGTAGAATAAATTTGGGCCGCATCTTCATGATAAGGAAAAAAATGTGGGTTCTGAGACTCCACCAGTTGAGGACCACTGCGTTCGAGGCTTTGGAGATGAAGCCAGAGATGGTTTGGTCGTGTGGATAGGAGGGTGCTGAGGTCGGTACTGTCAGCAGGTGGCCTGGAGGAAGAATCACCCTTCTGGAAATACATGGGATCAGAATATTGCTGAATGGAAAAAAAAAATAGAGGAGACAGTAATGAAACTCTATATCTTTCCATGTGAATAGCCATCGCTGTCGTGTTGCTGCCAAAACACTGGCATCATCGCAGGAATCAATGTTTTGAAAGTGGTCACACTGGGGCCCCACTGCCACCACAGCCTGAGACAAAACCCTTCCTCCTTGACTTGTGTGCATCCGTGCGGTGACTCACCCCCGATGATGTCACACCTTCCCAGTTGCCATGGCAGTCGTCATAGTAACCCGTGCCTCGATCCCTGTGATGGAGATGAACAAAGCCCTGGCGATGAAGCTAAAGGGGTTAATATTGATGACTGGGTGTAATCCTGTGCTATGGGAAGTCCTTCCAGAGGCTGGTTCTGCTCAGCCCTGCCCTGCTCCCCTCATCGGTGCTGAGGTTGAATTTCCACCCCCCAAAACAACCAAACAAACAAAAAAAAAAGAAATAAGTCACCGGTCTGTCCCACCCATCAACATGAGCTACCTGTGGTTCCCATTGAAAGACTAGAAGAAGGCTGAATTTTTGAACCAGAATAAATAAACATGAGTTTCACTCCGGGATATACAGATGGGCCATTCTCACTGAGTGATGCATTTTATTACATTAAGACCAGTTGCACATTAACTTAAACCAAAAATGATTTATTACACTGGAATATGTTGTGTGGCTATACATTTAATTAACTCTATGTTGGTTGATTACTGTCATAATATAAATAATACTATTATATTTTATTTATGCACACTACTCTATGCTTATGAACTTGTGCAACCTCACCATGCCCGCCCGGTTTTAGCTCGTTCTGATTGGCTGTGTCCTGACGTGTCTGTAGGTGACGTTCTCTAAAATCGTTCTGATCGGCCAAATAGATCATGTGAGTTACAGAGGCATGATGGAAAGTTACCCTAATGCGCGTATGGGCCTATTAATGCAGAAGTCAAAAACTTTTTCGGCGTATGCCCTGGGGGGAGCAACTTCATTGAAATGAATGGGCCGCCGTCTTGGAGTCGGGAGGCCTGGGTTGACACAGGCAGCCTTTTTATGATCACAACAACAAAGACATGGGGTCATAATAGTTCAAGGCAAAACAAAATAGACAAAGACAGAAGAACAAGACAAGACAAAACCAGAAATGATAACAAAAAAAAGGGGGGTCAGGAGGTTGGTACAAAATATTACAGCAAAGCAAAACAATAATAATAATAATAATAATAATAAATAATAGTCACGATCAGAATCTGTTTAAGCTTTCTCTAGACAAGATCTATAAAATTCCAGGGAACCATGAGATTCATCAGGAATTTCATCATCTTGGAGAATTAGTGCAACTTGTTCCATCGATAGCAAATCTGTCAAGTCCTGGTACTCCATGATAAAACAATTTGGTTTACGTTGTTTCCAGTTCATCAAAATTATATGTTTGGATGAAAGAAAGCCACTGTTTTCATGACGTGAACAATATTTAATATATATATATACATTATTAATATTTACGTACATACGCCTTGGTCACGCTGCTTGATGTTTGCATTGTTTTGGTTGGTTTGATTAGGATTTTGGTGTAAGCTGGTCCTGGTGCAAAGTCATTATTATTAGTCGCTCTTCTTCAAATGCAACCAACAATGTACATTTCTTTCTTGAAATATATGTGGATATTTTTCAATATCGGCACCACCGGCATCCTTATGTCTCTTCTTATCATCATATTCTTAAATTTACTGTTATGTTGTGCCTGTAGGAAATTAAACCACAGCAGCGGCACAGCTGGTGCTTTTGCTCTACAGTTCTAGTAACTGCTAGTGTCCTGCCCGCACATTTTTGGTCTTGACTCAAACCTAGCCTTGATTTGGTTTTGCCTTGGTTTCGACATAACCTGTGTTGGTCTCGGTCGTGACTGCACCGCTATTTAACTGTGAACAAATTATTCAAGCTCAGAAGATGTCGTATCTTCACTGCATAAGTGGTACACATTTCATTCTGTACCAGTGTACTATGAATGTACTAGTGAACGAACTGTCGAATGTCCATTCCTACAGGATCCCACCTGTGTCCCCGGAGTTTAGACTGTGCCCAGGCAGGGCGCCACTTCTGCCAGCCTGGCAGCTCGCACTGCGGCGCATGCCTGCGCCCTCTAGTGGAGAACTCTCGCGGTCGCTGTGTGGTCAGAAGAAGGCATGCTCCTCATGCCACGCAGTCCACTAAAGGTAAGCGGTTGTTCCAATTCCACCATATCGGTCCTTCTCATTTAGTATTTATGGCCCTTTGCTGTAACGAACATAAAATCATTTTCCAACGTAATGACCAAAATTTTTTTTTACTGGCCAAGTGTTTTGTTTAGGAAAAAAACTATTGGGCACTGTGAGGCTATTGAGATACATGATTTTTATTTTAGGAAGAAAAAAAAAAAGAACTACTTTGCGATGTTCCTTACACCGATTATTTATTTACATTTCGAAATATACAATTATTTATATTGTATTACATATATATTTGATGCTGTACGTCATGACTCCACTTGCGGCCAAACTGGCCATATTACATTACTGCATCTCCTATCACCACCAGTAGGTGGTATAAGTTGATCAATTACAGGCTGCTTTGTGAGTGGATCTAACTCTCCCGTTTTCTGTAGCAGTGGGTGTGAGTCAAAAAATACAAATCTTCAAATGTCACCTGTAATTGTTTTGGAGGTGATGTGCTTCATGATTGGTGACTGCCGACTCAGTTTTCTGAATCACATAGAGGGAACAACACCCCGAGTACAGCATTTCAGTCCACTCGGAATGCAAGAGCTTTACTAAGGTGGTGCATGAAATGTTTGAGACATTTAAACTCTTCGGAAATGTTGGCTTTGACTCTGAGGAAGATGTGTTGCTAGGAGTTGAAACGTTAGCATGTACAATAAAGTGCGTTTTTAAGGGGGGGGGATTAATAAAAAAAAAAGTGCAAGTGCAGCGGAATCATCTGTGTATTCAGAGTGTGAAGTGAAGCACAGAATGACTTTTAAAGCCATTCTTTGATTTACATTCATTGTCAAAACGCCGTTCAGTTCCTGTAAACTAGCGTAGCAGCCACACTAATTTCTAAAGAAGCAGTTGATGATCTGTTCTGATTTATTTCTATTGGAAATAGTTCATGCATTTAGAGTGCGAGGTTGTATTATGAGTAACTATGTTGACAGTGTGAAGGGTGCGGTTTCATTTCTCATCTTTCTCTTCTTTCTGTTGCCGTAGTAACTGCTTTCATTCATGGAGAAGACCTGTTTCATTTTTCACAGCTCTGTGGCTCTCTGTGCTTCTTTTCTTATTTTCTCTCTGTGACCCCCATGATGCGATATATCCACCCACACACTGAGCAACTACGCTTGACTGTGCTCAGAGCTATCCGCGCCCATGATACCCACACACACACACACACACACCCTAGGGGTGAGAGAAAAATAGATCAATGTAAGAATCTCATCCTTGAACATTCTGGAATCAATTCATAATCTTCGAAAATCGATTTGTGTTGACGTTTCCTCCGTCTCTCCGGCTTCTGCGCAGGGCGTCGCAGCACGCTATGTTGTTAAGCTAGCCGAAGCTAGCCTCAGCTGCTGCCAACACGGGGGCGGTGACCCGTCATTGCGTGCCTCAACTCTTTTTTTTCTTTTTCTTTAACCGAGGTGTTATTGTTTAGTATGTTTGGAACGTATTCTTGTATTCACAGAATTGTGACTTACTTGAAAAGTTTCTATTTTCTTTGTCATTTGTGTACAATTTTGTTTTTGTAGCTTCCTGGTAGAAAAAGGGCAGCTCGCCTCAGGTTTTTATTTCTTGCAATTTTATTCAGGAAGCAAGATTATTTCAACATTTTTTATAACAAATTGTGAGGCGGCGATGACACACACACACACACACACACACGCAAAGTACTGTATTGTACGCGACTGCTATATTTACTGTGAGCGCCCATATTTTAGAGGTCCACCTCTTGACAGTATTTACTACTCATTAAAAATGACATTTAAGCATGAACGTATTTATAAGACCATTTGAAATTACTTTCTAGCATTTTTTTCCTCCTCCTCAAATGTGATAAAAGCATTTGCAGCTTTCCTGTCAATGTTGGTGGTTGCTGCACATTTCTTATACTTTTTTGTTTGTTTGTTTGTTTCAGCAAAGGTGAAAAGTTACCCTGAGCTGGACGAGGAGATTGACGTTCTCTCTGCCATCATTAGTGAACAGAGGACTGAATCCAGGTTGCCAGGTAACCGAAAAACCCTCTTCTCCAGCTGCATGCGTATGTCCGTGTCAACGTCGCTTGAGGGACTCTGTCCTCTTCCTCTTTGTCACAGCTCCGCCCGTCCAGGACTTTTCTGAATCTGAAAGTGGCCCGGCCCGCGGAGCGGCCACGACGGCGCGGCCCACAAATCAGAGCGTTGCCTTCACCAGTGTGGCAGTTCCCGCCACCACCGTAAACCACACCACCGGTCTGCTCAGCGACCCCATCATCTTTCCCTACCCTTCCAACGATCACGTCTTCATCAGTAAGTCTTTTTTTCGCTCCTTTAACAGGATTTTCTCTCTCACAGTTACAGACAAAGAAGCCTCTAATGTCTACAAAAACTTCTTGGATTCAAAAGAGCCATTAAATTAATTGCAGCCTCTTATTAAATCATCATAACTACACCTCTAAAGCAGTCCCTTGCAAAGCTGTAAAGCAGTCAAAGTGTCGGTATCGGCAGATATCCAAATTCAAGTATCGGGATCGGATTGGGAGTGAGAAAATGTGAATCGGTGCTTCTCTGCTCTAAATGTGCTGAAACAGATGTTCATTCTTAGACGACCCTTTTCTGAATAACACTATTGATCGCTTGTTGAGTGAGATGCTGACAAAAAAGAAATCCTGCACACGTGGCCAGCTTGCAAACTTTGTATTTGTATAGACATTGCTTGATTTTCTTTTCTTTTTTTTTTGCTTGAGAAAGGTCTATGACAGAAACGTTGCAATAAAAAGTTTGCAAGTTGGCCACGTGTGGGGGATTTTTTCTTTTTTGTCAGTTCGGACTTTATTGTCACCCTCCGACGCAGCGGCCGTGTCAATAGATGTGTGAGGATTTTTGCCTCTTTGAGTGAGATGCTAAAAAAACAACAAAAAAAAACTTTCTAGAAGAGATTTGATAGCAAACAAAATACTGCAATTCAGTATTTTCTGAAGAAAGGCAACAGTAGTTCAGTTGTTTGCCACAAGAGCTGAGTGTCAAATGGAGTAAATATTGTGTTACACCACAAATCCTGTCTCCAAGTGTCATGGGAGGAAGTTAGGGGACCGTTCTCCCATTGGGCTGAGGTGAACAAACTTTTTATGCCCTTTGTTTACAGTGGAACCCAGAAAGTACAGCGTCTTCCATTTATGTCCATCTTTCTCTGTCCACACCCCTGAATTTGGATGTTTTTAGATGTTGCACAGCACAGAGCTAAAAGTGTTCATGATGTCATTATAAAGACTTGCTGTGGTAACTGGAAAAAAGAAAAGAAAAAAAAGCCCTTTATAAGTATTGTAGAATCAGCTCCTTGTCTGAAGAGATTTCTATCAGTGCCGCTTCTTGAAATCTCGGGACCGACCGCAAATTTGCGCTGGTTTTTCTCCCGAGCACAGCTTGTGCGCTGCTGTTGATTAGCTCTGCCTCACTTCATTACAGCCATCAATGGTGTCCTCAGAGCATCATGGGGACATACTGCAGGACCCAGCCTGGCGCCCAGTTAAATTCGGCGGCTTCTCACAAACCCCTCAAGTCGCTCCCCAGTCCAGCTAGACTAGAGACTCGGGGATTATGTCTTCTCTTGACACCAACAACAAACCTCTGCAGCATTTTTTACCTCTCGCCATTTTTATCCATGTCTTCTCAGTCGTGAGCAGCGTCGTCATAGTGGCGGGATCCCTGGCCTTGGTCATAGCAGGAGCCTGTTGGGTCAGGTAAGGCGTTTTCCTTTCTTCCTTTCCCCTCACTATTCATGATTATGTCTCTCAGGCCTGTAAAGGATAAAAAGACTGTTTAAACCTCTTTGTTTTTATGCTGAAAAGTTGAAAAATATCCTTATTGAGCAAGACAGTGGTCAAAATTACTGAGAAGGTTGTTTACATATTAAAATACTAGGCCACAAGGAGTATTCATTCCCTTTATTTATTTCCTATGTATCCAAAAAAACTATTTAAGCATACTGGTAAGGCCAGCTGCCAGCTGAGTTAGTCTCCAGACCAACTGAAGCAGAGCCAATAGACAAAGAAACGGCACTGGCAGTAAGACTAAACCAACAAACAAATGAAAAGAGTCGAAAGGTTTTCTTCGAACACGGATACATGACGTGTGTATTTGACAAAGTAAGATTGCAGATTTTTAAGTTCCTGAAGAACTTAATCGACCAAAACTTTTTAGAATTGACACAGGCTTTGTTCTCAACGTGGAAACACAACGGGTGGCATTCCACAGGACTTTTGATATCATTTACCTTTTCATTTTTTTAAATGTATTTTTTCTGAGACATTTCCAGTGGTTACTTCATTTGTTTATTTTATGCCTGTGTACAGATTACAGAGAGGCGTGGGCCTAACTCAGAAGGTGGACTACCCCGTGTATGGACTTATGAGAGCCCAGACCTTTGACAATTTCGTGAGTGCAAAGTTTCTAGTTGTATTTAATGGAGAATATTTTCATATAATTAATATATTGGGCTGGCTGAAGGTTGTGTGTTTAAGAATAGCAGGGTCATAGGGTCTGGTTATGAAGCTATTTTGTTATTTAGCATTAATCAAAAGTCTATGACACTTAAATTCTTTCCCAAAGATTCATCAGGAAGGACATTTTTGGCCTGTTTCATCAGAACCAACCAACACTAAATTATTTAGCGTGAGAGAAGAGAAAGCAGAGGACTCGGTTAGATGGAGGCAGATGGTTCGTCGAAAGGGGAAGAATTCCAAATATGTTTTTCTGTTGAATGCAAATAGTCGATTAGATTATTTTCCTCAACATTTGAGGAAGTAACGTCAGTCGTCATACAATGATGAGCTGAATGTCTGCACAAGGCATATTCGTCCAGCTAAAATGTTCATGCCATTTAAAGATCAAACCATTTAAACATAAGTAACTTCAATAAGATGATACTGTCCACTGCTTTAACTGATGCAAAAGAAACTTTACTTTTAACACTAGTACAAGCTGCTTATTACCCCAGGGTTCCACCAAAAGTGTCTCTGTGTTCGCTAAATATAGACGGCTGTTCTATTTTTCACGCTTGACGCTCGCAAACTGCGTCAGTTTCGGAGCAGATCGCCTCGGTTGGGGCAGGAAGTCATTTAAAAAGCGTTGTGGATCCGGTCAATTCCCATAATGAAATACGTCAGTATGGGCCAAATCCACAAAGAATGCCAATTCCCACAAATTTGCCCCCTAGCCGGAATATTGCTCATTTGGTTATATTCTCATAAGCTGTAAATAAGTGTATTGCTGGCTGTGTGCCGTGATGATACGGCAAACAACGGAAGAGAGAAACAGGAAATAATTCTCAGATGGCGAGCTGGCCGTCCTCAGCGCCGAGACTCAGAGGTAAGCCGCGGTGCGGGCTTTCAGCTGATTTCAGGTGCGGCAGAGACACATGCTGCTGCTTCGACGCGTCTGCATGTGACTGACTTTCTAATGTAGCCTCTGTCCCTCCTTTGTGCTCCAGCCTGGGGACAATAAGCTCGCCCACAGTGCGCAGATGTACCACTACCAGCACCAGAAGCAGCAGATGCTCTCCCTGGAGAAGTGAGTCACGTTCCGACCGTGTCCGAGCAGACACGACGCGTCCCGGTCTCCTGCCCCTAATCTGACTCCTCCCTTGTGTGTCTGGCCTACTCAGTGTTAAACTCTAAACTCTTCTGCCTGTGAACTTTTGCAGACACAGGGACGAGCCGAAGGTTCCTGACTCGGGAGCGTCAACGGATGAGGAGAACGATGATGGCGATTTCACAGTGTATGAGTGCCCTGGGTTGGCACCTGTAAGTAGGCTATGTGTTGTTTTTTTTTGTTGCTGACCACTGATTGAATGGCACCAGAAATGACACAGGCACATCGGACGCAGATTTATTTTTTTATTATTATTTTTTTTAGAATAAATCTGATATTTTGGTGCATTTTTCATCTCGAGCCGCATCGTTGTGCAGCCGTTGTGGCATTGCCCATATTGGCCAGTCCATCACTGTTCCTCACTGGCACTTTCATGCATGCGCCCGTCGAGTCAAAAAGCACTAGAAATCTACAGGTCTGTGTTCTCATGGAGTCGTCACATGGTAGACAGCAATGAGGCGGAACAGGAAGAACGCAAAAGCCCTCTGAGGGACGGACATGACTGCAAAATGCGTATTCTTTATGACAATTTGAATAAAAAAAACAAAGAGTATGTTTATTATTATGAATAAACATACTCTATTATTATTAATAAACACACACATAAGACAGTTGTACATGTGGGCCCTGACTGTGAAGTACTTTCTCTAGATATTTCATTGCAAACAGGGACCTTGTGTTAAATGCCCTTCAAAATGTAGGGATCTACATATGATTCTAAGGCAGGGGTGGGCAAACTATGGCCCGGGGGCCATATGCGACCCGTTAAGAGGTGTGTCAAAACCCTCCATCCATCTGCCCCCTTCCCCTGTCCTGGTGCCAAGTGCTCTGGTGGACTTCCCTGTGCTGGAACGTGGGGTTAGTTATGGCCACACTGCACCTAGCAAGGAAGTCCAGTAACTGAACACCGATCGGCCGTTCTTGCCGCTCACGCCCTTCCTGGTCACACATTGTCATTGCCCACGTGAGAGTTAAAGTCCCCCATTATGTTCCCTGGGGTCCCCAATCGGAACACCATCCAGCGTTCGTCCCAAGAACCGATCCCCGACCCAACATCTGAAGTGCTAGGGTGAATTCCAAGTCCTCCCTTAACCCTCAATCTCAACCCTCAATCTCAAAAATGCGCGCTCACGCGAAGTGCAAGTGCTGTCCCGATTCTCAGAACGTCAAGTTGAGGGACAGGTTTAAGGGCTGTATCGCCCTCAATATTGAGATTCTCCGGCACCACCCTTGGGAGTAAGGGCTACCCAGAAGGCATTGTGTATTTTCGCCAAGACATCTTCGAAAAATGGCGATGGAAAAAGCGAGCTACAAATGGAAGTATTTTCTTCGTTAATAAAGATATAAATATTACGAAACCATTTTATTGTCTGAGTTTTAGACTGTTTTATCGTTGTTGCGTAACATTTTTTTTTTTACTTTACGATGTTTGTCAGCCGGACCGGCGGTCCCGGCTTCACGTTACTTGTATACCTCGTTGTGTAGCGACGGAGGACTTCTTCTTTTTCGTCGTCTTTTTCTTCTTCTCCTTCTTCTTCGTCGTCGTCGTCTTCTTGACAGACTGGACGTAGCTTTGGCATAAGGCCGCCCCCCCACAGTCAGAAGACGTAACTGCACTTAAGGGGTGTCCCATTTCTAAGTCACAAGATAGCCCTGACACTTATTTTTGAGGGCCAAGATTGAGGACCAAATATTGAGGGTTAAGGGCGAGGGTTGAGATTGAGGAGTTAAGGGAGGAATTGGAATTGGCCCTTAATCTCATCCAAAGGCGTCTCGAAGCGCTTCACACAATCAAAGAGCAACCAACCAATCCTTGAAGAGCGAGCGTGAACTGACAGCGGCCAGGAAAAACCTCACCAGTGGGAAGAAACCTGAAGTAGACCCAGACTCTGGGCGGCGGCTCTCTGCTTTGACTCCGTGTGAATGCAGCATTAGAGTGACAATGAAAGACAAGTTCAGATTTTTTTTTTTTTTTTCAAAGTTGTTGGAGGAGAAAACGAGAAGTGATACACTTTTTGCTGGAAGCGTTATTTCACAAAAGGGTGAGTATTTTGCCATGCTGCAGCAGAGGCAATGCTGTGTGTTGCCACTGGCCACACACCATTGAATTATAAGATTACGTGCTGTAGGTCTGTCACCGTGTAGCTACAATTTTCACGTGTACAGTCCTGACCTGATGAAAGGGAAATCGAAGAAGACGTACGAAAACCATGTTGTGTTCCTCTTTTCTGTGTCCTCAGACTGGGGAAATGGAAGTGAAGAATCCGCTGTTTGATGATTCCACCCTTCACTTCCAGCAGCTCTACAAATGAGCCTGGAGGCGAGAGGCCGCCCACTCCGAGTACAGTTACAATCGGTTACGCTGACACACCCACAGTCTTGTGCTCAGTCCTGCCCTTTTAATGGATAGCATGGACGGTGGAAGGAGATGAGTAGGAGGAGCGAGTGAGTGAGTTCATGGACATTTCCAGTGTCCACAAGGATGGTTGCTTGGTAAAAACAGGACGACTCTGGGACCAATTTCTTCTGTTTGAGGCCACATTTTGTTTCAGTTTTGAATTTCTTTCTTTTTTTAATTTTTTCACAAAATTATGACCAGCCTTTCTGACATGTTAAAAAAATAAGCTCCACGGTAACATGTTTCTTGAATACATTGGCCTGCATTAGAACAGAGTCCAGTATTGGGGAAACTTTTCGGATTCTAAGGTAGAACTATGTTCTTTTTTTTTTTATCATTTGATCGTTAAATCATCATAATATCCCTCAACAAACACTTGTCAACTGAAGGCTTCATCTTTTAAAATGATTTTTTTAAAGTACGACTTTCACTCCCACCCAAAACTTGCCTCCATGCAGCACCGTAACCTTTATTATTAGTCTGTTATGTAGCCATTGTGTTCTCAGTCAAGTTCCTCTATGCATGGATTGATAAAAGCTGTGTTTTGGAACCTAAAAGTCAATATGCATTTACAGCTCTTACAAGTTTCTTGAGCAAACTTGCTATACAAATGATTTCAAAGGAATTTGAAACTTTTTTTTACTGAGAACTCTGAAACAGAGCGAGTCCACCCTGTACATATATCTGAACTAACATGGCTTGTCCCCATGATTTTTGTGTCCTGTAAATAGCTGCTAACATGTACAAGAAAGAGATCTTGCCTCTCACTAAGTGTGTGTGTGGTTATGTCCATGTAGTTTCTCCGAGTGCCGTGTCAACTATAGATAGTTTCTTCCTCTTTGCTAACTGAACAGTATTTGCAAGGTTGATCCATGTGGCAAAGGCAGGAAATTCTCTGTAAAGAAGGGATGTCCACATCTTTTGAAACTGCTTGACCCTTTATATTTGTGACTCTGTATAAGAGCTTTTAAATAAAAATGTATTGGTTGTGTGAGCCGGGGAAAAGCAGAGAGTGAGAAACGCACATATTGTACAGAGTTCTATGGTGATTAGGAGCAGAAAGTGACATACTGTATTTTATGGGAAAGTTAGTGTTCGGGTGCAACAAAGTGCCAAATTAGGAACCTCAAAGGCCACACTGATTGATGCACTTGTGCTTTGAAGAAACATGTTTGGGAAAAATTGGATCACAAAATGGATCCCGTTACCAAATATGAATGAGAATTCAACCGTAAAGGTGAATTTGCTTTTATTATCGCACGTTTTGAATGAATTTCAGTAAAGTAAAGTAATTGTGTGTTTTAACATGTACATGTAGATGTGCGTTATATTTGACTGAAACACAATCAATTTGCTTAAAATCACAGTTTGCACCTTGAGCGTTTCCAGACGTGACACAATCCTCAAGTCTTCATATTGGACTGGAGGCGATTAACCGGGTAGTGAGATATGATTGGTTGAAGTTGTACACAGGTGCTAGTTCCTCTCTGCTTTTCCTTCTCTGAAGCTGCTATCCATGCCTGGCCTAAGGTACTGTATGTGACTGTATTTGCTCCGCATCTTTCTCGAAGAGTCAACTTGCTCCACTGCATGGCCTATCCGTTATATATCAGACACTGAGCTGATTGTTCAGGTCCGGTGGTAGATGTTTGGCAGGAATTCTGGATAAACTTGTGGCCTCTTGCTGTTGCCTCTCAGGAAAGCCGTCCTCTCCGGCGCCTCTCTTCAGCCCGCTCTCCCAGCCTCTCCGCTCCCTCGGAGTGGACGAGGATGTCAGACTGTACTTGACCCAAACATTTGCACGTGTACGTGTCAATGTGAAACAAAACAAAACAAACAAAACAACGAAACGTACACTCACACAAATGTCCACAACAAATACCAGGGAGACTTTAGACTGCAGATCTTTTAACAGTGTTGTTGTGCCAGATGATTTTATTCAAACTGAGCTTGGTTATGAAGTTGAACATGGCGTATTGTCAAGGGACGGGAAGAGGTACTGTTGTTTTGTTTGCTTTCTTGAAAATGTTGTGTTGTCCCTCCATTGGAACTGACGACTATGAAAGGAGGTACCAGGTTTACTCGAATTGTCTCTGATCGATGAGACTCGTGCCGAACAAGTGACCACCCAAGCTAGTTAGCTTTGATACTGACTGTTTTAAGATTATATATAATGACTTCTATTGAGAACCTCGTTACCACTATGTTTAGCATGCATGTACATAAACCACAGATGAAAAGAAGGAAATATATATATATATATATATATATATATATATCTTGAAGTGAAAACATTGTGTAAAGATTCTTTTTTTAAATAAAAAAGATGTAATAAAAGTGTAAGGTATACGCACAATCAAGGATATTGTATTTTTAGATACTTTATACATACACAAGCATTTTTAATATTTCAACATTTCTCCATTTTGTGTATAACAAACCCAACATTTGACTACATTATTCATACATTATCACAGCATTTTATTTTAAGGCCAAAACATTGCCTACAAAGAAATTCAAGTTTCATTATATGCGTCAGTACATGTGATGTGAGGTATTCATTCATTTCGAAAAAAGAACAACAAAAAGATAGATTGCTTTTGTGGAGGGCTTTAGCTTGCAGGAGGGAAAAAAAAGACTGGACATATTGCTACAAAATCTATCGGTAACTGCACAAGCACAAGCAAAGAAGGCAGTTCCCATGTTGGAACTAAACTAAAAAGAAACTCAAAGAAACTCACAGAGACAAGAACAAAAAAACAAAAACAAAAACAAACAAAAAAAAATGTCTACAATTTACAGTAATTTAGAAATTGTTCTGCAGTTCTGGAACCCACATTTAGAGTTACAAAATGTTCACGCTTCCTCTTTTCGTTCTCACATTTCCGTAAGCCCTTGAGTCTGTAGCGAGCAGTTCTCACTTTTCACAAAAAACATATTCAATTTCTCGGTCAGTTTATTAGTTTTCCGCATTTGCATGCCTTCACTTAACAGTCGCAAATGAGCACCCACTGACCTCACCTCAAGTGACCATCAAAACTGTCCGCCTTTAGTCCAGCCCTGTAGGTCATGATAGACCTTGTGGGCTGCCAAACTGCGGTACTTGATACAGATTTGGCACAGCCTTTCCCTCCAGTCTGTGTACGTCTTGATTCTGTGAGTTTGGCGCCACTGAAAGTACCTCTCGTAGGCCCTCCTGTCTGCAGCCACCTCATTGATGTGGTCGGCCAGATCTGCCGGGCTCTTAAAGTCCGCCACGTGGATAAAAGACCCAGGGGGAGCCAAGGCCTCGTAGGTTTCCCTGTCTGGGCCCAGAACCACGGGTACGACTCCTGCTTCGTAAGCGTTCCTCCACAGTTTCTCGCTGATGTAGTCTTTGGCCTGGGAGTTCTCGAAAGACAAGTAAAAGAGACAGTTTCCAATGGTTGGCAACAGCCTCCTTTGAGACAAGGGCTTCCGGTTCCACCTGCCGTAAACCCTGATGGGAATATATGTCTTTAGGCGTTGGTAGAAGACGGCCCGGGCCTGGGCAGCTTGGTAGTTACTGACGACCCAGCTGACCAGGCAGGAGCTGTTTGGAGGCGGTTGGGAACCTCGTGCGTCGCCTCCCGCCACGGTCATTCCGTAAGGGACGTGTATGTCGGCGTCGAGACGGTAGCTCATCGTCCAGTTGAAGATCCCGTTCAGCTGAGTCAGGTTTCCGAGGTGGGCCGGAGGCTCCATGGACATCCACACCCAGTGCTGGGAGGACGGGCGTTTGTCGGGCAGCAAGGACAGACGTCTCCTCAGCTCCTGGTGGTGGAAGACGATCACGTCGGCCGTGCGGGAAGCCGAGGTGTTGTCGGTGAGGAGACACCGGCTGATGTTGTACAGCTCCAGACATTTGTCGCCGCTGAGGCTGTAGGAGCGGCCGAACGGCCAGTGCCACAGCAGGATGCTGAGGTTCCTCGCGGGAACATCTACCTGGTGTGCTTGAGGTGGGTGGAGAGGCTGGTTGAACACGCAGTAGTAGAGGAGGGAGGAGAGGCTCATGAGGAGGAGGAGGAGGAACGCCTTGGACGCAGACGTGGCCATCACTGCGGAGTGTGCGCGCAGTCGGCGGGCGGGGGCAGCACTGGCGTTGAACTCGTAGCGTGCAATTGCTGCTTCATAGGATTTCACAGGCAGCGCTGCGCACGTCTAAATGTTCCAAAAAAAAGGGAAGTTTTTTTTAGGGCTCGAGCCCACATGACAGAGAGAGAGAAAAAAAAAAAAATAGCAAAAAAAAAGTAAATAAATCATAGAGTCTTCAATCTGGAACTAAGATATAAATCTCTCTCTCTCTCTCTCTCTCTCTCTCTCTCTCTCTCACACACACACACACACACACACACACACACACACACACACACACACACACACAGTTCTCTCAACACTGCGGCGCAACCTGCAATTCAAGTTCCACTTCACTCGATCAGCAGCGCGGGATTAAAGAACGAGATTGTAAACACGACTCGCGCTCAAAAAGACACAACCGAAGTGTTTACCGCCTGTGCGCCGAGTTCTCCTTTTTTTTGTTTTGTTTTTAATGTTAAAGCTTGAAAGGAAATCCTGCCTCACATGTTTGACTCATCCTTCCCTGAAGAACCGCGCACTGGTAAGTAAGTGGTGGTTGTTGTTTTTTTTTTTTGTGTGTGTGTGTGTGTGTTAAAATCATCCAACATTAGGAAGAAACGAGCGAAGCAATTTATCATTCGGTCACATCACCGTACCGCTGGTTTAGGAGGTTCGAATGAAAGAATCCGACATGTAGCATTGCACGCCAGTCACTCAGCTTGCTAGCATTGAAATAATAATAAAAGAAATAGCAATGAGAGCCTTACCCATCGGCACACGAGAGCTGGCTGGGTGCAGTTTCACTCTCTTTGCTGCAGGACTAGTGGGTGGCAAGTTTGAGACACAAGGCTGGTTTGAGAAACCACAACTTTGTGCCGTTCCTCTTCAGAAAATTGGCAATGGGGCTGAACAGCTGCAGTAGACACACACACACACACACACACACACACACACACACACACACACACACACACACACACACACACACACACACACACACACACACACAGAAACGAATGAACTGAGCTAGATTTCATTTAACGTCCGGATGCAGGAAATATGCCCTCACTTTTTCACTCCTCGCCTCTTGCCTTCACCAGCTTTAATTTACTTAGAACGCTTGTGGGTACCTACACACAAGAACATAGGTACACTTTTGTTTTTGTTTTTTGTTTTTTTTTTTTGAGAATTTTACCCGTGAAGAACAATTTCGATCTTAAGAGGACAACAGAAGCACCTCTTGACAAACAAATTGTACAAATTAAGGTGAAGCGACAGAAAGAACAAAATTATACGATTTCAACTGTGAAGGGTCCCTGCAGCAATCTTAAAAATAGATTTTAAAAAAAGATACGCCAAACCAAGAAAATGGGATGGTTTGTGAGAGGTGTAAAGTGTCAACTTTTCTTTCAGTAATTCATTCATTCATTCATTCATCTTCTATGCCCGCTTATTCCTATTCAGGGTCACGGGGGTCTGCTGGAGCCTATCCCAGCTGTCTTAGGGCGAAGGCAGGGTGACACCCTGGACAAGTCGCCAGTTCATCGCAGGGCCACATAGAGACAAACAACCATTCACACTCACATGCACACCTACGGACAATTTAGAATCTTCAATTCACCTCACATGCATGTTTTTGGAGTGTGGGAGGAACCCGGAGAACCCGGAGAGAACCCACGCAGACACGGGGAGAACATGCAAACTCCACACAGAAAGGTCCCAGGCCCGGGCCCCGGAATCGAACCCACGACCTTCTTGCTGTGAGGCTGCAGCGCTAACCACTGCGCCACCGTGTCGCCCCTCAGTAATTCTTAATATTTTATTATTGTTTATACAATATTGTGAATTATGGATCTTTTGTGAGCTGAGGAGACTGGCGGAGGAGTTGGAAACCTGCAGGCAAGCAAATGCTTCATCGGCTTGGTCAGGCCTGCGGAGGAAGTGGCAGGCGGATCAACCACCAAACCCAAGTCAAATCTTAAATGAACCGATGCATCTGCCCCCCAAATTGAGATAGTTCCAAAGTAAAGAAGCCATGTAACTTAAGCTTCCTTCCTCTGCTTCCTGATATATATATATATATATATATATATATATATATATATATATATATATATATATATATATATATATATATATATATATATATATATATATATATATATATATATATATATATATATATATATATATATATATATATATATATATATATATATATATATATATATATATATATGTATATATATATATATATATATATATATATATATATATATGTATATATATATATATATATATATATATATATATATATATATATATATGTATATATATATATATATGTATGTATGTATATATATATATATATATATATATATATATATATATATATATATATATATATATATATATATATATATATATATATATATATATATATATATATATATATATATATATATATATATATATATATATATATATATATATATATATATATATGTGTGTGTGTGTGTGTATACATATGACGAGTTACCAATAGTCCTGCATCGTCAGAGCGAAGGCTTCCAGGGGATGACATGGTTCAATGAGCTCTTCAACACAGGAAGGTGAAAATGAAGAGCTTTATAAGCAATCAGCAGGATCTGAAATTCAATTCAATATTTAATTGAAAGCCGATGTAAAGATGGTCGTGCAGGTGAAATGTGCTGTCTCCTCCCAGTTTGACTTAATAGACGTGCAGTAGCATTTTGAATTAACTGTAGAGTCCTAAGAGAAGAATGTGGATGTCCCGATGATGAGGAATTACAATAATGTAGTCTAGATGGAACAAAGGCATGAATTATCTTTTGTCTTAAAAGACAAAAAAATCTAATTTTCGCAGTGTTCCTTAAATGGGAAAAAACAGCTGTCCTTGAGACATTCTTATGGGAGCAGAAGGACACATCCTGATCAAAAATGACTCCAAGGTCTCTTACATATTATAGGAGGCTAAAGTAATATTATGCAAACTAATTAGAAAATTTATCTCTAAGCTCTCTTGGACCCACAATAGTAACCTCAGTTTCCTTATTCAACATTCAGATTTCCAAACACCATGAAGGTGGAGCTTGGAAACACATCCTCAGTGAAGTGACCAGGGGTCATAGGGTGTTTTGGGTCTTTGAGCTTCAGGCACCCTCACCTGCTACTCCACGCACCTGCAAAAACCGTGCGTGAGCCACAGCCCTCTTTTTCACACCAACGCTATTCACTCCCATTCAGACAGCTCCCTCTACTTCTCCACTTCCAAGATTCATTTTACATCGTCCATGTTGCAGACGGCGAAATAATGAATGCACAGCGTGAGCCGTGCACTTTGCATCTGGTGTGTACGACACCATTGGTTAACATGGGCGCCGAAAGGAAGCGCCCTCCCTGTCCGGTGTGAACCACGCCTCAGTCAGCTCAAGGTATTTGGCCTTCTTCCTTTCATGGGCCTCCTCCATCAGGTCTTTCGAGGCCACTGTAAGTTCCAGCAGCACAACTTGCTTTGTTGAGTCAGATGTTAGGACCAGGCCAGGCCTCAGTGACGTCCTTGCCATGTGCTCTGGAAACTTCAGCTGCCTCCCAAGGTCCACGAGCAACTGCCAGTTGTGGGTCGTGGCTAGCAGTCTGAATGAGGCCTTGCATCCTGCCTGAGGTTACACCCCTGCCCTGACGAAGGAGATGTTGTGCCTCACTGGGGCTTGGTGTTTACGCTGCTAGATTCCGGTGCAGATGGTCGCTGCTACTGACTAGCACCAGGTCATGGCGCCATGTGTACCTCCCCTCTCCCAGGGCTTTAGTGCAGCAGCTCAAGATGTACACAGTGGACATGCTGGTGTTTCTGCTAGCCCCCAGCAATGGAGATTGGATGGACTTGGGAGGACATCATACACCGACTGTATCAAGAACTTGAGTCTTGCTGGCTCAGACCTCCAAAGTTCTGTCCGGGTGATTTTCCGGGCAGCTGCATGGGCTTAATTGGCCCAGGCTCCTTGCTGGTGCACGGCCACTGTCCTGCTTTGGCGTTCCTCCTCCGACCTCTGCACGGGTCTCTCCCTGCACCATCAGCCTTGTCACAGCGTGGTCTTGTGTGGCTACCAAGACCAGCTCGTCCAACTGCCACCCACCCAACTAAGATGCCATGTCTCTGCCTCATCGACTGCCTTCTGTGCCCACCACTTCCTCCAAGTTCTGAACCTGATACCTGCGGTGGAGATTCTGGTGTCAGATGAGTCTCTGAAACTGGTGACTTTAAACTCTTAACGCTTGTTGGTGTGCAATGCTGCGTGGCCTAGCCACCTGCGTAGGTACTGGCTAATGTTACGTTCAAAGCCCTCCACGATGGTTACTGGAGCTTTGTAAATCAGTGGAGTCTCGGCAGGATACCGTGTTGGTATATCCATGCCTCGAACTTCCCCAGGAGGCCCGACCAGGAGGCCCGACTGCTGTTAGCCAGGTCTTCAGCTCCATGTGGCCTTTCTATATCTGTCAATATTGTCTGAATTTTATTGATCTTGTATTGCCCTCACATTCACTCATGCAACAAAGTTTTGTGAGGACTGGTTCTTTATCTTCTCTAAAACAGCTCAAGTGTAGTGTCTGAAGACAGACAACCGTAGTGCTGGTTTGTATGGAGTCTACAGTAATTGTGCGCTTGATGCATTGCTCTACTTTAATGCATCTGATGGTCCATACTGACATGTAATTTCAAAAATGTCAGCAGCAAACGCTAGAACTTTATAAACACAACTACAACTCTCAGTAACTGTCATGTAATAAAACACTTTTGGGGGTTTTCTTCAGATAAGTTTCTAGGTAACTTTGAAATTCCGCTCAGCAAAAGTGCCATTTTTTAACTTGACCGAACATAACCGAAGTTTGAACCTGTGCATTTTCAGGATAAAGTGCTTCAGCTTGTGTTATCTTTACTTGTCAATGGTGTCAAACATGCTCGTGAGGAATGAAGCAATCCCTCTATTCCTGAAAGTGAAGCACATTGTGAATGTCGACACTGGTAGTTGTGTGGTGAACTCTCAGTTCCGTGTTAAAAAAAATTACACCATCAAGTTCCAGACACCCGTGTCATTGATGATAGATTGTTGTTTCCCTAAAATACTCTGTTTAAATATGTGGTAGGTTCTGGTAGTATTTATAAGAGTATAGCTAGGCACACATCTATGCATACTTCCTGTGCTGCGGCCGATTCCGTTATAGATAACACTCCTATTTTAAACAGAGAAAGAAAGAGATAGAGAGATAGATAGATAGAGAGAGGCACACACACACACACAGAGCGAGAGAGAGAAAGGGAGGGGGTGGTTAGAGAGTAAATTCTAAGCTCTTTAAAATACAGTTTGAGTTGGACAAGACCGTATTTATTACTAGTAGTGCCGGTTTCACAAGTAATAGGATGGATTAGAAAAAGGTATAACTATATGCAGTTGAGTGAGTACTTTGTTTGCATTATGCCGCGACAGTGTGTCAACGGATCAAGAAGGATGAGAGCTGTGGTACAGGATGTGACCTCATTGCAGCAGCATGCCACCACTGCCAACAGCTCTGTGCACCAACATGCAAAGAGACGAAGAATGAAAAAGCAAGTCTGCAGAAATCGTTTTCTTGCAAACCGTCTCTCTTGATTTCACAGCCACCTGGCACTTTTCCGCTGAAAAAGGCAAATACAGCACAAAAAAACCATTCTGCATTAGAGAGCCACAGCTACAACGAGCGTGGTGGCAAAACTTGCACCTGCAAGGGACGAAACGTCTCGTACACGCTTTCAAGCTTTGTAGGAATTTGACACACACGGCAAACTCGTAATTTGTCAAAATTTTGCACACATGATGTAAAAATGACATCAGCAAGTCCCTGCGTGGAACCAAGAGACACAGTGCTGGAAAAGTCTTCAGTTACACATTTCATAATATTATTGTGTGTAATAATAGACCTGTTGAAATGACCATACATGGCAAATGGCAAGATACAAGAGATGCAGAGGCAGATACAATTGTACGCACCCACTCACATTTTTGAATTTTTTTTTTTTTTTCCAACAGGTATCTCATGGTTGATATAGTGCACATGTATCCAAGCGTTCCCTTTCAGCATGGCAAAAAAAAAAAAAAAGGCAGCTTCTTATTGCTGCGGCAGTCCACTGTGTAGCCACTAGATGGAAGTAAATCAAATGGAAACAAAGTTGGTGACTTCATCCTTTCAGTGCAGTGTTCTGAAGTGACCCAAGATAACTTTAAGTCATTGTTGTCATTTTATAACGTAAAGCTCATCTGGTTTTGTCGTGGTGAGTTTCATGGGTGTCATTACCGTGTTCTTTGGACAACACACAATAATGACACACAATCAGAAGAAGTTAACAGTCCCATGAAAACAAACAAACAAACTTTCGAGTCATTGCAAGTCTTAAGAAGAAAACCTTACCACTGTATTCCGTTTGTTTCAGTGTGCTTTTTGTTGACACCTACTGGCAACTGTAGGTATCGCGTGCGCACACGTGCGTATTTCAAAAGTTCGTTAAATGATGTCAGCATGTATGCATCTGTCCAACCCTTCAGATGCAGCTCTAAAGTTTGACGCTAAACACTAATGAAGACTAGGAAAAGAAGCCGATTATAATTTATAATGATTTATTATCGACGACAACCATTAACATCACAAGAGTAAAATAAATCTAAAAGTATGCTGGTCAAAAAAAGAAAAATGGTGCAAAAATAATAAATAAAATAAGGTGGTGAATCAGCAAAGCTATGGATGAAGAGATTAAAAATAAAAAGACTTGAGTTTAATTGCTCACTGATCCATACAAGTATTTATGCATAACATTATATGTTAAAATGAAATTGTCTTTAAGATCTTTGACATCAGTTTGCACATAAAAGACTGATACAACATTACATTTATTAAAACGTTAGATTGGGATGGAAGTTTTCTTTTCCGCATTTGGGAAAGTATTTATTTCCACTTCCACATCGCTTCATCATTGAGCCGTTTCAACAACACTTCATGATGGGTCGCACTCTTGAAGTTTTTTGTTTTGTTTCTGGAAGGTGACACAGTTGTTAAAACAAGAGAGACTACTCAACTAACTCGTGTTCCACCGAAGGCACCTCAGCAGTGACGCTACAACGACTTCATGTTCATGTCCACTGTGCTCGCAGTGAAAACCGAGTGAAAAGGAAAAAAACCTTGTGGAAGTTCTGTGTGCAGGTAATTATTGGTCTGAAAGGAAGTTGTGAATAAACGGTACAATTTTGAAAACAACAACAACAACAAAAAAACAGGATCCCCGTCCATAGATGAAGCAGCCAGGGAGGTTGTGGGGGAACTGATGTACTTCAATGGGTTTTGCGCTCTCAGTCACGGGACGACGGATCTCTGTTCCCTGGGTGCCTCACTAACTCGCTGTGGCCTCTGCTGCTGCTGCTGTTGCTGCGCTTTGGCCCGGATGCCCCTCCTCCGTCTCGGCGGTGGGCGACTGGAAGCCGCTGTCGTCGTCGTGCGGCGGCGGAGGGAAGTCGGGCGACTCCTCCGGCGAGGACGTTTCCAGAGCTGCGGAGAGAACTTCCTCTGGAGGCGGTGGCGGGAGTTCCTCCTCCAGCACCTCCTGGCTGGACGGCGGTTCTTCCGGCTCCGGAGGAACTGCGATGGGACGACTCTCTGCGGCCGTTTCCTCCTCGCCCTGCCGCTCCTCCGCCTTGGAGACGCTGCTGTCCGGTGATCCGTTCAGCTCCGGAGACGCGGGGCCGTTGGACGTCTCCTCCGCGGCGTCTCCGCTTTCCTCGGGGATGTCGGCGACACCCGGCGACAGCGGGCCTTTCTCGACAGGGTCGTCCACTTGGATCATGGACACCACCTGTTTCATTCTTCTCTTCTTTTGGGACTCTCCGTCGGGACCGTCGCCGTCCTCCGTCTCCTCCTGAGCACCTCCTCCAAACTCCCCGGCCCAGTCGATGGAGGGGCTTTCCCCGAGGAGGTGCAGGTTGGGGTCGCTGTTGCTGAGAACGATGCTGTCCCGGTACAGGTTGTGTCTCCTCTGGACGGCAGCCTCCTTCACGGCTGTGGAGAGGCAGAAAGGAGCGAGTCAACATCTTGGAACAGGGCTGGGCAAACCTTTTGTCTGCTGGGCCAGAATGAGTTTTGAAATTTGACAGAGGGGGCCGGAGCAGGAGCAGATGGATGGAGTGTTTTGGTGAGCCACCTCATAGGAGGAAAAAATATATCATGGGATCTGGAGAACACGTGCTTTAATGTCTATTGAAAATAAACAATAGTGTTGCAATAAAATATGCGTCTTTGAAGTTTCATGGTATTTAGCTCTTAATTGAAATGACTCTTAAAACACTGAAAAAAATGGATGAAATAAAGATATTTTATGACTGACTAACAATTAATATAATTTCTTCAAGTTCGGGAAGCTTGATTAAGAAACTTAATGGGCTTAAAGAATCATTTTCATAGTTAGCTTATTGGCAGTTATTAAATGTAACAGAACACAGCTGAGTGACAGTTTTCTCATGACTATGCCATTGTTCATGAGTTGTGTGGATGTAGTCACAGACGAGAGACTGACCCATCATGATGTCCTTCATGACAGACAGCAGCACCACCTCTTCGAAGATATTTTCCACCAGGATGAAACGTGAGAAGTCTTCAAAGATCAGCTCTTGGAAGCAAGGAAGCTCCTTTTGGTGGATAGGAAGAGTTTAGCGCAGCATGTTTTATAACAACAACAAAACCTCACTGAATATGCAACTGGAAAGCCCTACATTCTATCACAATTATTACTACAACTATCCGTTGGATGGGCTGCATAACTGCATGTCGGAGGATACAACAGAACAAGCCAAAAGAGCATTGGAGAGTCACAAGATCAAGTGGTATGCTGAAGTGAGAATCTCACCGAGGCACAGGAAGGGCTGAGCTGCTTCAGCATGTAGGGGATGAAGATCTGGAGGAGGGCTTCCCGGAAAAAACGCTTCCTGACTGTGCTGCTGTCATAGTCAAATTTCTAGACAAAGGCAAAACCAAGAGACAGTAACATTAGAACCACACAAGGTGTTCATCTGCCAGAATTGTTGGGGCAAAATTGAGGCAGTGTGATTCTAACAATACTATTCAAAGACGTTTACTATTCACCAATAACTGTCATATTTATTAGAACAAAAAAGTAAATATACATTTATATTAAATGTAGAATCTTTGTCACAAAACATTGTAAACGTTGATGCTTCTTTACATATGTTGTAACACAGCCTACAGTTTCTTGAAGGTTCAAATAATTCATCCAAAAAAGACTTTAATAGTGTCTAGTATAACATGGACAGTGACCACTTCAACCACTTAAACCAAGGAGATCCGATTCATGTTTGCAACTTCAGAGAAATTACACACAGCGGAATCAATAGGAGGGAGTCTGTGCGTGCACATTCTGTGTGTCTGAGTGTGAGACCTTTATGACTCTGTCCTGGCAGCGCTGAATGGTCTTACAGAGCCCCTCCGTCCCCTGAGCCTCCAGGCTCTGATGAAGGATCTGCTCGAACGTGTACACGGCATCGTCCATTTGCTGGGGGTGAAGGAGAAGGAGCTCGTCTCACATTACAGAGGCAGCGAGAACCCAATCAGAATGTGTGAGCGATACAGAAGGAACACTTTCCATTTACCTCGATGAGCTTTGATTAGATTAGTTTAGATTCGATCACAATAAGGGGGCAGTTTAGTTGAGGCACTGCTTTAGTGGCGTTTTGAAGGCTTTTCCCGGTGGACTATGGAGGCAACCGGCACAAACAGGAAGCCTTTAAACCGGGTAAACAACAGATCCACTTGATAGTGGCACAGTTTGACCAATCAAATTGCCTTCCCGCTCCCTTCCAAAGACTTTCTGGATGCAATTTATATACAATGGTGCCAAGAAATGTTCCCTCCGACATGTTCACTGTCTCCTTGGGAAAATGGTGTGGAATAAAACAGTGTATGGCAGAAAATAATAATGTTGGATTTATGGGCTCATCAGTCCAGCAGAGGCCCTAGTGGCTGAGTGCGTCATCATCATCCACACTGAGCTACAGCTGCACACGCATTCACACCTTTTCAATGAAAGCAACACCAAACTCTAAAGTGAGCAAATATTAAACAAGCAATGAAAAGAAAATCAATTCCATTGTTCTTTGGTTTTTCTGTTTGAAATTACTATTATCTGAAATGTTTTGTTCTTTTCTTGTTTTGTTCTTTTCTTTTTCTATAATTTGTAATTGCAATATATGTTAACATTGGGAGAGGATTAGATAAGCTCTGGTTCCTCCTATTCCATTTCAGATTTAAAGCAGTATCATTTTTTTATTATTATTTTTTAATTTATTTTGTCTGTATCTGGAATAACGTTTGCAAAAAAAATAAAGACATGAAGGAGCTCTGGCACCATCTGCTGTTCGCAAAGCTCAGTTGACATTAGATTCTCCATGACAAACCTGTGTGTTCCTCTGACTGACTGGCAGCCCAGGTCTTGTGACCTGTGCCATTACAGTCCAGTGAAGGGTCTGTGTAGGCAGTCTAGTTGTTAAGTAGATTATCAACACAACAGGCAACAAAGCTGACTCAACTGTAACACATGACTCTCAAAAGTGTCATTAAATGAAGGTCCACTGACACTGTGCGGATTTGACATAACTGTGAAAGGAATAAACCAAAGCGGCAGCGGCAGCAGCAGCAGCAGCAGCAGCAGCAGCAGCAGCAGCAGCAGCAGCAGCAGCAGCAGCAGCATTAGAGTGATACCTCTCTCATGAGGATCTGGGCCCTCTGGACAAACACTGAGGGACTGGAGACGTCAAATCTTTGCTGCAGACCCTCCAGACTCAGCTGCTCCACCTTCTCGTAGCAGCTCTGCATCTTCACCGGGTGGAAGGCCAGCATGGAGATCTTCTCCATGTGCTTAGAAAGACACAGGACAAAATACTCATTTCCACTTTACGGTCACGTGGCAACCGCAACATAAAACTGCAGACACGATGACTAATGTGAGCATGTAACACTTGAAACAAAAGCAACTGAACCACAATCAGGGGGACTCCCTTCTCACTTGTGCGATGGTCTCCTTCGTGCCTCCGTTCATTGTGTTTTTGCTCATTTCCACCAGCTCTTTGAAGAACAGATCGCGGACCTCGGAGAAGCCCCGGCTGGTCGGCTCCATGAGAGCGTCCAGTATGGAGCTGATGTAGGGCTGGATGCTGACCTTGAGCAGTTTTTCAGCCTTTTGGAGAACTAATCCTGCGGGGAAAAGGTCAAGAAATCAGACACTCGTCACTTCTCAAATTGTTGCACTTTGAACAACTTTTCTTGTAAAACAGAGATACATAAACAAGAAGGACAGCTTGAATCGTTCTGCACGTCACTGTAAACGAGAGCTTAAAAAGGAAGTAACTGGCGTCGTCCACTCACTGCCTTTGGCATCATAACATCAATTCATTGTGGTTTAAGGTTCCCGTTAACTAGTGCTGGGGCTCAAAACTGAGTAACTACTAGTGAGTGCAGTCAAACACTGGTGAGACACTTCTACAACAACAAAAATGACTGAGGTTGATTAGCCTGTGGCAGAGTAGAAATAGTGTGTCAAAGTTAGGGACGTTAACAATTAATCGATTATCGATTAATTGTCCATTAAGAATTTAATTGATTAAATTAAATTAGTCGCAATGAATTGAACAATTTTTACACAGATAGTTAATATCATTATAACAGTGTAGTGGTAGGAAAGAGCAATTCACCTGTAGATACTGTGATTGTCACAATATATCTAGAACAAGTTACTTTTAAGCAACTTTAAAAAATAAAAAAAAGGTAAAAAACTTGAAATGTTTAGACCCATTAGAAAAATGTCAACTTAGAGGGTTACAATGTGTTCCTTCCACATATTTCATTGTCAATTAAAAAATCCTTAATTAATCCTTAATTGATCGAAAAGGTCAATCAACTAACGATTAATGATTTCATCGATAATTTGCACCTCTAGTCTAAATACACTGCGTTGTTTGTGAGAAACAAGGTCACATGATCCAATCTCAACTGATGGAATATTCTAGAATTTGCATTGTGTACCAGAAATGGTATTAGAGCTCAATATGTACTGAATGCGATTTTAAGTAGAGAATCGGACTGCAGTTGGCAGGAGTCCCTTTAGTTCCCTCTAAGAGGTTGACAACCTCTTCGAGAGTCTGGATCTGCCTGAGGTTTCTGTCCCTAATGAAGACAGATTTTCCTTTCCTCAGCGCTCGACCTTGTTGGGAACTCCTGGCTGTGAGAGCGTGGTCTAGACCTGCTCAGCACGTTGCTCTGCGGTCATAGAATTCAAAGTTACAGTCGGGCCCACTGCAGTGCAAACCTCTGATCTTGTTGGTCACGTGCTCTTTAGAGGAGATGATCTGGTCCATGTCAGTTCGGATGGAGGCCTCCAGGGAGGGGCGCGCCGCCTCACACTTCTTCAGCAGCGACTCGTACTGGGCCTGGCACTGGCCCTGCACTAGGGTGTAGACCACGTCACTAATCTGCACATGAAGGACACACGTCTCAAGTTAGAAGATTGTTTTCTTCTGACACACACAGACGCACAATCAAAACCTATGATTAATTTCAGAACTTACGGCGTGTACTGTTTACATAATTTATTTTCATTTTCTTTAATTTTTAATTATTTTCCTCTTTTTTTTTTTTTTTACCAGCATCCAGTTCTTCTGTCTCTCATAGAGTTTGCCCTTGAGGCGGGGGGAGATGAGCTCCCTCAGCTCAGGCAGAAGACTCTCCATCACCAGGTTGGACAGGATCTACCGAGAAAAAAAAAACAGCAACAGCTGACAGAAAGTCCCCCGAGAGATCCTGGTCTGGTTAGAGAACCAGATTCTACTAGTCATTTCCAAATCAATTCATTTCTCCATCGTAGTCAATTGGGACTATACACTCATATGCTTTTTGGTGTGTTGGACGAGGTGCAATTTCAAGAGAGCAGCAACACAATTTCTGTTGTAACAGCTTGAAAAACCAGTTTAGCGCTGGAGGAGCAGAAACCAGGGCCTGACTGCACCCCTGAGACTCACGTCTGTATAATGCGGGAATATGTAGGACACGGAAACACTCTGAGGACACCGACGTGTTTAAAGACATGAGATTAGAGAGGAAAAGAAAATAGAACAAGGGCTCTCCAGCTGAGGACAAAAACATTCCTGAGACCAGTGGCTGCACGAGGGACATCATCATCATCATCATCATCCTGATTTAAAGGTTGGAAGACGCTCCGGTGTTGAAATTGGACCAATTCAAACACTGAAATTTGATCCAAGTAACTGTCGACGCCAAATGCCTTGAGAAGAAGGTCCGCTCACTGACCTGCGATGGAGCACCACACATCATCTCCCAGGTGCCATAGTGCCCTTGAGCTTGGCGGTAAAGTCGCACGGCATCGGTAAAGGCTGGTGTTAGGACCTTATCCTCTTCTGGTAAACCTGGTATTGGATAGGACAACAAGACACCATTAGACACCGCCCACAAGTCCACTTTTTTTTCTCCTTATATTTTATTTTCAGATTTACATATATACACACAACATAACAAACAAGGAACTGAAAACAGTAAAAAGAAAAAAAAAGAAAAGAAAAAAAAACAGAAACAGAGCCACGGAGCTGCCAGACATGAGAAAAGTGTCTGGTGTTCCCAGGCGTCTTTCACGGAACACAAAATAGGTTAACAATTGAAAGCTGCCCTGCAGCAATGGAGGGTGATCAAGGCTTGAAAGCCGGTGCTACTAATTCCTGCAGGTGTTCCAACTTTGCTGGATTACTGACAACCCCCTCTGTCTGCATAAAAGCAGTTTTGAACACACTGTGCTACCATACCGTCGTGAGCATCAGTTGAACAGTATTGTACTGCAGAAAGCAGTGCGTTGCTACAAAAATGGCAAAAAAAGAAAGAAAAAAAAGACAATTAACAGTGGAAGAGAGACAGACCATCATGACACTTAAAAATGTAGGTCTTTCCTACAGAGAAATTGCAAAGAAAGGTGTCAAGGTGTCAGTTGGTACAGTCTCCTTCACCACCAAAAGGAAGTCGGAAACTGGGGCCAACTCTGACAGGAAGAGGTCTGGCACACCCAAAGCCACAACTGAATCAGAGGACAAGTACTGAGAGTTAACAGCTAGTGTGAAGACCAAGCTGTTTATGTATGTATGTATATATATATATATATATATATATATGTATAAGGGGTCCGGGGCCCGGGCCTGGGACCTTTCTGTGTGGAGTTTGCATGTTCTCCCTGTGTCTGCGTGGGTTCTCTCCGGGTTCTCCGGCTTCCTCCCACAGTCCAAAAACATGCATGTGAGGTCAATTGAATATTCTAAATTGTCCGTAGGGGGTGCATGTGAGTGAATGGTTGTTTGTTTCTATGTGGCCCTGGCGATGAACTGGCGACTTGTCCAGGGTGTCACCCTGCCTTCGCCCTAAGACAGCTGGGATAGGCTCCAGCAGACCCCCGTGACCCTGAATTGGAATAAGCGGGTATAGAAGATGAATGAAAGAATGAATAATGGGTACAGCGACATTGCCGATGATGCCACTTGATGTGACTATCGAGGCCGATACGTGAGCCAATCATGCGTCCGCACATGGGGCAGGGAAGCCCCACGGCTGGGAAGATGCGGGCTGCCCTCTGGTGGCGCTGGGCACGTCTCTCGATCCTTCTTACGTGTACATACATACATACATACATACATATTTATATATATATATATATATATATATATATATATACGTATATATACATACGTATACATACACTGAATCAAGTTTTGGAGGGAAGAACTGCACCTGAGCAAAGTGGTACTGAAATAATGGAAAGAAAGTTCAGTGTTCAGGCAGTTGTTGGGACGGCAGCTCGACTTTGTTTTTCCAAACACCGACGGGCCTGCAGTGCAGTGCAGTGCAGTGCAGTGCAGTGCACCGTCGCACACAAACACCACCGTGTGTTGAGAAACGGCCTAGCGACCTGGAGCTGAGATCATTCACACCCCGACAACTACCGGACATGTTGAACACCTCGGTGCAGGTCTCTGTGTGCCGCCAAACATATGGAGCCATTCAAGTGCTACGAGCGGATGCCACGCAGCTGAACGACTGTGTCACAGCTCAGGCATGTCAACTATTGCTGCCGTTTCCTCCTCCGGGTTCTCACAGGCTCAAGTCACTACTTTGTTACCAGCCAATGGAGAAAAAAGGGGCCAATGGAAAAAGGTTTTAACCAGGGTAGTTCTCAAACAAACTACACTCAGGGGCGGGCAAACTTTTTGACTTGAGGGCCAGCAGGAGCAGATGGATGGAGTGTTTTGGTGACCTCACCTCTTCGGAGGAAAAATTAATATAACAGATTTAAAAGCTCAACGGACCACATATGGCCCCTTGGCCGAAATTTGTCCATGCCTGCTCTAAACACCTCCTGTTGTCAAGTGATTTTGTAAAAAGGAATATAGCGCCACCTATGGGAGGGTCATCAAATGTCTAAATGAGCAAAGAGCCTCCCGTGTGATACTTCTGTGCACTTGATGGGAGGCGTAATTGTGACTCACGCGCTTCAACGTTTGTGCTCAGGAGTTGGCTCAGGACTGAGTTAACACTGAAATCTAGGGCGTGACTTTGCACAAGGCTTTACTGCATAATACTTTCACTGCTGTGTACAGTAACCAAGGAAGACAAGCGCTGAATACTCCCGACATCGCGACCTTCTCCCGCCTTGGCACACAAGCCTCTGGATCTGAGGTCTCCTCCAACTCCTGAAGTTTAAAATCAACGACTCCTCATTCGACGAGACGTTTACGCTGGAGTGATCTGTGTTTGTGACCATTATTCTCTAATAAGAGTGAATTTTGTTGCATCTGTACAGACTGTAAAGCCCTCTGAGCCAAAGTGCTTTTGCAAATTCAAAAATTTTATACATTATTTTATAATGTTATACCACTTTCTGAGAAAGTAAAAAAAAAACAAATCAAAACAAAACCTCAAGTCATGTTTACAAAAAATAATCAATATAGAACGAAGAACGTGGAGTGATGGTTGAATGAAAAGATAACGTGTTAAGTCTAAACAATCGACGCGAAAAATGTGTGTCTACCTTTGTAAACACACATACAAACATTGCTGGCATTGCTGTGAAGTTGCACCAGGAGACGTTGGCTTCCAGAACTTAATGCAAAAACGTCCTGCGACAGCCATTTGTCTGGTTTTAAATGCACCTGACAATAAATAACTGTGTCTGAGAATGCAGGTGCCAGCTTGGCTGACAAACACTGGCACCTGACAGTTAACAGTCAGTCAAGTTGCTGCTCTTTACTTTAGTAAAAGGTGTCAATTACTATGTTTTAGCCCTGTTCTGATTTGTGTCAAGGTCAAAATAAAATAAATACATCATGTTGCAGCATTTAGGTCAAGAGTCGCAAATGCGATACGTTTTCTTAAATATAAAAGTGTTGAGGACTTCTTACCAGTAATACTAATACAAACACACTTATCAGTCTGTCCTTGAGGTCAGTCAGTCCTTCAGGTGATTGCGGTGTTTAATTGTTAAGGCCACTGGACTTATTTCTTGCATTCTATTTGTAAGACGTTTCACCTTGCATCCAAAAGGTAAATAAATGACTAAATAAATTCAATTTTTACAACTGGTCGGTGTTAAAAAGATTAGTTATTCTTGCAGCATCGTAGTTGGTCTTGCATTTCATTGCAAGGGAATGAGGATATGGAGATGGGCTGACTTGCTATCAACATTTATGCGATTCCTTCAGTGGGTATTTATTGGTAACTAAGGAAAAAGTCCACCTGAAGTTGATGAATCTCTTTGCCTTGTCTTTGTGGAATTAAATTTTTGCATTTGTGAAAAAGGGGAAAGAAAATGCAAAAAACAAACAAAAATTTTTTTGCATTGAAAGTAAAACCCACCGTCGCTGGTGTGTCGGACACAGTCCTGCAGGACAGCGAGCCACTTCTGCTGCTCTTTCTCGGTGGCCACGCAGAAGTAGTGGTGGTGGGCGTACGGGTGCCAGAGGATCAGGGAGAACTGGGTGTGGCACTTAATAAAGGGCGAACTCCCCACCTTGGCTTTTACATCTGCATAGAAAAAAAAAAACATCATCATGTAAACTTATAACTTTGTTAGTTATAACTTTGTTATAACCACGTTATAACACCTGAACATCAATATACAAAGTATTACTACTGTGTTTACTAAAAGGCAGCTTGGAGCCTCATGTCAGTAGGTGAGCCCAGAGAGAAACTCCCTCTCATCTGAACAGAGCGGAAAACTACACTGAAACCGTACAGTATGAAACCATTTTAAACGGGTTGAATGAAACCAACCCATTCAGTATGGAGGACAAACAGTGACATGAGTCAAACTTAAGAGCTTGACAATGAAAGGCATTTGGACATTTTACTAGATAAATAATGATGATAACTTATTTATATCTTTCATTTTGCCTTTTTAATTTTTCTTTTTTTAACTCGACAGTTTCAAATTTAAAAAACAACAACAAAACTTTCCATTATAACACACAAAAAAAACACCCTGTATGTCTGGACTACAGCCGCACAGTTATTCAGAAGCTGAAACTCCCAGCGAAGGGGAGGGGCGACACTCCAGGTTACACAAGTGTAGCTTTGCATGCCAATGTAATCTTTCAGAGGTATTCTTCCTCTCCTAACTATGAAACTACAGACAACAAAGCAGCGTAAATAACTTTGTCTCTTTGCAATTTCTACTACTGCTTTTAACAAAGTAAAGCTGAATCAAAATGAACAGTAACTGACAGAGTGGAGAATTCTCCAGCATGGTCAGTAGCCTCTGGCAGGTTAGAAAACACAGCGTTAACTCCCTTCATTAAATGATCAAATATCACAATGAGCCTCTCGCTCATCCCTCCCAACTGCAAACACTGCTGCACTTCTTTCCCATTTTATTGTATCTTTAAATTCAGCAGCAAAGGAACACAAACAAATTTGAGGCTTTTGTTTTTCAAATCCAGTAACAAAGACTCATTTTTACACTTTTATCATGTGATCTTCTGATGCTAACATTTTGCAGTTTGTCTTCTTTAAACGCATTTATCGCATCATGGTGACATTAGTATCTGTGACAATGGCTACACAAAGCACAAAAAAAAGAGGCTTTGCATGTGTAAATGCAACGACAGCCAGTGAAGGTGCAAGCTGCCCTGCCGACGTTGTGCAACAAGGTCCTGGTCAGCCAAATGTGTGAATAGCGAAGGGCTGTCTGCGGTGTGCGTTTGCCTGTGAGAATGTGAAGCAATATTTGCCGTTTCATTTCCCCCCCAGAATGCATGGCGGAGTAGATGCAAATAGGTTGATTTAACACATTATGACTAATAAAGCCAATTCAAATAGAGTCAAATAGAGAATCACTACCCTACAAGTCCTCCTGAGCAGATGCTTTGATTATTTTTCCATTGATGTCCTGCCATCTTCACTCAGCATCATCTGCTGCTCTTTATCTTTTTCACCAACAGCGTTGCCCCTCCCACAAACCACCCTCCGCCCCTACCAGGCAGACTGTTGTTGATCAGTTCCAGGTAGCTGTCAATCGACGTTAGCACTTTGTAGCCGGCACAATTGATGGTTCCTTTGGGTTGATGGTTCTTGTCGTGGGACTGACATTCGAGACAAGGAGCAGAGAAAACGTGTTAAATGTTAAACTGTAACCTCAAGTCGCACAAGACGGCGTGCGCTTTCACTTTTCTCTCACCGCTTTGCTGTCGTAGCAGTTGATGTTGTACGAGTCGGGGATGAACAGGAAGCGCTCCCTCCACTTCTTGTTGTCCTCCAGGTATTGAAAGAGTGAGCCGCTGAAAATAGATTTGTTCTCCAGAGGAATCTAGGGGTGAAAAGTGATCACGGTTTAGAGAATATTTCCAAAGAAACCGGCGGGTGCAAAGCGACCTTTGCTTTGTAGCAGGACGGTTTTAGGAGCAGACAATGGCATTTACAAGCGTGACACACTTTAATGTGTCCGACCCATTGACAAAGTTGATTTCGACATTCTTCGCCGTCTCCATGGCACCAAATGCCAAGAGCTATTTACTACATTTACCAGGATTTAACAGAATAATGAAGGACAGGGTGCTGCTGCTTCACAGGAAGGAGTTGCGTTACAAATTAGAAAAAAAAAGCTGATCTAAAAACAACACAAAAACAATACTAATGACATTTTTTGTCATTCTGTAAGTAACAAGTATACACACACACACACACACACACACAAATACATGTATATACATACAGACATACATACATGCATAAAGTCTCAATTATTAGTGTCAATTTTCAAGAAATATTTTGATGAGTTCCTTTCAATATTAGCGTTGATAAGCACTGTCATTGCGTTAATAAACTCTGAAAGGATATTTTACCTTGCGATGCAACAGCTGAGGCTGAGGGCCTCCTCCTCCTTCTATGTCGAAGCGGACTTTGTTAAAGAGCGCCACAGCAAACTGCTGCTCGTACACTCGGCCAAAGCCATTCATCACCTCTGTGGTCCGACCTGGAACACACAAGACGTGCCTTTAGCACTGTATGACACTGGACAAGATATTTTCTTGTTGCCTTCACTGGCGTTTCTTTTTCTACATTTGCATACTGATTGTGCACATGGTGTAATATAGAAACTTAAACTGTGTTTTCAACAAAAGCATAAAATATTTCAGTTGATTTTTTTTTCCATGTCCAGAGGTTTCTTTGATGTCCAGTACCTATAACCTTGGAGCAGGAGTGACTCATGGGAGAAGATTTTAGGTTAAAGAGGCAGAGGCCTGTGCCAGCTGTCTTTGGGTTACACCCCGGACAAGTCGCCAGTCTATCGCAGGGCCACATAGGAAGAAAAACAATTCACCTCACATGCGTGTTTTTGAACTGTGGGAGGGAGCAGAAGTAACCGCAGAGAACACACGAACACACACAGGGAGGAGATGCAAACTGAAAACACAGAGAGGCCCCAGGGCCGAGGAGTCAAACCTGGATGTGTCTCTACTTCTTAATGTGAGGCGATAGTTTGACCCGAGTTAAGTTTTTAAATCCTAAAAGTTAGACAGGGGTCATTTATTTATTTCTTAATCAATTTTTGGAACATAAAGGATGACTTATTTCTGACTTTCAAGAGACATTACACCACTTACCCTGCTTTCAAACCAACACTGACATGTATAACAATCACACTGTAAGGGTTTTGATGTCATACAGTTCATACTGCCTTGTCTGGCCCAATTATTAGACTACATAGGAATTATGAAAAACAAAACAAAACAAATGATAGAGTCACTTTGTCATGAACTGACAGAAAACTGCATTTCTCGAAAGAAAACAAATAAGGTGTAAAACAATGGTTGCTGATATACAAATGAATCAAAAAGCACATGTATTCTGTCAAGCTGGTCAGGGTTGATAGTATTCCTGGCAAAGCCTCAAGCTTGGAGAGCAACCAAGGCCCGAGTACCCAGTTACCGAGCAGCCGAAAGACATTATGTCATTTAAAGCAGCGTTTAAGTTAGTTTATTATAGATATACAACTCCATCATTACCACTTCTGTCTGGGCAACTGTTTTTGCCGATAGCACTGAAGTTTATTCAGAGAAGATTACGCTCAAAGAGATCTTTCCAATGGGAGTGTGAAGAATTGTCTCCTCATGTTGTGCCCTCATTTTAATTAATAGAACTTTCCATTTGTCATCCTGTATCTGTAATTATGCAATTTCCCCCAAAGTGGGATAAATATAGGCACGCTATTCAATTCTATGGTAGTTAGATGTTGTTAAATTCAGATAACAAAGATGAATAAAAAAAAAAAAATCGCAGTTGGCAACAGAATTCACTTAACAAATCTAATTTTAAAAAGGCCACTTCATGAAATCACCGGAAAAAACATAAATAAATGTAGCTCTCAGGCCAGAATATATACTGTGTAATAGTTACAATGAGCCATTGGGTGATTGTTTCGACCCAACAGGAAGTCTCAAGGGGAAAGTACTCCACAACTTTAAAAAACAAAGAGGAAAGGAAGGGGTGGGAAAAATAAACACAAAGTCGACCTATAGAGTGCCGTTTTAAATAGTGCATATGTGTAGGACTATTAGCTTTCGGTGTATGGTGCTTGAGTGGTTTCATAATTGCACTTATTTCCCAGATTACACATCCAAACCAAGCTGAACACTGGAGACAAAAGGTTCGTGATGTTCTGCTTTGGGATGAAATTTCAGAATGTGGCCAAATTGCACTGTAACCTTCAGACGCACACTTGATTTGACCTTCTCTAAACTTGTGAATGCACATGTCCAACTGCTCAGTGTTTCAGTATTTTGGTCTCTAAAACAGTGATTAACTGCAAAAACAAACAATCCATGAATGATGACCACTAAAAGTTCTGGTTCCATTGACATTTGGAATTAAAATGTTCCACTCATCATGCTGGTGACATTTTAACACCCAGGACCGAGACGACGCCTGACAAAAAAGGTCACATGATAAGTTATAGAGACCGTGTACAAACAGCATGCCAATAGTAAGACGCATAGTGGAAAACGGGGTCGCGATTTGCAGTGATCCATAACTCCCCATTTCATATCCACTCATAAATTGGCTTTTGAATACTCAGTATCGGGTCACGCAGTGTGCAGACTTGGCAAGGAGTTCCAGGCATCCTTCTCTCCGACAGCAACCCTGTCCAAATACTTCTGGGGCGCCTGAAGACAGTCTCAGGCTTGCTAGGTTATACAACCATTCAAACAACGGCCCAAACCTTCACCCAAATGGACCTGACTGGAGCACCTCAAGCTATCTCAGAGGCTTCCTGATCAGACACCTGCACCACCTCGGTTGGCCTGTTTCAATGCCAAGACCTAAAGGTTACCTCCACACGAGGAAGCTCCTCACCTGTATCCAATGCCGACCCACCGCCACCCTCCACTTTGGCCACTTGTATAAGCTACCTGATGGAGACAAGAGCTTTGCCTTGTGGACTGGTTCTACCACACATTCCACTCCAAACCAGCTGTCCCTCACCCACTTACTTAAACTGCCCGCCTTGGGGTACTAGCGCGAAGTAATCTACCAAATTTTTGGTCGAGAACTGTAGCCTTGGATTGCAAGCAGCTGATTTTAATGTCCGCTTCGCAGTCAGCCATCAGCCTTTCCAGTGCGTGCTCAAGTTTCTCTGCGGAGGCCAACAAAACATCTACAACGTCCAAAATCTGCAGAATAAAGGGGTATAATTCATACACAGCCCAAATTGGCCACACACAAGTGGAGATCCTGCCCACGAAAACAAAGAAAAGAACAATTGAGCAAGGTTGTAAGTTATGTGGACCAGTCTCAACAGTGAACAGTCTTGGTGGCCCCTTAACAGAATTTAATTTAGGCCACCAAGAGGATCAGGGTGACTGGTGGGGTGTTGGAGCATGTGCAAGGTTTGTGACATCCTTATTATTTCAGTCTTATTTTGGCGATTCATTTTGGATTCATTCGGATTTGGGAAAATAGTGAGATGACAACGATGTAACCAAGTACTATGAAGTATGAGTTAAACTGCAGTAACCCAGGCCTTTACTCACACATAATTATGATTACAATAATAATGTCTAATGCATAAAATGTTATTCAAACACAATTTAAAGGTAAAGAAAACAGATGACAGTGCCTAGCAAAAGGTATTCATTCATTGTAGAAAATATAGGTTAACCTTAATATTGCAAAGGAAACATGTTAAACTGTGATGAATTTGTCCATGTCGGGGTAGACATGTGCACTGGTTTATTCAGACAATTTTGCTTTATAATTTTTTAGAAAACAGACGAAGGGGAGCTCTTAAATGTATATTTCTCCTACCCAAGTGGAAAATTAAGGACAACATTTCCGAGTACTGAGAGGACTAAAAGGCAGCGCCACGCAATGTTGACCACTTTACGACACCGAGAATGAAAGGGCACATTAGTAGGCTGTAAATGCTGCTGCTGAACTTGTAGCTGACTCCCTGCTCTCCTGCAGCAGACTAACTAACAGGCTAATTGTCATGGGGGCCTCCGCAGTGCTGAGGCCAGCCGCTTCTAATGATGATGACTACAGTGTTGCCTTTCATCACGGTGCCAATCTCATTGGAAGTGAAAAATAAATAAAGAAATAAATGAATGAATGAATGAATAAATCACGTACACAGGAGCCTGCATTATATGTACATTACAGCGCAAACAGCGCCCGCCTCTTATTGTGTCGCTTTGAGAGCTCACGATAACAGAATGAACTGGAGAGTTCAGAGACTGTCCCACAAGAGTGCTACCCCACCCCCTCCCTATTTCTCCTCGGTGCCTTAACAAAAACATTCCACTGTGAGAGACCCATGGTTGGACCCATAAATTCAAACCGTTTTCCCATTTGAAGTAAACCGAAGTGAGAGCAACAGGCCCTCTTGCAGCAGGAGTCCGGGGCACTGGATTGAGGCTAACTTTGTTTATTCGCTAAGCTAAATAAAAGCCATTGGCATTTAAGTTTCTTCCAGGTCTCATCTGCAGCAGGTTTTCAGCATGACCTCAAAAGGATACTGTTAGGTGGCACATTTTTAGTAAGTGAACTGACTTCTAATACTGCCTCTGTGAATAGCCACAATTGACTTCAAGTAAATCACTGTAAACGTCGGACGTGTAAACTTTTAGTACTACTAAATGAGGTTCAACATAAATATGGGGCTGTTTAGGAGCAGCAGCTGACTGTTTTGCCTTCAAAAGGGACAGAAAAAGTGAGTCAGAGGTGCTAAAAAAAATAGATGATTGCAGTTTGGAAAGCCACAATGAAAATCCGCTGTCTTTCTGTCTGAGCAACGAAAATTTATTTGAATATTTTTGGAGCCTTCCATTCTTTTGTGTTGCTCATCAGGCCTTTTTTCTTGCCTTTCCAAAGTGGATTAGGAAGGTTTAGAATATACAACAAGAGAATGAATTACGACAAACTGAAGGCTCTCTTTGTACAGTAGTATGCCTGATGAGCACTTCAGCTGTGAGCAGCCTATCAGCCCTTTAAAAGGTACGAACTTCCTGATAAGGATGTTTCTATATATTTACTGCATGTCTTCTAAGTAGATATTAAAACTGGACAGTTTGGTTAGCACACTTTACATTTTCCTGTTGGCACCCAACAGCTCATTCTATTATTCTATCGCATACTAAAGTCTTGGCTTTGTCTGTAAAAACAAAATATGTTGACTAAAGTCATTTTGCCTAGTTTTCAGGAAGTCAGCCTATGAGCCTCATTGCGTACTGTATAGGAAATCCCCTTTTTAGTGGTCCTGCACTGGTGACACAATGTGAACAGATGACTAATTGATTAAGAATTAACATCTTGCTGATTCTGGAGAGGAGAATTGAGGGTATCTGGCACCTGAGAATCTCCTTTATCTTTAGGGTTCACACACAAGCAGCAGGTTATTCGTCTAAAGAGAACATGTTCAAAACAAGTCCCTCGCTGCTGAATAGGGTCCATGTTAAAGGTGAGAGTGCCACACCTCACCAGACCACCGAGACCTTTCCTGTTGGCCCCCTCAACACTCCCTCCAGAGCCCGGAGATATAATAGAGGCAAAGAAGAAAAAAAAAAAAAATGTGTTGTCACATGTTCAGATTTCCCGTTTCCTGGCTCCTCACCCTCGGACCAAAACAGCACTGCTGTGTGGGCAACAGCACGCTGTGCAAGAAACTAGATGGATGTTGTTAAACTGCACTGAAACAACATGATGGCTGTGATTAAGTACTCAGTTGGTGCCTGTGACTTCAGGGAAAATAGCCTGCCTTTGTATTGGGCTCAACGTTTACATCCATTACGTAGAATTTTATGTGCGGTTCTTTAGTCTACAAACACACATTTACAGAATGTGGCTAAAGTACTTTGCTAAACTTTCAAAAAAAAAGAAAGAAAGCACAAAGCAAGCTGGTAAATTGGTCAGCCCTACACATATGCATGTACGTATGTATATATGTATGTATGTAGGTATATGTAGGTAAGTTGTATGTATATATGTATATGTACGAAAGTTATGAGACCGATACAAACAACTTTTGTGACATCACAAAGGGCTGATTTCCAGAACTTTGTGTTTTTGCACACTTTTTGAAAAGTGGAGAAGGTTGACTTGTGTTATTTCTCGAGGACGGACCGATGGGTTGCAGACACTTATTGTGAGGAAACATTGCCAAATGAATTCAATTTCACATAAAATGATCTTTAAATGACTTATTTTCTATTTAGCAAAGCGCTTCCAGAATCCACCTTTTAAAAAAAGCTGTTTGTTGCAAGGTTAGTTGCCTAAAGCGCGCTTATTATCAGGATAACTGTAACTTGACTGACTGATTGAGTTACAGCTTACAGCTACTTGACTGATTTGTAATTTGAGCCCGAGGACAGAGAACGCCGTGTTGTGTACAAACAGTACATATAGAAGCAGTTACAGACTATAAAGTCCGTAATGAGAGCGGAAAACATAACAAAACAAACTGTCAATGTCAAGGGCGGTAGCATGGTTTGGGTGGTTTTCATCATCATTCTTTCAAAAACAACTTCATACGAAAGTAAAATGCCACCGCCTGGTTTGAGATGAACACAGTAATGCCTGTACACAAGAGGAGGAAATGAGGGGTTGGCCACGTGTTCAGTGGAGTGGGTGAGCGGAGCTGCACCCTGTGCAACGCCCTGCGTCTCCCTCTCAAACTGACCTCTCATGCCTGAGGTTATGGAGGAAGTCGACAGCGCAACATCTGAGTCAGCGCGGACACTCCCCCAACCATCGGAGACAGAGCTCTTCCCCACAAAGAGCAGAAACCAGGGTAATCATACAGCCATTAGAAGAGCACGCATTAGCAGTCGAAAACAATGCACCTAAAGTAGTGAGCTGCTTCATCGTAGTGATGTCAACCCCCCCACCGGCAAGTAGAACATTTCACAGTTGTGTCGGGCTGTAAATATACCGCGAAGGAAAAAAACAAAGTAACACGACACACTGTGGAGATTTTTTAAACATCCAGGGACTTTTCCCACAGGTCAGCCAGACTCTGAGCTCCCCTTGGCTTCTGCTGGAGCGGATCAAGGCCTGGAGGAGTTTTCCATCCAGTTGCAGACATACGCTTTTTCGTGCATTCTTCAGATTCCACATCTGATGTGTGTGTCTGACTAAGTCTGGATTTTGGGACCGGAGCAGCAAATTGGGAGAGACTACAGGACAGAAAAATCTAATTTCTCCCACAGAAGCAGCGCAACTGCGAGGCGTGAACTGTTTAGCATTTATGTGGTAATAAAACCTTGGACGCAATATCCTAAGAAGAAGATCAGTGGGTCAGCGGGGTCGCGAAAGGCCAACGTAATTATCCACCCACGGGACTCCAAAATAACCTGTGACCAGCAGAGACTCACAACGCACAAAATCTTACTTCACAGCATTGACAACGACTTTTTAATATTTCAAAAATACTGAAAACCCCTTCATGACATACAGAGAGTAGAGATGGTTCCTTGTGTGTCTGTCGTAATCCAGGGTTTACTGAAAGTCAACAAGCTCCAGTCCAACAGTTCAGTAGGTACCAGGCTGTAGTTTGGCCATTGATCACTTTCAGCCAATCTCTAGTTGCCTCGCAGGCAGATCAGAAGGCCCAGTGAGAGGCTTTAGAAGGAACACAGGCTGCAACATCGACAGGCAGATTCCACCAAAAGTTAAGACCGAGTGGAACAGGAAGTCATGTTGGCAGCCGTTGCTCAATAACCATTTTCAGTGAAAAAAAAAATAAAATATCTCACTCTCAACCTGTTAACCCCTGACACGCCTACTTCTCTCTCAATTTTAACGCACAAGTTATTTACCACCGATGTCTTTTGATTCTTTTCCTCGTGATTTTCCACTCGTTGTTAGCTATTTGAGATGATGACTTGTGAGTCATCATCACAAATTTATTTGCGGTTGACCGATTCTGCTATAACACTGCCGTTTTCGCTATCGATCAGTAAAGTGTCTTGTCTTGACTCTTTCGCACTCCTCCGTATTCTCCTTTTCTCCGTCTTCTAGTTTTCATTTCTCATAAACCCCTACACGTGTTTTCAATTGGTCCCTGGTATTTGTTTTGAGTTTCGTAAACGCCATGTTGGTTCGCACCAGGTATTTCACACCAAATCCAGTGCGGCCGGGTTTCACAAAACCAATACAACCGACTAGTTAGCCATGCTTGCATTCTCTATTAGATACCATACGTAGCTAGCTTCCGCCACTCACTCACGTGCCCTGCAGCGCACCAATGCTTGTGTCAACTCTCAGTTTCGGTCTTCACCCAAATCGGCTCTTACCGCACACAGCCACACCACAAGTGACCTCACTAAAAATGAACTGGAAATGCAGTGTTGGCCACAGCGGGAGCGAGCTCGCTCTTCGCACAGAGGCCGTAAACATCAATCTGGAAGTATTTAAGAGAGACCTTGAGAGTTAAGTCAAGAAAATTGCCGTTAAAAACTAAAACTACCAGTTCATAGTACTATAAACATAGGCCTTAATTCGCATGTCAGGGTTTCTCCATCTGATCGAATGTTTAACAAATATCTGCCAGGCATTAATCACAACATGACACAAACATTTTGAATCACGCCAGGAATGTAATAGAATCACAAAGTAAACAATCCAGTGGATGTTAATAATAGAATCCCGCTTCCCATGTTGATGAGCTGAACTGTGATTGGCCCCGACCGGGGCACCTCTATTTCATATTCTGAAGTTCCGAAGAAATCCTGGAGGTTTAAAAGCACCGGGCCACCTCCTGCAATATGCAGTGAGGATTAAACTTTGATGTTCTGCCCCTGCACAAAATGTGCCGTACTTCATCCGCTACAGTGAACTCTGTCCAAGCTCTGACGTTAGCCATCACCAAACAAGTTCTAACAGGGCCGAATGACGAGGCCAAACACTTGGTGATAAAGTCAAAGACTGATAAGTGGGTTCTTTATCTTTTCAGAGTTCTTCAGTTCAAGCTGTCAAGAAGGTTCTCCCTCTGGAATGGCACGCCCGACTGCGGGTGAAAACAAGGCTGGTTTTTAAACATGGACCTCTAAAGACACAACTGTTTAGATAATAAAAGTTTGCTGTAATTGAAGACCTTTGGAAAAAAAAAACACATTAGGTCTTGCGTTACATATTGACAAAATAAGCTCATTTAAAAAAAAGATAATAATAATCGTACAAAAATGCGATTAAAATATTTTTAAAAGGGGATGTTATTTTGCTATGCAAATATATTTCCACGCTGCCAGTGGCTCCAGTGTTGCCTCCACTGGCTCACTTGACACGGGCAACTTCCTGAAAGAGTCCACGCAGTCGCCGAAGCCTGTAAAAGTCACCACTTTCACAGGCTTCGAGGCGGGGAGAGACACACACGCGTCTTCCATCCATTCAACTCTCACTTCCCTCCTTCACTGCGGACGCTGCGTGGAAGAAGAACAAGAAGAAAAAAACAACAACGCACGTGCCGCTACGTTCGAGCAAAGAAGCCCGCAACAAACCGCAGCTCACCTGCGATAACGCCTCGCTTGGCTTCGTCCAGGTGACTGGAAACCACGTCCCCCATGCTGGCTGGCTGGCACTGGATCACTCGCCACGGGAGACTCCTCGGCTGGCTCGCAACACCAAAAAAAAAAAAAAAAAAAAAAAATTGACTTTAGAAGCGGTGGGCGGTTGTGATCCGCCGCTGGAGAGAATCTCAGCCCCTCCGCGACGTTACATGCAGGGGGAGAGAAGGTGACAAGAGACGCCGGGGGAAAGGGAAGGGAAGGGAAGGGAAGGCAGCGGCTCACAGGAATGAAATGAAAGGAGGGGGACGGGAAGCGGAGAAATGCTGGGCTTTGCGGCAGCGAACTTCCAAGTTTGTCTTCGTCGCGCCGACACACCCTCTTTATCCGAGCCAGAGAACTCCCACCTTCCCTCCAGCCGCGGTGCGTTCAGGTCACGTGGGCGAAATGGGAGACGTGGGAAGTGGGTGAACGCGCAGAGTGACTCACTCAGAGAGTGACAAGCGCAACTTTTTAACGCGGATATTTGTAATTCTCCGCAGGATCTATTTCCTTTTTCTTTTTTAAACTTTGCTGTTAAAGCGAGTAAACACTGTTAAGGTTTATGGTACAGCTCTGGGGGAAAATAATACACTTCATAGAAATACTTGCGTTTTATATCAGTTTTTTCCCCCTCCAACCTATGAACCACGGCACATTTTTTACATTGAAAAAAAAAATAAAATCCCATGGCACAACACCAACCATGATATTACAAAATGACACGATTTTTAGCCTAATAATGACGATATAGTCTCTTAATTTATTCATACTCCCTCAGTATGAAACCTGGGCATGTGACAACATAGCTGATATCCTAGGATAAATTAAGGTATAGGCTTACATTTTTTTAAAGCACAGTCACTCAATGGAATGTCAGTATTTTTTTTAGACCAATTAAGTGAAATTGGATAATTTTCACAGCACACCTGACATTTTCTCACGGCACACTATTGTACCACGACACAGTGGTTGAAAAATACTGCTTTAAATGAGCGTTTTTGTTTTATTACATAAACTGCTGGTAAAGTTTCTTCCAAATTTAAAACAAAAATGTAGATCATTTGTTCGCAGAAAATGACAACTTGGCAAAATAACTTTAAGGGTTACCACAAATGTAGTAGTGTTTTAACTTAACATTGGAACAATGCTCTGCACCAGTCTTTCACACTGTGGATGGGTGACCCCTCCTACAAAACTTTAAGCAGCTCAGCTGTGCTTGATGGCTTGTGACTTTTTATCCTCCTCTTGATTGTCTCCCACCGGCTTTCAGTCAGATTTCCCAACTGGAGATTGGGCTACTATAGCAGATAGCTCGTTGTCTCAGCAAAAAAAAAAAGAAAAAAAAAAGGCAAAGTCACACCCTGGCTTGATTCATGCAGCGGTCACAAAAACAAATCTGCCTAATTTCCAGCTTTGCTGAAAGACTCCCGTCATGACAGATGCACTACCAAGTTTCACAACGGGTGCGACACACTGTGATTTGGAGGATTCTCCAGTTCTCGGTAAGACGACCTGGTGTTGGGCAGAGCTGAAAATTGGACTCATCAGAGAGGGCTACCCCACTCTTGTTCTTTATGATCCAATCCATACAGTCTTTAGCAAAACTCAGCCTAACTTTTCTTTGCTTCTAATTAATGAGGGCCAATTCTTTGGAAGATGACTCGAATACGTCCTGAGGTTGCTTGAGTGACGTTCGAATGAGCTGGCGAGCATTCCTCTCGTTTCTACCCTTTGTCGTTTTTGTTGTCTTCAGTGTTTCCTGCTTGACCTTGTTGTTATGAACCCGCTGTCTCAGAAATTCCAAGAATTGGAGCAACCTAGTGCTTACTAGTGTTCCTGTCTGCCAGCGAAAAAAAAAAACTGCTGCCATATGTGACTATAAACAAAATGAATAGTTAGAGATGTCCATCCATTTTTCTTTTGGCAACCACACGGAAATTGTTTAAATTTTTGCTTACATTACAACATCTTTTTTTTTATTTTTTTAAAGCATGGTTGTTTAAAAAACATTCTGTTTTGGAGGTCAACCTTTTTTGATGTCATAAAGGAGCCTGACACCTCTGATAAGTCTCCTAGGTTAGTGATAACACCTACCACTAGGTGTTTTTTGTTGCCTTTAAAACATGTGGAAGGTACTAGCTGTAGTAAGAAGCTAAAGTCCAAATGGGAAGCTGTAATCAGGGGGTGAATAATGCTGTGTTTGGCAGAACGACTTAAGATAGACTGTCAAGGTAGTTCATTCGTGAATGTATCAGTGAGCCCCTCCGGACTTCCATTTTATCTCAAGAGGCAGAAAGAAGATGTTGTAGAAACTAAAAGTTTCTATCTAAGTCCCTAAGTCTATCTACTTAGGGAAATACTGTGCATATAAGTGTAACATGCTGTCCAATTGAGTGTACTGTATACTCACAGTACAATAAAAGTCATTTGGTTTTAGAACAGTCCCTATTTAAATAAGAACATACAAAGAGCATGGGTCTTGCTCCTAGTCAGCTGCTATCATGCGCCAACATTTTAAGGAAGCCAGATATGGAAGGAAAACCACCTGACAGAAAACTAGCTGGAAGGCAGGCTTACTTCAATATTTTTTTTTTTTTTACACCAGACCTTTAAGCGTGTCGAACATGTTGATTGAACAAAACATAAAATACATCAAATCAAATCAAAAAGATGATTCAGTGAATATAGATTTCTTTTTTCACAATCAAATCGAATTTCTACTAATCATAACCAAAAACTATACAAATATGTAAAGAAAATTAAAACAAAACCCATATCAAGAATCTCTTTACACTTACACATCAATGTCATTTTTTGTATCCCATTTCGGTTTTGTATGTGTGTTTTTCTTTTTTTTTATTCTCTGTAATTCTTCATATTTTATACATTCTTTTTATTCATCTTCTCTATGAAAACAATGGTTTGCTTCATGTGCCTAATGTAAAAGACTGACACCACTGCAGAGTTGGTGTGATTATATTTTAAATGCATGACCTCATGCGGGTTATGAAAAAGGGATACTGCCACTGTATTTGTTTTCAGGTTCTAAATAAAGTCCCCTAAAATACAAACAAAGCTAAACAAAACGCTTTTTACGACAGGAAGAGCTGCGGTGCTTTCCGTTCCTCTGCTGCCCTCTCATGGACTCTTCTTAAATCACACACACACACACACACACACACACACACACACACACACACACACACACACACACACACACACACACACACACACACACACACACACACACACACACACACACACACACTTTCAAGACTTATCCTAAATTGGATACATTGGAAGTAAATGTGGTTTCGTGCCGCCATTCAATGAAGTGAATTAACTCTTTCACTCTGAAGGAAAAATAGGATTAAAAAAAAGGGACAGCCTACATATCAACTGTAATACATGTAAATATGTAGGTTAATAGCCGGAACTAATTTTCATTCAGAACAGCCTTTGCAGGCTGGTGTTAGCTATATTTACCAAGGACTGATGGAAAGGCTGCTTCAAATTAAATCGAAAAGTAATGTTGTGCTGTTGTCTTTTTTCCACGGACATGTCAATGAACCACATTCTAGTTGCTTACTTACTACAAATTCAATTATTTATGTACAGTTCTTGTATAAATGTGAATTGTCTCATATTACACTTGGTTCATTGGCGCTGCCTTGCACTCCTTGGGTTGTATTTTGTAGCGGACTGAAACGGAAGTGCGACGCCCGCTACTGGTGTCTTGACGTCAGTGGGCAGCTGTCAGTCGAACACGGAGAGGCGGTGAACGCGCAGCAGCGTCCTCACCATGGCACCGCTTGGACTAAAAGCCATCGTTGGAGAGAGTGAGTTTTTTTTAAATTTTATTTTTCATTTTTTAAATGATTCTGTGTTATTTTATTTGATTTGCATCATCATCACTTATGACTGATTTAAAGTGTAGTGCTCGTCATTATAAGGTACCGCAGTGTTTAAATTACTACAATTTCAAACTAAAAAAAAAAAAAAAAAAAAAAATACAACCCAAAACTTCTATAATGTAAGGGAGACATTTGGTCTCCTTTAGTTATGTATTTAACACAGATAAAAACTACTATTTATTTTTAATATTTTATTTTGGAGAGTTCAATCAATGCTCAGAGGCCCAATGCAGATTAAACGTCATATTTATGAAGGCTCTGGCAGTGAGTTAAGTTACAGTCATTTAAGGTTGCTAAATGGAGTTCTTTCTCTCTCTCTCTCTCTCTCTCTTTTTAAATAACCCGTCCTATTGTCAATCACTCTCAAAACGTTTTTCCTCCGTTTTGTCTGCACCAGCAGCCCTGGCTCCGTGTAAATCCAGCCTCGCTAATCTTTGTCTGCGCGGATTAAGTGCCCTTTCATCATCCTCAGTGCAAGGGAAGCACGGGGGAGTTTTGACAGTCACAGCTTTGTCAAAACTGTCTCATCAGTAAGGAGCCGTTTGTAGCTGAGAATCATCTTTGTATATAAGAAGAAAACAAAACCAATACAGCCTTTATTTCATCCTATCATAAATAATATAATATCCGCAGGATAATTGTTTGTTTTTATTCAGGGTATTCAAAATGTTGGAATTATCCAGCAATGAACCTGTCTGTTTATGTCAAAGCAGTATAAACTAAAGGTTTTTCAGTCTGTTCACAACAGGCAGCCCGTGTAAGGGAATCCTGCTTTGCTTCATTGAAAATATTAAACCTTTAGCTTTAACACACATTGACCATTAAACACATTGATCAGGTAAAAATCCTGGTTGTCAGATCTTGTTTTGATATTTATGTATCGACACTGTGGGTATTATGTTCTGACAACTATATGGGTTGGCGGCTGACCAGTGACAGGTATAGGGACAGTCACCTGGGAAAGTGATGAAATGCACTAATATCAGCTAGTTAATTCAGTCATAAGCATCAAGAGATTTTACCAGGTAGGGAATGATGATGACAACGAAGGATCACCTGTTCACAACATTATTATCGTCATTGTTATTTTTCACCAAACGAACAACTACAAGGTAGAGTTTCCAGTGCTGAGAGAAGCAGTAATGTTAAGATCATCTTTTAGAATAACAGAAACTATGTATTTGGAAATGTGTTGTCGAAGTTTTAACCATTTTTACAGTACAAGAAGTTATACAATTTCAAATTTGTTTTGCAAATATATATATATATATATATATATATATATATATATATATATATATATATATATATATTCTGTAATTGAAATTGATGGACTTGATTTAGAGAACACAGTTGCCTTGCCAGTAGCCATGACACTCTTCCTCAGTCACTTCCACTTAATCCTGATGAATAATTGGATCAACAGGGCCATTCACTCATTTGCAGATGTACTAGTATATAATTGTCCCTGCCACTCAGTGAAGTGGAGTTTCAAATCTCATAATTAGCCTTGCTTAAATGCTCAGAAGTCAGATGATATTCGGTCGAAAAATGTTCAAATGCATGTGAATTTTCCCAATATCTTATCATGTCGATACAACTCTAGCCACTCATTCCTTTAATTGTTGTCACAATGTGGTTTGAGAGTCTTGAAAATGTTCTCAGCGTGTAACCCTCTGACATGGTACTGTACATGTTGCCTTTTCTTTGGATTTGTGCGACTGAGTGTGCGAGTGAATGATGCCCCGTGATGTCACGCCCGTTGACACACAAGCAGCCCAGAAATAGCAGAGGGGAGTGGTTGGATAGCATAAGAGGATTGGGCACAGATTAGGGCCAGTGATTGCAGTAGGCCTGTCTCTCCACGTCCTGTCCACTGACTTGATAGATATTCAAACTGGGAATCTGCGCATCACCGTATATCAATCATTTGCACTAGTTCTCATTATCTGTTTTTATACAAAAAATATGATCAAGATAAAGAAAGGATTACAGAAGAGAGGAAAGATCTCCAACATGGACAGTATCTGTTGACCTAACTTCATTCCCTTTATTTTCCTCTTACCATCCATTCATCCTTTCCCTTCAGACTGAAACCTGTGCTTATTTTGTCTACCTTTTTAAAACAAATAGAATTACATGCACCCGTTTTCTTTGCTCCTTATCATTTTTCAAAGAGAACACCGAACCGAACAAAGAAAGTAGCCCATAGCAACATTAATGATTCCAAAGTACAATTGATATAGACATATATATATGTGTGTGTGTGTGTGTGTGTTTGTGTGTTCGGCCACTCAGCGGTCGAAAAAAACAGGAGAAAGCAATCTCTCTCAAATTGGCTACATGGAACGCGCAAACTTTCCTGGACACTGATCCAGTCACTGATAGACCTCAGTGGAGAACGCCAGTTATTGTAACGGAACTCAACCACTACAACGTTGACATTGCCGCTTTCAGTGAAACCCAGTTCCTCGATGAAGGCTCCCTGATCCCCCATCCCACTTTGCAAGACCTTGATATCCTACCAACCTTTGAAGAGGTCAAGTGTGCAATAAAGTTGCTGAAGAACAACAAAAACCCCTGGTCCTGTCCTGTACCCCGGCGGAGATTTCAAGCCTGGAGGCTACATCTGCATCCAAGCACTGCTGGCAAAGTCCTGACCAAAGTCATGCTACACAGACTGGTGGAAAACAACGCAGAGAACCTGTTGCCTGAATCCAGAAGATACAGAAGCACCATGCACATGGTGTTCACAGCACGTCAACCCCAGGATAGGTGCATTGAACAACACCAGGACCTCTTGATAGCTTTCATAGATCTGTCAAAGACTTTTGACACTGCCGCCAGGGAGCTACATCCACCTGTGGTTTGGCTGGAGGACATGAGTCAGAGCCATTCATGGTACGCACTGGTGTACGCCAAGGTTGAGCCCTTGCTCCAGTTCCTTTTAATGTCTTCCTCCTGTGTGTTACATTGCTGCTGCGTGAGAAAATCTAGAAGGACAATGGGATTATTGTGAACTTCAGATTATACGGAAATCATCCGTCAGAAGGCTACCGGCGGTCTCGAAAGAGACATCACTGAGCTGTGGCATGAAGACGACAGTGCAGTCGTGCTCCACTTACCAGAAGCACTGCAAGCTGCCCTTACAGCAGCTGCAATGCCCATGGCAGGATGGGTCTCTCTGTAAATGTAGTAAAGACTGAAGTGCTGTTCCAGTGAGCATCTAGTCCGCCACACCACCCACCAACTGTCACTATCTATGACAATCCCCTAGCAGTCCTACTGTCGTCAAGATACCTTGGTATATTTCTTTCCGATGGAAGGGAGGCACAAAACTGTATAATCTTCTTTTGGCCAACTTAGAGGAAGAGTCTTCCAAAACCAAGACCGCAACTTCCACACTAAATATCTGTGTGTCGTCAATACAACACCTCTCATCAGGATGCCCAAAGATTGCCTGCCACGCAAGGTACTGTATGGCCATCTGCAGGAGGCCAGTTATGAAGTCCAATCTCAAAGCCTTGGTGAAGAAGTGCAGCCTGGACCTCACCCAGCTGGAGGAAGCACTGCCAACGGGGGATACACCAGCTGGAGGAGGACCGAAGCGACTGATGGACCAGGAAATGCCTGAGGAGACAAGGAGCTAGTACCCGACATACGTACCCCCAGCTTGTGACTTGGCCTTCTCTGTTTGTGGCAGTCAGTGCGGACCACGCACAAAACTCTCAAGTAGCAGAGGCAGGACTGTCATCATCATACATGACAGACAACCTTAACTTGTATGCGTTTGTCTCTGCATGTGTTTGTGTGTGTGACAGGTGACAGTGTCGTTGCACAGGATATTGGATTATTGTAATGTAAAATATACTGTAAAATAATAAAATATAATAATCTAAATCCAGAATCCACCACGAAACCTAACTATTGAGATGGAGGATCATCTCCAGCACCGGGTTTAAATAGTACTCTGGGTATTTTCTTATTTTTGTAAATTAAGTTAAGCGGTAGTGACCATGATTCTAATAGTACGCAAAGAAACTTCTTAAAGGTATTTTGATGTTTTATGCGTTGCAATATATCCTATTTTTTCATCTCCACAGAGCTCATGAACAATGTCATCAAGAAGGCAAGAGAAAAGGGAAAGTGGAAGGTAACTTCAAGCTCGCTACGCTGACATCTGTAACCCGTACATCTGTCTATCTTGACATGAAGCTCCCTGATGATTCCTAGTTGAGTCCTTCTGAAGGTGCCTGCTGTGTGTCACTGTGTCGCAGGTCCTGGTGGTGGACAAGCTCAGTATGAGGATGGTTTCTTCCTGCTGTAGAATGACAGACATCATGTCAGAGGGAATCACCAGTGAGTATCCATCCTGGTCACCTCAAGTCACTGGAAGAATTAACCTCAGTAAAGACCAGAGGCATTTGGGTGACAATAAGGTTGAGCCATTTTAATAAATGACAATTAGAGGTGACTAATTAGGAGCATGTTCCTGTTTATTAGTTTATTCAACAAATGTCTCATTGATAGGTGGATATATATTTTAATCTTCCTTTTATGTGCACTTTTAATTCCACTTTTGAACTCAAGATCAATACTTTAAAAAATTACAACGTACTTGGACTGAACAACAACAAACTAAACCGTTTGGGAACAGAAAATTTAACCCTACAGATTTATGAATGCAAGGGAACAACAATGCCGTGGACGGCAAGAGGAAAAAAGTGTTGCTTTTCTGGTGAAAAACTAATCTAAACCAATCAAATTAACTAATAAAAAAAAACAAAAACAGCAAACTAGTAGATGTAGTAGTTTTCTCTGAGATCTTAAGGCATGCCATTTTTAATCAATCATTTCATGCTTTTAATGTTAAGTTAATTTCATAACATTTAACTGCAACTGCAAGTTTTCTTTCTTGCTATTTAGTATCTGACACTACATTAAACTATGCGCCTTGAGTTTTTGTCGTAATCGTCAATTGCAGTAAGAATTATGACTACACGTATAACTTAGGACATTATGGTTTATTGTCTCCAAAACTCCTGATCATTAGTCCTAAACTGTAGGAAACATTACATGAACATTAGAATGAGTTTAGCAAAATTTTTCCTTGGGTTCAGAAAATTAATTGAAATTGAATATATATGTTTTCAGTCAATGTTCAGCCATTTTTTCTGACCATACTCAGAAACTCTTACATTATAGTTTGATCGTCACTTATTTAAGATTTTGTGCAGTGAATACTTGAAAAACACAGAAAATGAAGATAAAAGTAACACACGGTTTCTGTAACCTTTTCTCAGCAAGCAGTAAAACACATTAATGAACCGAGTGGAACGTTGATAAACCAGCTCAGCTTACCTGGGCAGAAATACTTACATACTCTAGACAGATGTTTCTATTCCAAAAACTTAAATTAGAAGCATATTCTCGCTTAATCTGCTTTATTAAAACATTATATTAAATCTCAACAAACATAGCACTTATACCAGTGATCACAACACAATGATAATAGGCAATCTTTGAATGAAGACTCAAGTGATCAAGAAACAAATTTAATATTTGCAGTGTCAAACTGATGCATGCATATTGCTTCTTACTGTTTGTGTCTACTCTCCAGTTGTAGAAGATATCACCAAGCGACGTGAACCCCTGCCCAGCATGGAGGCCATCTACCTGATCACGCCCTCAGATGAGGTAACATGGTTGAACTCCTGTTTGGCTGCTTTTGGCTTGACGATGTGGTATCCATCGCCTGTAGGTGGTCACATTCCCGTTCTGCTTTTTCAGTCTGTTGAAGGACTGATTGAGGACTTCAGGGACCCTCAGAACCCCCAGTACCGGGCAGCTCACGTCTTCTTCACTGACAGTGAGTTTCATCCACAGAACGTATTCTAAAGTTTAAACGGAAAGACCACACCTGACTACCAGCGGCTGGTTCTTTTGCTGTTATTTGCAAAGAAAAGCTTGCTTTTCACAAGAGGCAGCACAAGAGGAAAAACACACAAGTTTATCCATTCATTTAGTTGGTAGTGAGACATTTCGTCCTCAGAGGTTTCTAACCCACAGGCTTGGGAAGAGATTGTTGCTAAGGACCTGCTATTTTGGTGACAAAACCTGAAAACAACAGTAGCTGCAGTGTAGATGCTGCAGTAGTGGCTGCTGTGTAGCTCGTGTCCAGACTTAAGAGTTGATAATGATAAATATTCATATTTGTTCATGTATTGTCAAACATTCTCTCAGATGTTTTTAATTAAGTTTTGAATAAATAAAAGAAACAAACAAACAAACAAATTTTTTTTTTTTACTAATGTAAGTAAAATATACGTAAATGAAATCGAATTGGAGAATATTAGCAGCAGTCTGTAAAGTGTTCACATTATTAAGAGCTAAGTTCAAGCTAAGCTGTCCCCACTTAATATGCTGCAGAAATGGGTCGTATCTGAATAGAATAAAGAGATTGATTGCTTTGTGAAAAAAAATAAATACTGGAAATGTTTCCTGCCAACTGATGATTAAGGTTATTATGCTCTCAACTAAATGTGTTTTGACTAGTGTTTGTCTTCACCCTTTCACAGTCTGTACAGACTATCTGTCATCTATAGGCAGAAAAGACTTTACCTTGAGTCAAAACATCTCTTTGGTCTTTGCTGTGGTGTGACGAGGCATTTTAAATTCTTCTAAGGCAGGACGAGCAGATCCCTGTTTGTCATTCTATTGGAAATATACTCACATCCTAGCATTAGCCAAATTAGTGAATTACCAAGAACTGTTTGTGCACAAGATGGAAAATGGTGGTGACAAAAGCCTTTGTGGAAAGGCTCGAGGACAGAGTGCTTTGACGATATGATCAAATCAAATAAACCACAAAAACAGGAAAGAGGGACTCTAAGCAGGGTCCCTTGTATATCTCTTTGCTATTATGTCAGTTAAAACATATACAAATGTTTTTTGATGAAAATGTTTGTCTGAAGGAATAATAGTTCTGCTTGTTTTTTTTTTACTTCCCAGATTTCTGGGTAAATTTTATATTATCCTGTTAAGCCTGCCTGCACTAAATGTACATCTTGGCAAACACTGTGTAGTTTTAGATGCAAAGCAATCCAGCAACCACTGGCTCCACAAACATGACCACTGTGTTTCTCCCAACCAACTGTTTCTCTATTCACACATTTAAAAACATTTTTTGGTACTACCTCAAAGTTTTGCTTGATCAATGAACCATGAAACTGTCTCGTGTTGTTTTCTTTGATACACTTTGATACGTGTCGCTCCTCTAAAACTCAGCCTGCAAAAACTAATGGTCGATGCAGCGTTGACGGCCTCTTCCCTGAACTGCCTTCTCAAGTATGTTTTTGTTGAATCGACAGCCATCCCAGACTCCTTGTTTGGACTGCTGACCAAATCCCGAGCCTCCAAAGCCATGAAGGCCTTGACTGAGATCCACATCTCCGTTCTGCCCTACGAATCTCAGGTAAACAACACCATTGCAGGCATTTGTGAGGATTGTCTGCAAAACATGATGGAGGGGTTCGACAGAAAAAGGTTTGCCGTCTGCAGGAGCAGCACAGTGAATACTAGCAAACCGCTATAGGGTAGCCTATATTTAACTATATGCTACCAGACATAGATGTCATATATTATGTGAAGGTGGGCAAAGCAGCGGCAAAAACCCACCTTTATGAATATGACAGCGCTGTCTGCAGAAACTGACAATGAGTAGAATAGAATAGAATACCTTTATTTATCCCACATTGGAGAAATTAACATAATTACAGCAACATGTAGTGCAGAAGAGAAGAAAAAAATGAATCGAAAAGAAATAAAGAAATGAAATAAACTATTCATAGAAGGAAAGGAAAGGATCAACTATTTACATATGTATGTAAATATTAAATAAATGACAGTTTTTTTTTTTTTTTTTTGTTTTTACAAATTATTGACATTACATTAAAATACAAATAAATGTTTTCTTGTACCTTCATGAAAATTTAGGTGATTGAGAACTTTTTTTTTTTTTATTGCGTGCAGTCATGCAGCCTGATTGATGGCTGCAGGTTGGAATGACCTGTAATAATAATAATAATAATAATAATAATAATAATAATAAATGATAATAAATGATACATTTTATTTGTAGGGCACCTTTCATGGCACTCAAGGTCGCCTAAAAAACATAACAGACAACATCACATGTTGAAAACATAACAAACAACAACAGATCATGAAAATAGCAAAATAGGTTTAAAAAGATCATATTAAAAATATTTTTAAAAAATCACAAAAACAGGCGTATATTAAAAATAGCAAAAAACAGGTGCAACAGATCAAGTGTGGCATGCAAGTCTGAACAGATGAGTGCTGTGCACAGTCAGCCTTGTCATCAGAAAAATGGAAATGGAAATGGCCTTTATTTGTCACGTGTACCGAAATACATGCAAAATTTCATGCAATCCCCGTCCATGCACATACAACACAACACAATATGACATGGGGAGACAGGACGGCAGGATTGGGCATTCAAAGTTGGGGGGCAGAAAGCAGAAGCAACGCAACTCATGCACGTCGACGCTTTTGCTACATTTTTGGAAGCGTTTGTTGTGGATCAGCTTGAGCCCGCAATCCTCTGTTGTTGTCCTGCAGTTTTAATCCCGAGGGAGGGGCACGTTATGTCAGCCGTGTTCCACTTCCTCTCTTTATCCCCCTTCCCCCATTGGCTGACAGAATCACTGTTTATTCCCGGCAGCCAATGAGAAGAGAGAGGAAGGTGTGTAACAGAGAAAAGCCTCAGGATGGCTGTACATGCGACAGTACAGTAACAGATGGGTGCATATGTCCATGTGGACTTTGTGTGGGCTGAAGGGCATAATTAGTGGAAGCCTTCCAGTAACTTTAGACAGACGCTTGTTGCTGCAGCCTCTCAGCAAAATGATGCTCATATTGCATGAAGCAACTCTGGTCTGCTCTGCCCCTATAATAAATGAATAGCTTTTTGATGGTATACACACCATGTTGTATACCTTACCTGCTTTTCTCCCTTTCTGCCTTTCTGTGACAGTCTTTCAATGCGTTGGAAGACTGTTGGATATTTTTAATTCTTTGCTTTGGGAGATGGTTTATGTTGCTATATAGTAAAAACTGGAGTTCTCTTTGGATTTGAGGTTCAGATAACTATTCATTTTTATTTTCTTGCTGGAGCCTCTCTCAGCTGTCCTCAGGCAAAGGTGGGGGGTTACACCTTGGACAAGGCGCCGCATAGAGAGGAACAACCCTTTGCTCTTTCATTCGCACCTGCGGCCAATTTAAAGTTCCCAATTTGCTTCACGTGCAGATTTTTTGTGCTGTGGGAGCAAGCAGGAGTAACTAGAAAGAAACTAGAAACTAGAAAGGGCACAGCAACATGCAACGTGCAAACTCTGGCTGAGGTTTTTCAGCTTCTATTACGAAGTCAGTTGAGTTTCAGTGATCGGAGCCACGTATTAAACTTGCACATTGACTGTCTTCACATCAGGGCTGCTGCAGATTTCCTTGATTAGACTGATAGAATCTTTTTCTTTCATTCAACATCTTTCTGCTCCCACTTACACTGCAGACATTCATTTGGCCCCGTAGTCTCAACATTCATAATGTTAACCTTGAGGATTTTTTTTAATTATTATTAATGACCATAAGTGCCCACTTTTATATCCCTGTTATGAGCGTATCATCAAGATCATGGCAAACACTTTCATGATGTACTTTTCAATGTCTTGTCTCATTCAATTTGCACGAACATAAACAACCATTGACTCCACGCCACTTCAATTACAGCACACAGAGGTCCGGCCTAAACTGTTTTGACTTTGGGGATAAAAGGAGAGAGATGATGTCTTAAAGCGACAACTTACCTTTCCTGCCATTTCAATCAGCACAAAATTATGAATGGCCACAACTCCTGCCTCCCTTCAAAGTTTGTATCCCTGTTGGAACCCTGTTACATTTTATTGTGACGTCAGCTTTTTAAACAGCATTTGAATCTAAACGAAGAAAAGCGCAAACACTTAAACACAGTGTTCCTTAATTCATGTCTGCATTATGTTTTTCGTGTCCAGGTGTTCTCCTTGGATAAACTGGATGCCTTTCAGGACTTTTACAGCCCCTTCAAGGCAGACGTGAAGAACAACATGCTGGAGCGCTGTGCTGAGCAGCTCGCCACCCTCTGTGCCACTCTCAAAGAATATCCCGGAGTTCGATACAGAGGGTAAGACCAGCCAAGCAGACCGGCAGGGAGGGAATCATTTTCAAATTCAATATTTATTTGTTGTGCCATTTGTAATTGTGGCTCTCAATTAGATATGCAGTGTGTGTTGACTTATGAAATAAATATGAACTTGTCCAACTTCGATGATGATTTTGAATATTTATGCTTCAGGGTTCACAAGGAACAGTGCTACAATGCAAAGTTTGCCTGAGTTACTGGGAAAGAGCATTTTTTTAGTTTAGTGCTTTATACAAACATCTTTACAATCTCCTGAAGTCGTACTTGTATGCTGCTCCAGGGAATATAAAGACTGTGCAGTTCTGGCCCAAATGCTTCAAGAAAAGCTGGATGGTTACAAGGCTGATGACCCCACCATGGGAGAGGTAGGCGCATCTAGTGTAGCAATATCAATATTTAATAATTAATATGATCAATATTTATTTCATTCACACTGAATTTTCATTTTCCTGCTTTGTATAGTTTGACATCCCCTGTCATCTCTTATAAAACCTCCCTTGATGATGGTAATGAATCACCGGAGGAAGTAGGACGTAAAGAAACTAACATGCTTTTAATTCACTAATGGCATGCAACTATAATCACCCAGAGAGCTGGTCCACTTGTGAAAAAGTTGGCCATACTGCAGCACCACATTAGTGTATGTCGGTGCACAATGTAACAGTAAGCTAGGATCTGATTGGGGTTTAGTCATTTTACTGCCACATTAAAGTTCACACAAAAAAAGATGGAAAAATACCATTAGATGCTACAAATCCTGCACATTGGGCCTCGAACTGATTAGGAAATATCTTGCCCAGTTATTATGGCCAGTTCTCTTCACACGTCCGGCACACAACAGTCACAAGCTATGTGGTGTTGATTTTGTATTGCTCATTTGATAACTCTCATTACCGAGGGGGAAAAACTCCATCCCGTCCTCTTTGTTGCGCCTATAAACACACCGACATTCTTCCTCTTTCTGTTTACTACACTACGATACTGCTTGCGGCACGCTGTGAACAGACAGCATAAACTGCTACCAGTTTAGTCCTGTCGTGTCAGCTGGGCAGACAGTGTCGACTGGGATGCCAGTTTGAATTGATTTTCATTTTGTATTTGATTTATCAAAGGTTAGATGCACATTTATCGGTGGTTTAATGTTGGATGGTGCTAAAATTACCCTGGCAACATCTGTCAAAAGCAGCAAGAGAAGGTTTTATACATGATGAATGATGATGATGAATAATTATTGCATTGATGGTGTTTTTAAAAGAACCGACCTCAATAAATAAATGCAAAAATGATATAACTGCATTCTTGATAATATTGCAAACTCAAACGTTGACACACGAAAGTCTGTTCTGATGCTTCCAGGGTCCAGATAAATCTCGTACTCAGCTGCTCATTCTGGATCGTGGCTTTGATCCCGTGACACCCGTTCTGCATGAGCTCACGCTGCAGGCCATGGCCTATGACTTGCTGGGCGTCGAGAACGATGTTTACAGGTAAATATTCTACTAATGGAGGTTTCAGAGCTCGGTGAGCCTCTTTTACTATAAAATGTAGTAAATGAATCCTCTTGAAGGTCTGATTTATCTTTGTCATTGGCGCTGATAGAGTGGGCATGAAAATGTTTTAGTAGTGCTTCAGTGTCACACTATGAAGCGATGTACAAAATGCACATAACTGTGAATCAATGTGGTTGTGTTGTCAGCATAAAACCACGTGCTTAACACTGAGTGCTTTTCAAGTCCCCAGTCCCTGAAGTCACTGAATCACTTAAAGACGCACAACACACAAAACAAAAACTTGATATATTTGAACTTGAAAAGAATTTGATCCGATCCGATCGCTTTATCAGGCTTGCCTTAAAGAGTAAAACATGTTGTCGTCTAGAATATCTTCTGCAACGTTTTGTCCCGCGTAGTGTTGTCACGATACTGGACGCCTCGATGTAGTGTTTGTGACATGTCGATACTACGGAGAAGCATCGCCGCCTTAATTTTCGATGTCGTAAAAAATATATCGATATATCGATATTTTTTACTACGGAGAAGTCGTATCGCTCCACACAGCATATTTTCAGAACACCAGCAGCAACTGTCGATATATCGATATTTTTTTCAGTCACCTGTCCCGAGATTCCCTTAACTCCATACAGTTCTAAATGTTGCAGCTGAACATCATTCATCAACTGATGGCGCCAGAAACAGAAAATCAACAGCCTGTGAGCGCCTCTGGTAAATCTCAAAACACTACATTGTGTTTGGTGTCTGGCCGTCGCTCGAAAATAAAGACAGCGAACATAGTTAATCGGGGTTCATATGACCAACATTTACTCAACTTTTCGTTCTTAATTTTGACAAAATATTGGTGTTTTTTTTTTTTTCAGGACCAATGGCGCTAAGCCAATGTTGAGATAAAATTAGCAAAAATAATATACAACACAATCAATCTCAAATTTAACACTTTTTACACCAAGGTGTCACCTCATTCATTGTTGTTGTCGCATAATAAGCGGTTCCAGTGTGAGCTTGTAGTCCCCCTCTGATCATGTGATCATGTGATCCCCAGCTGTTCGGCACTCTGTGACGATGAGACACATCCAGGGGTAGTTGCACGTACCGCTGCTCTGTGTCTCAGTGGAACTTGGGGACAAAGGGGGGAAAGAATTGCTGGACAATGAATCTGTCAGTGCATGTGGGTCATTCTCACTGAGTGGGGCCTTTTATACTTTAAAAAAAATGTAATCCATCTATCCAAATAGAATACATTGAATACTTGTCAAATATCAGTTTGGCTGATGGTTTCATTGCAACGTGCTGTCCAGTGTTACTGTGGGTTCTTTCAACAGATTTCTCCTCTATCATTCAATCTTTTCTATAGGCCTCTTGCTTTTGGCACAACTAAATTATGCTTCAAAATGAATAACATCACATTAATAACAAAACAAAACAAACAAATAAAAAAAAAAAACAGCAATCCAACAACATTCTGACAGCAAAAGTACAAAGTTGCTTTAAATATTTTTATTTTATTTTATTTTTGTGGTACTTAGTGATCTGCATTGTGAGAACTCATGAGCTCTTCTTTAGATACATTTCCAGTTGTGTTTTTCATCTATCACCATGTCTTTGTCGATCAGTTTTGTTTCTGCTCTGCCAAGCAGGAGACTGTGTGATACAAATTGTCCCCTTTCTCTCCCAGCTTTGAGACCAGCGGGATGGGAGAAAAGAGAACCAAGGACGTCGTGCTGGATGAGGACGATGACCTGTGGCTCACTCTGAGACATAAACACATCGCTGAGGTGTCAACGTGAGTTGCTTCAACCTAATGATCGTGCTTTGACATCCACCACCTCAAACACGCAGCTCTGTCACACAGAGAACTGTGTCTGGTCTGAATCAGCATGCACGGTCAACTTCATTTATCAAGTCCAAATTTTCCTCTTCTGCCTGCCTCTCATTTTACTACACAGAGCTGTGACTCGTTCTCTGAAAGAATTCTCAGCCAGTAAGAAGATGAACACTGGAGAAAAGGTAAAAGACACTTTTATACTGTGGATTTTTTTTTGGGTGTGTTCCAGCTCTAACAGCACTGTGCAGTGGTCTGATCAGAATGACAAGTCACTCATTTCCTTTTTATAAATGTAAAAAAAAGCAGAAGAAAACAGAAGAAATAAATGAAAAAGTAAATGTGAATAGACCTCTGACGATAAGAAACATTCCTTGTGTTATTCAAGGGGATCCTCGCGTGGCCTTTCTTCCTACTCATGACAGTACCAGAAAATGTAAAAATGCAGAACAAGTCAAAAGAAATCAGAGGAATAATCAATCGTTCCCACTCCAATTCATCGAATGTGTGCAGGAAGTTTTGCCAGAAATGCTTCAGTTTGTTCAGTTAGTTTGGACGTCTTATCTGTGTGTTTCAGACCACCATGAAAGAACTGTCTCAGATGCTGAAGAAGATGCCTCAGTATCAAAAAGAGCTCAGCAAGGTAGGACCTGAATAAACCCAGATGTATATTATATCTGAAATGTCACTTCGTTCCTTTGGTTTGCATCCTTGTTTTGGACTTTTGACTTGAACCGCAGCAGTGTTCACTGGCCAAGAGACAGTGAACCATGTGGACCAAAAAAAGTAACAGGGTTCTAGCTCTAGCTTGTTTGGTCCACAACAGAGCCCATGTGCGGTTTTACATTGGCCAAAGAGGTCAGAACTGTTGACCTGTGGTCCTTTGGTTTGGACCAAACAATGTCAGTGTGAAAGCGCTCCAAATTATCATCATCATTTTGTCATACGTTGCAACAACAACGGCATTATATGCATATTCACACATTGTTTACAGCTCACAAATGTGTGTCCCATCTCTCTGACCTCAGTATTCAACCCATCTCCACCTGGCTGAGGACTGTATGAACCGCTACCAGGGCACCGTGGATAAACTCTGTCGTGTTGAGCAGGTACAAATCACTGATAGTGAAAAATGGACCGATTTAACTTGAGGGTCTGTGGTAGAATGGAGAGTGAAGGGTTTAGAATGAATGCTCAGGTAAAAGCAGGCTACTCATTTACAGTGAAGCATACATTGTGTGTATATCTATGTAGTAGTGTAGTGTGTGAAATGTTTAGAATAGAATAGAATGCCTTCATTTATCCCACAATGGGGAAATGTGTATAATTATAGCAACAATATAGTGCAAATAAAATAAATATTATATTAATAATAAAGAAATGAAGAAATAGAATAACATGACATATTTATAGTGTAAGAAAGGAAAAAACAAACAAGATAGCTATTGATATAGATTATAGATGGTGATATTGAACATGTTAAAACTAAGAAACCAATGCAAAATGTAACCTTACCCCTGGACACAAATAAGTTCATCGTTGATTATTTAAAATAGTTACAGATCAATAGTTTCCAGATCCTCTAAAATGTGTTTTTACATATTGCTACAAATGTTTCCTGTCTTATGTATTTACTGTATATTGAGTTCACTGTCACCTCACTGCTGTTTTTTTTCTCCCCCCCACCAAGGATCTGGCTATGGGCATCGATGCTGAGGGGGAAAAGATCAAGGATCCGATGAGGCTGATTGTTCCCATCCTGCTGGATGCCAATGTCACAGTGTCGGACAAGATCCGCATCATCCTTCTCTACATCTTCCTCAAGAATGGTCAGATGTTCACTGTACTCAGACCTGCACTTAGTAGCCTCCCCTGGCTCCTGTCCCCTTGTAGTCCCTCATATGTTGACTTGGCCTTGTAAGCGCTTTCCTTTGAGGCCAAGACCTGGCAAGACGGTGAAGAAGACCTCCCGGGTCGCCATGCAATGAACGAAGCAATGCCCTTTTGCACACGGCTTCAATTTATTTCCGCACAAATACATCTGTTGTACATCCTCAGGCCGAGGTGTAATTGCATGTGTGATTGGCTAAATAGCTTCACGTGGTTGCTCTCATGCATGTGTTTGCGGCGCGCTGCATGTTTTTGTGCGTTATTTGTGCATGCCAGGTGTCACAGAGGAAAACCTGTGCAAGCTCCTCCAGCATGCCAACATCCCACCAGAGGACAGTGACATCATTTCCAACATGGCTCACATGGGTATCCCTATTGTCTCCGAGGTAACGGGCCCTGGCCAGCAGAAAGTTTGGCCGGAATTTGTTTTTTTTTTTACTGACATGAACATTTTGTTCTTGACTCTTTGTACTCAAAGTAAATGGCTGTAATTTGTTAGTCAGTCGGAAAAGTGAACTGAGTGACACGAGGACACGCTTGTGTGTGTAGAACTAATTAGCTGGACAAGCCAGAGACCAAGTCGTCTCCAATGGGCAGTACTGTTTGATGGTTTGATTGAAACTGATTGGTGGAAACACTTGGGACGTGGGTAATTAGTGTTTCATAATTTCCTTGACAGGGAACTGCAAAGAAACCCAAGAAACCCGATCGTAAGGAGCGAATCAGTGAGCACACCTACCAGCTCTCCAGATGGACACCTCTTGTGAAGGATCTCATTGAGGTACTTCTTCACTGCTTAGCAAAGCAGCAGAGCTTAGCAAGTTTCTTTTCGATCAGATATCAGACATCCTGTATGGCCGACATCCTGCTGATATTCTCTTTAGAAATTTGTTTAAATATGTAGATATGATTGTGGGCACTCTCTTCCTTCTGTCCTAGCTAGTATTTGGGTTAAAACCAAAATGTTATTCTCCATCTGACCACATTTATTAATGTGTCTTCACACAGGATGCCATAGAAGACAAACTTGACCCCAAGCAGTATCCATACATTTCTCAGCGACAAGTATCCGCCAAAGCCAGCGCTCCGTCCAGGTATAGTGATTTGTTACTTTACTTAAATACACATCACGTTTTTAGTGATGTGGATGAATGAACTAGAAAGAAACACAACTGACGTAATTGAGAAATGCAATCAAAATGCATTGTCAAATGTTTGTATTTTCCCTCTGTGCAGTGCACGCTATGGTAACTGGCACAAGAACAGAGGCCCCACCGAGATCAAGACCGGCCCAAGGATCATTGTGTTCATCATCGGAGGGGTGACGTACAGCGAGATGCGCTGTGTGTATGAAGTCACCCAGAGCAATGGCAAGTGGGAGGCTCTGATTGGTAAGTTTACAGCTCTCCATCTCTTACCAGATACATTCTAAATAGTGCCTCTGTAACCTTATTTGATAGAGAGCAGAAGAAAATGTGAAGAAAATGACAGTTTATTTTACATTGTCCTCAGAGTTTTTTTTGGTTTTTTTTGACAGAGAAGCCACTAACATCGTGAAAACCTCATGTTGTTCACATTAAAGATGAAGCCTAGCCAGAGTCTGGTCTAAGCACCCTTAGCAACAGTGGAAGGTGGTGGTTCCTTCTCTGTAATTCGTCCTGGGGGCAAAAGACATATAGACACATCTATTGATGCTGATGTATGATCTTTGAAATTAAGATGTTGTGTTCCTCACCAAGTGCTGCGTGTGTAGCGTAAAGCATTTCCTCATTTGCACTTGAAATTCTATTCTGCATACATTTACATGGCGGTACTTCATAGAGTCACCAAATCCAATGCAGTTTGGTGGTGAACAAGGTTTGGCTACACTAAAAAAGCCAAGCCAAGCCCAGTAAACACATAAGAGATGTGCTTACATATCATGTAACGACACCTTAATAACTTACAGCATCTGTGCGTGTATGTCAAGACCCCACGTTACAGTCAGGCATCTGGTCCAATAAACTCTGGAGTAGTTGTGTGCTGGTTTGAGGGGTTTTATTGAGGATGTTTGGGAGGTTTCTAATGTAGCGTTTGAATGAAACATTTGGCTCTTAAAATATCTTAAAATTCCCCAGATAACTGACAACAGTAGAATCTGCTTGTCAGTGGAAAGTTTCCTTTAAACCTCAACCGCTTTTTAAATGTGTTGGCCATCAAATGCATCATTTGAGTAAACTGGATTTCTGCAGCAAGGGAAATTAGCTAAGATATGATCAGTGTTGTCGGGATTAATTAGTAATCTAATTATTTCTTTAACTACTTTGTTTCAACAGTGATCAATTACTAATTACTAATTACTTTAGTTTAAAAAGATAAATTAACAGTTGAGAACTTCCTGTTTCCTGCACAGAATGGACAACGAACCACAATATTCTTTGATTTAGATGAGATGAACTCAAAATCATGTTTGTGTTTCCAGCTACAAACGCAATCGTTGTTTTTTTCTTTTGCCTCCACCATGCTTGTTTTGGTGCATCGGAATTGGAATTGGAATCATTACTTGATAAAGCATATATGATATAATTACCAGTTTTGCCACAGTAATCCCATTACATTACTCTGTTACTAAAAAAGTACTTTAACTTACTTAGTAATGATTACTTAGTAATAGATTACTCGCCAACACTGGATTTGATTGATGGAACATAGAAAATCTAACAAACATTATACCTGGATGTTGGTATTATCATTGTTGTTATTATTATTATTACTATCATCAGTAAATGAACTTCCTCTTTGTACTCCCATTGTTTTTAGAGTTCATTTAATGAGCCTTCCACCTTCCATTTCCTGTCCCCTGTAGGTTCCACCCACATTGTCACTCCTCCCAAGTACCTGAAGGAGCTCCAGCACCAAGACTTCATGGACCCCAATGCCGCCCCGGAGGGCACGGAGGAACCGGCTGAAAGTTGAAGCATCACTCGGGTGCAAATACCGAAGCAGTAGTTTGATTTATACACTCTTGTGTGGCGTGCATATCAGTCCACCGTCCCAGTGTCTTACCTTTGAATTCAGCATTGAGGACGAGCAGGCATTAATGTGTTCCTTTAAAGTCAATTTATAACTTGACAAAAAAAAATAGTAAAATCTATTCATCTATCAATGAAACAAAAGAAAAAGCCCCTCAACAACAGCAAAGTATGATCGAACACTGCTGACAATCTAACGACGCCCTGGTGAGGTACAGCATGTGGTGGGAGGGAACACACTGCCTCCTCTCTAGGACCAACTCATCTGCTGGAGGTCCAGTCAGAGGAGGCATTCATCAAGTCCCACGTTGTCATTTCCCCAACACTTTTGTTTGTCATACATTTTTCCTCACCTAAAAATCAAGTTGCTGTTTCATCAGAAAACGCGTGTCTGTGATTAAGTCTTCCCGTGTGGAATTTCACTCTGTGGTGATCATGTTCATCAGAGGTGTCCAATGCCATCCGTCATGTATGTCCATTTCTTTTTTTAAATGTGCTGTCGGTGTATGAGATTAGAGGTTGGAAAGATCTAAAATGTTGTGAAGCAAACATGTGGTAAGGACAACATTATATCTACGCGATATCCAACAGTCAATACAGAACAAAGCTGTCTTTCTGTTGCTCTTGCTGATTGTATGTACTTTGATGTGTTCTCTCACTGAACTCTTTACATAATCCTCTGTTTTGTCAGGCTTGTATGTCGTAGTTCATTTTGTTCATCGGCCACCGTGCTTAGTTGTAAATATCCATTAGGTTTGCAATGATGTGTCTGACCTTTGAAACATAGTTCTGACAGACATTTTGACTATGTATGTAGTTTTAGATGGAGTACTTTTAAACACAGTGTAAGTCAGCTTGTCTCTGCTTCAATAGATGTTTAATTGCTTTTCTGGTGGTGCAACAATTCTCTCTTTAGTTTCCTTGTGTTTGTTTGGTTGTGTTTGGGCGTTTTTCTTCTGCTGATGCAATATTTTAACCCTGTACTTTGTTAATACTGTGTCTGAAGAGAGACATCAAATGTCAAGTCAGTGCTTTTATGTTCACCTCCATGAACAGTTTGCTGCAAAATGATTAGCTAATAAAGTGGCTTACAATAAATTCTCAATTCATTTTTGCCTAACACTGTACGGATTCCATAAAGTACACATCACTGATTCCTTCTGACATTGCGGAGGCAAAAAAACCCTCAGAAATATATTCTTTTTAGTTAATGTGTGCAATGAAGGACATTGAATTAACAGAATTAACCTCTTTTATCTTCAATCCATTAGGTTGGAAGAATATATGTGAACATTCGCCCGAACTCGCACACCATTACGAGATCCTGAATATGTCTGAATGGGTGAGCGAGACAATTACGAGTGATATTATGATATTACTCCTTCTGGATTTATTGGCCTCGGAAGACAATAGTGCAACTCATTCCCATTTGCAATTGTGCTGAGTGAAGGTCATCGAGCCCTTGTAATGCATGGAATCCTGGTTTTAGTATGCAGTGTTACTCCCGCCAGCCGCTGCATTCTAGTTAGACCTAGGTGCAATCTGTGGAAATCTCAATGTATTCTCTGGATGTGTATTTCCTGTCATATGCCAAAGTCAAATAGTATCCATATCTTAAAGGTGTTGTACATATCAGATGTACTTGGTAGAATCCAAGGCCATGAGTGTATGGATTAAATATGTCAACTCTTTTGCTTCTATAATTTCCAAGAATATACATTAACCTACAATAAAGTCCTAAAACTGGAATGCCAATGAACATGAATTAACGTAGCCCTAATTAAACCCGAGTCTTGTTTAATATAATGTATTTTAAAACAGAGTTTTCAGTCCTTTTTTTTTTTGAAGTGGCTGTTGGAGTACTTCATAAACTGCAGTCCAAAAACAACATGCAAATATTTATTTCAAAGCACTTACCAAGAGAAATGTGAAAATAATTCAATAATGAATTGCTCTAAGTAGGGAAAATTAAAAAGTAATAGTGTTTTCTAGGGAAAGGCAACAGACTCACTGTAATTAAATAGCAACAAGGAAAAAAACCCCAAACAAACCAAAAATGCAGATACTTAAACATAGAATGGATCTATATCACACGGTGTACCCTCACAGATTCCCCCAAAGAGCATCCGATCTGTTTCACTATGAAGGTAGGACTCAATTTATGATTCTTCTCAACTCTGTTTTCATTTAGTGTCCCGTGTTCCAGAATATTTCCCAGGGTGTTTTCAGCAGCAAAAATGTTGTGAAACGGTGCCAGCCTCGGGCTGAGGCCCATGACCGAGTCCCACAGGAGCTCTGGGCCAGCTGCTCACACTCACTGATGAGACCTTGTAAAGTCTAAGCGGCAACCGCGAGAGCAATTTGTGCAATTTTTAAATGAGTCAGTGTTCCAGTTCTCAAGATTTTATTCTAAAAGCCACTTCAAGAATGAATCGTCTTTGATTTCTCCATCTTTGCAGAAACATATTGGAGTTGGATTGAACCCTTTTTTTGTTTCATGCATCATTCTGTATATTTCACCGTCTTTCTTAAAACACTTGCCGATTCTGTGCATTTATTTGTAGGCAATTTCTATCACAGCATGTTCAAGCGATGCCTTTAAATAAGATATATCACAACCATGTGTTCTTCTGTCAGCTCTGTAAAGTGTCTTGACCTGGCTGGTCCGGATGTCCAAGAACTTGAGATGCAGGATGCACTGTACTCACTGCAGCTTTGTCTCACGGCTGAGGATTTTGAAGAAAAACGCAAAGAACAATTGAACAGTACAGTATTTACTGTACATAATACCCCTTAACATTTCACCACTGCAGTTTCATTAACAATCACTATGTAGGCCACATTTTACAAGTTAATCTTTTAAAACATTTAACACAAAAATACTGATTGTCGGTTTGTTTAGATGTTTCATTTTATTGAATCTCTGATAAATTCTCTTTGGGGACAGTTTGGAACAATGTCTTTCTCTGTTGGTTTTTTTTTTAAAAAAACAAAAAAAACAAAAGCAAAAACAAAACAAAACTCAAAAACCCTTACAACAATAAGTGCAAAATTGACATCCGGTGGGACAGAATGACCTAAGAGGTCAAATACACGGGAGGTATTTGTAGTAATATCAGTTATAAGAGGGAATCATAACTGTTGAACACATTTTCTCTGACGTCTTCACCCCATTTCTACACATCTATAAATCTATTAGCACTTCTTTTTGTACAGGATACAGAAGGTCTGAATAGTTTTCATTCACAAAACATTCTTATTTACACGGCATCAAGATTGCACAGCATTCTCACCAATGCGTTATCCTTCGATTCAGAGGCTTCAGTTTTGCATTGATATATAGCTTACCACGAAAGATATCTATTTCTATAGTGCTCGGTTTTCTTAGTGGGTTGATGCAGTTGGAGAAGAAATGTTATACAGCTAACATTAGAATTAGGCAGGGAAAAAAAGAGCCTTGTTTAAAAGTGAACTATTAAATTTCAGTTAGCATTCTATTGTGGTGGATCAAGGCTGCACTTAGAATCGGAAAGATGTACGTGTGTGTCCCACAGCACTAGATGATCCAATTCAAAGCCGCACATACTGTAGAACTGACTGTTACCAACAGCTGCAATTTACAACACTGCTGCAAGCCAAAATCAAGATTCTTGTAAATCCAAAGGGCCGTCAACAGCGCAGGCTTAAAACTGGTTATGGAATTCCTTGATGACAAACTATGTTGTCAATCAATCAATCAATGAAACAAATGGATGCACAAATAAATGAATGGTACTTAAGTTATTGAACTGCCCATTAAACTCTCCTCCATTATACTATACTATATTATACTATACTATACTATATTGTTTTATACTACGCATTACTATACTATATTATACTATGATATACTATACTATACTATACAAACAATAAAATCAAATGTCATTTATTTTAATTGACATTTTATTTTGGAATAATAGATCTCTCTGGGGGAATATAAAAAATGATGAAAAATTAAAAGTTGCTGCTGTGCGATGCTGCTGTCGTGCCAGTTTAGGTGGATTTTATAAAAAAAAATTGGTGAACAGGATGCAGCTGCAAAATATTAATTTGTACAGTAAGTCATCGTATGGCTTTCTAAATTTGATCATCACATCTGGGCAAACTTTGATTGATGTTTATTTTTACTGAGTCGGCTGTGTAAAGTCCAGTCTGCTCAGTGGGACTGGCCAGCGGATCCTTTCAGCCTCAGCAGCGTCTCACGAGATGCTGGATATACAGTAATTACCAAATGAATCAATTAGCAGGTAATTTTGTTGAAGTTGTTGATACAGAGCATGGCATATTCTGTACTTTCAGATATTCAGTGAAGGCGTGGAATATACATGTGAGTGATGAAAAGTATTATTGTTGTCTTAGAAAATAAATGCTCTTCTAAACTATTTGATATTATAAAAAAGTTATAGTCATTTGATTGGGAATATATGCTTATTTACATTACATACAAACTATGAGAGCGTGAAGTGCACTGAAGAGAAAAGGATTTTGATCAACACTACAGGCATGCTAACACGTCAAACTGGCAACTTGATGGCATCAGATTTGCCGAAGTGGTCACCTGATGAGTATTTGTTCCCAATTAAAGAACATAAACTCTCAGTGTAATGAAATCCGTCTTGAGGAATCAACAAAGCAGGTGGCTGGCATGAGAGTCCTCAGTGGATTTAGCTGATCAAGGGTCCTCACGTCCAAAAAGCAAACAGAAACTCTCAGTGCCTGTGCTCTGTAAAGGTCCAGTGTGTAATATCTGGCTTGATTTATGGTTTTATATATTGATTATAGCTTAAAACACTGCCCATGAACACATTAGAACAATTAAAGTGATTCTTATTTATTAATAAGAATATACATAGATCAAGAGTCTTGCTCCCAGTTAGTTTTCATCTTGCACCGCCATATTTCTAAGGAAGCCTGGAGTGGACAATCCAGCTGCCTGACAGCGTGTTTCGTAATTAGGGTGACTGATCGCGTGCTCAACAAACCAACAAAGAAGAACGTGAATGAGAATTCTGGTTTGGGGGCGCAGGCTAGCATAGTTCACTGGCAAGCTCAGGAGGGGGAGGGAGAATGAGAGACTCTGCAATCTAAAATGTAACCACTTGATGTCGCTGTTTCTTCTTCAAAATCTCCAAATATCACACACTTGACCTTTAACACAGAGGAGATCTTTTTCCCGCCAGCCATTCTGACACATTATCTTCAGATACAGGAAAAACGAAGGTTATGATCTATTTTTGTAAGCTTCTTGGGGAGCCAACTGACACTAGAGTCAAATCAGAATCTTTAGGATTAACAGATAAAAATGGGTTAAAATATATCTCAATAAAATTTCAGCTGTGAAAATGTCTATGGAATCTATTTCACTGATTCATTCTGCCCTGAGAAGTTGATTGAAACGTGTCTCTGCACAAATGAGGAAGATTATTGAAAATGAGTCAAATGATAATAATTCAACAGTTTTTAAAACTTTGGCAAAAAAAACAACCAACCAACCTTTTAGCTGGGATCATTTTGAAACAATTCGGTTCAGTTCAGTTCAGTAGACACAGCGAGATTGATGTGTCTGTTGAAGATTTTTCGCACAATCAGATTCAACTTAATGATTCACGAATTCATATTTTCTTGTCCATGAACAACCCTCAGGCCTAAACACAAACAAGACGATGTGCTTATTTCACCTACTTTGACATATTCCATTTTATTTGGTGTAGAAAAAAACTTTGGGGTACGGTAGTTCACTTCATAGAGAGATCCTATCCTGTGTCACTGGCCAGGGTGCAAACCAAAGGAAATTCTTTGAGGCTCTTAAAATAATAGTAAAAATAATAATAATAATAATAATAATAATAATAATAATAATAATAATAATAATAATAATAATAATAATAATCAATGGCTTTTCAGAACACACAATGACTTGCTTGGAAATATACTAAAATTAAAATGAATACATAACTGCAACTGTACTGTGTGAGGTAAAGAGCTGTTATCTATCTAAATCTTTGAAATGTAGACTTTCAATCTAGTCTTTTTTTTTTTTTTTTTTTAAAGGTGCTGTAGGTTAGTGAAGTGAATGTAATAATACTCATATAATATTATTTGCTCTGTGATTCACTGAATAATATACAGAGTTTGAACACCACCGGGTCAGGTTTATCATATAGAAAGACACATCTGACCCAGGTTATGACTTTTTTGTTGTTCTTAGCTCTATGCTTGTGTGGCCACTTCTGGTTGCTGTATCTGCTCATTTTTGTACAATGGATCTTGATGCCAGTTTGAATCACAAGAAAGAGATTGATAATTAAGATTTATAGTGGCACATTGTTCCTAGTTTTAAACAGGTGCAAATAGGTGGCTATGATTATGATTTCAGACGGATTAGTTAAAGGTTCCAGGCTGAGAAAACAAACAGTATAAAGTGCAAAGTTCCTACATCAGTGCCCTGGCTCAAACACCAAGAATTCAATGTGATCCTTCTCTTTGGTCTTAAAGGCCTCTGCGATGATGCGGGCGGCGTCCTTGTGCTCCCGACCTCTGAGTGAGACACCGTTGACCTCCAGGATGACCTGGCCCACCTTCAGCTGGCCGCAGTTGTAAGCTGAGCCTCCTTTCTGGCAACAAGACAAGACGAGACGAGAGGGATGAGAGAGTTTTGGGTTTTGGTTGGGTAGAAAGAAAACAAAAAATGACTAAGAAACATTATTCTAGTTTATACAATAAGTTTGAGCGGTGACTCAGCGGAAGCCGCTGTTGTTGTTATGTAAAGTGCAGAGTTTGTCATGGGTCGTCAGTTTTGACTTTTCAAAATAATGTTTTTTTTTTGTTTTTGTTTTTGTTTTTTTTAAGAGACTGTAGGTTAACCTTTCTAGTATCCAGTGAACTTTATTTCTCTCACAGCCGGACAATTGACAGAAATAAAATAAAAATATATATATTTCAAATCTGTCAATAACGTACAATAAATTAGGAATCAACTGCTTTGTAACACTGCATGTTCTGACAAGCCTTCGCACTATATTGCTGTATATATGTCCATACACACACTGTATACATACTCTGAGAGATATTAATGCTTTGGAATCGCCTTTAGAGTCACCTTTGGTTGGACTTACGCTTGACATTGTGAAGGATTTTGTACAGCGGTGTCAACTGGTGGGTCGTGGAGCTGTTTTGATTGGGTCGCGGCTTCGTGGGCTGTTTCGTGTATTTATTTTGCAGGACACACAATTCAATTTTAATCATTTCAATAATTTATTTACAAGACATTAGAGAAAGTGGGCTAGCTTTTTTTTTTTTTTTTTTAGGATAAATCTGAGTGCTGTGGAATTCATTTGGGTCGCAACTTAATTAAAAGGAAACAATGTGGGTCCCGTGACTCCACCAGTTGAGAGCCACTGTCGTCAGGGAATGGGAGAAAAACATTACTAGATTTTTCATAAATCATATTCATAATTATTAGGAAACTATCATATTAGGAATCCAACCCCCCACATTTCACTAAAAGCATCACCGGCTGTGAAGTTCCCTCCATTCCTGTCATTTGTCATCTGTTCCTGCTGATTCCACTGGACACAGACTTAGAGGCCAGTTTGCATCAACCTTAGATTAATGCCTTCCCCCATAGGCACTTTGCTTTGGCTGTGTGACTCACGTCAATTCTAATGATACATTGCCCATCTCTCACAGAGCAGACTCTGCGACACTAAGCAACTAGCCACACAAGCCCACGCCGTCCAAGGAAACGTCGTCTCTTCTGAACTCCAACAAAGCCATACATGAAACTGCGGTGCGATGTGAAATGAACAAATTTGAGACCAAGGTCTCTCACACACACACACACACAAAATAAATCTTCTAACCTGGATAGTGACAATGCGAGGCAAAGGTTGTCGCGTGTTGGCTCCCCCTTCAATAGCCACGCCGAGGGTGCTGGCGTTTTTTTCCACCCGAACCAAGAGAGCAGTGGCCACTGGGAAAGGTGAGCCTGTCAGCTGAGATACAGTATGAGGAGGCATCAAGGGTAACAGCAACTCCGAGCACAGTTTCATATCTCAATCGTAATGACATCACAACAACATGCAGGGAATTGTTTGCATTGCAAATTTTATTAGAGACACAAGCGTCTTTCATTTTGTGTTTTTTTTTCTGTAATGATGTCAATGATGTCAAAGCAAGAGCACCGCCGTGTTGCTGCGGCTGGATTTATTAAATGTATTCTATTTTTGTTCTCAAAAATCTGTCTTAGTTGCAGATATGCAGACGTATAAATGTCAATTTTGACTCAACCGACTTTTGCAAACTGATCTATTAAATCTATTTAAACCTGTCTGTAGAAGAAATTGGTACGTTATGAATCCTTTTGCCAAAAATGATTTTGATTTACTCTGGTCCTGTAAAATCTGGTTCAGTGTCTTTGCTTTGTTTCTTGCTCACAGTTGCCAAATGACATGTTTCCAACATGTCTCAACATAAGCCTAAAGACGTATACTTAATTGTACCTATTTTCTTCAGTTGAGTTGATTTTATTAAACGTTCCCTTAATTCATTCCCTGTGTTAATTATGACAAATTTTGTACAAAAATACACTTAAAAACAAAGAGCTTGCAATTTGAAGGCCTATTTTCTCATGTTCTAATGAAACAAATCCTTGCGTTATCTCAAGGTCCTTTGGTTTGGTTAATGTTAAGTGATTTCCCCACTCTGACACTTCCTCAAGTGAGGAGCTCAAGATGCACATGATTCACCTCACGCTGATGTCTCTGTCTAATATTTCATTCCACCCTTGTCATTGTATGATTTGCGCTATTGTCCCTTAACACATTGAGCAGGCACACAATCAGTTGCAGTTTGCCGCTCCTAAACACTGGAGCAATTTGTGTGTTGTGCACCTAATTGAACAAAAGTAAATGACTGCATCAGAAGCGGTGATCCAGAGCTGAATAGCAATGACCTCAACCTGACTGCAGGAGAGTATAAATCACTGGTCTGTTCGCTGCGGCTATTAGTGACAATATCCAGGCCTACTTGTCTCATGGCTCCTGGGTGAGCCTGGGCTCCTGGCTGCTCCGCGTGGCCCTGCTGGCTCTTGCTGGGTCGAGGACTGCCATCCTTGCTGAGGCCCCCCGCCTCGGCTATGTCCACTCCGCTGTCCTCACTCAGCGTCTGGCCACTGTCGGAGAGCTGAGACAGAGTGGCCCCTGCATGAGATATATGTCACTGTGTTAGTCTGAGCGGGAGAATCCACAGCAACTGAAGTATTTGTTGTGCCATAAATGAACCTCGGGCCACTGGCAGGATTTATGTTGGGGATTTGTCCATGTGCCACTGCCACATTTCTGGGATTCCGTTTTATTTTTCAAAATGTTTGACTTGTTATGATGAAGTTTTATTTTTTAATCCACTATTATGTCTTTTGTATACATCGTAAACATTTTTATATTTATTTTTTCAAGGAATCTAGTAGCAGTTTCAGATCTTCAGTTAGCACTTTAATAAATACATAATAAACATTGCTACATGAATAAACTCTCTGTACATGCATTTTTTGGCCATTACTCTCACTTTTAGGTAGTGTTACATTTAAAACCTTGACTTGGTCTCAATGAATCTCTAGTATTAGGGATGCACCGATACCACTTTTTTACAGAGCTAGTAGAGTATGACTACTCGCATTACAGTACTCACTGATACCGATACTCGATAAGGCCAGTACACATTATAGAATCTCCTTGACTTGTTTTGTAAATTTCCACAGATGCTCTGTTCTTTGAACGACATTCCTCAGCATGTTTTTCTAGAACATGGGGTGACTGTCACAAGCTTTAGTGCAGTGCAGACATACACTTTGCAAAATTGTGTTGTGGTATCGGCACGTAATTTACAAGGACGAGTGGAGTACTCAACAGCGCCATTGGTACCGACACCCAACACTGGTATCAGTATCAGGGCATCCCTATTTAGTGTCTTTAGTAACTATAAAACTAAAAACAAAAACGCTGGCACTGTGTAGTCCAGTGGTGGGCAAACTTTTTGACTGGTGGGGCCACAAGGGATTCTGAAATTTGACCGAGGGGCCGGAGCAGCATCAGATGGATGGAGTGTTTTGGTGAGCCACGTCAGAGGATAAAAAAATATATCATGGAATATGTAGAAAACATGAGCTTTAATGTCTATTGAAAATTAAAAAGGTGTTGTAACAAAATATCTGTATTTGAGGCCCAACAGTATTTAGCTCTTTATTGACATGACTCTTAAAACACTGAAAAATGGATTAAATACAGCTATTTTATTACTAACTTACTGTTAATATAATTTCTTCAAGTTCGGCGGGCCGGATTAAAAAGCTTAACGGGCCGCATATGGCCCCCGGGCCGTAGTTTGCCCATGCCTGGTGTAATCCATTCCCACCAGACAGTGTCATCATTTGTACTCAGGGCAATTTCTTAGAGTATGAACACAGTTTGAATCACAATACTTTCCGCCGGAAGTGCATTCATGATGATGACGTGTACCTCTCTGTTGTGGCCTGGAGTCGGCCGACAGCCGATTCATGTCGGCCACGATGCCCCTGTGGGCGAGCGCGGGCGAGCAGGGCCGGTCGGGAGCGCAGAGTAGAGCGACGGGCGTGATTCTGGAGGGGGAGGGCGAGGGGCACGGAGAGGGAAAGGGCGACGGGTGGGGCGAGGGCATGGGAGACGCCGCTTTGGACGAGGAGGCGGACTTGGACAAGAAGGAGGACTTCTCGTAGGAGCTGGACCTGGAGGAGAACCTGACGGACGCCTCCGACTTGGCGGAGTTGGACGACTCCCTGTGATGCAGGAAGCCCGGGCAGGTGTGGTGGCCCGAACTGGGCCGGCTGAGGTGCGAGACGTGGTGGTGGTGGTGGTGGTGGTGCAGCTGCTGGGGGAAGTAAGAGAAGGAGTGCTGCTCAGAGTCCGAGAGCTCCAGGGAGCCCTGGCGGGCGTGGTGCAGGGCGTTGAGGGAGGTGTGGTGGCTGGCAGCGGAGGAGGAGGAGGAGGAGCAGGGCTGGTGGGTCGGCGCCGGCGCCGGCGACGGCTGGTGGATGTTGGGGAGCGACTTGAGCGCCAGGTGAGGGCAGTCCTGCAGCGGCCTGGACGGAACGGAGCAGTGCACGCCTGTGCAGAGCTGCATGAGACGCGCCGACGGTTTCTGCAGCTCTTTCTCCCTGGACGGCCTGTTGTGAGCCGGGAGAGGAGGAGCCACAGGCGAAGATTCACACGTTGCTCTCATTTCACCCTGTTGAAAAAAGAAATAGAAAGAATCTGGAATGAAAAAGACCTTTTTTTACCTTTTGGCTCTGAAAATGATTTTCGAGCAAAAGAAAAAACAGCTTATTATTCATTATAAAACCCTAACCGAGTTCACATTTAAAAAAAAAAAAAGAAGGAAGATAATTTGAAGGCAATCTCATTTAACACGCGTTAAAAAGCCTGTGGCTTGGTCATTTGACCTCTTCAAATCTCCTCCACATTTTGAAAAGCATGACTTTGTCTGGGAGTTGAGCTCGCTAATGGAGGGAAGATTTCTTATACAGCACCAGTCCACCAATCAGAAGCCTACACCTGGCTGCTGTGTTGCTCTGGCCAGCCGATGTCCTTAATTACAACCACTGCTGTAAAATACCAAACAGACGTCACTGTGAAGCAAAGACCAGGAACAAATGACAGAGATAATTAAACTCCCAGTGTGCTGACCTCAAAATGGGACTGATCTTCATCAAATAAGCACGTAAACCAAGTTCTTCATTCAGGCCGCAACATTTAGCGGGCTGCAATATAAATCCAGGACTCTTCCTGTTGATTCAGCACTCTTTGTCTGGATGATAACAGAATGTGATCAAACCCACACGCCTGAAAGGTCTATGTGGTACCTGGCCATGGGACAGTTTCTGTTGCCTGTGGCTGTTTGTGCTCAGTGCTGTAAATGTTGTTTTGTTTCCCTCCCCAAGTCAAAGACTTTACATGTTGCACATTGCAATCTGCCAATGACAAAAAACAAGTTCACAGTTTAGGAAATGATTCATAGATAAATATTTTTTTTACGATGCAACATAAACACCTGAGTTTGGTTAAGATGGCAACCTGGTAATGAATGATATACTTGTTCTCATACAGCGCTTCTTTTTATTGATTTGTCCAAAGCTTTTGATCGTGTGGCCCGTGCTGTTTCAAAGCACAGGCTTCATTGTTTAGGCTTGTCAGATCACGCAGTTTCCTGGTTTGCAAATTACTCGAGCGACAGAAGGCAGTGTGTTAAATGCGATGGTTTGTGTTTCCGAGGTTCTGAGGGTCCACAAGGGGGTGCCGCAAGGTTCGGCATTAGGACCCCTTCTGTTTGTTGTGTACATTATTGCACTGGGACAAAATATCAGATCTATAATCTAATCTATAGTATAGTTGCCAAAAAACCTGTTTCACTGCCCGGCAGTTGGTTTACATTATCCACGTATGAAGGATAATTTCTCATGGTGTGATTAATAACATCCAATTCAGTTTTCCTTGATTAGGTTCTGCAATTAGCTTCAGTTCTGCCAAATGGCGAATGTGCCAAATAAACAATATATTGTATTACAAAACCTCTAAGATCCAATGAGACAAATAAATTGGAATGCATTGCCATCTATTCAAAGCTGGCAGCAACATTGACGTCCACTTGAAATTAGACAATGCTGTGTCAGTGTCTGTTTGTTCGGTCAAGTTTCATTTCTGTTTTTCCTACAGGATGCAAAGCCTGAGGAACTCGACTCGACTGATCAGCCGATGTGTCCCATGCTCTCCTCACCTGATAGGGTGGCCTTCTTAAACCCTCACAGCTCCCTGATACTCCTCAGCTGCTGCTGCTGCTTCTTGTTGTTCATGCTGATCTCCTGCTACTCTGCCTGCTTATGCTACACTTGTTGACTATAACTGCAATCCCACCACCACCTCCCCAGCAACCACCAGTAGGCTCAGTTTCTATGATCTGCTATTCATGCCTGTAATGTCTGTCCAGCACATCATGTTCGGGGAGAGAACAGATTGAGCCTGATGCAGGATTTGCTCCATTGCTTCAATGCTCGCCGCAGCCATACAGAATGCAAATAAAGCTAAAAATAGCGCTTTCAATCCTGTTTTACTTTTAAATGCGTTTGATTCTTCACTTCCTGTCAAGTTTTTTTCCCCTCTTAGTGTATAAATACTACATTGTAAAGTGTGGCTTGCAGTCTTCCCTTTACTAGTGTATTTAAGCTGTTCCTTAACTACCTCTAACTGGTTCAGTCCTTCACTGGCTCCAGTTATGTTCGTGGAAAGGGCTTTGAAATAGAAGGCTGGAATAGTTATTTTGTCCAACGGATATATTTTTTTTCAAGAACAGATCATGTCTTCCGTATTGAATTTGCATATTGCTTGAACATTTCTATTGAGTGTAATGTTTACAGTGTATTACTGTCAAGTGGCCAAATTACACACGACTACAGTTATGTTACGATTATTATCAGGTGTGGCGCTCATGCTCTGTGTGTTTAGACTGTGTCATTGAAACCACAGCAACATAGCTTAACTTGGTGCAGTGAGGAGGTGAAATCAATATTATACTGTCAACATTGTGTTTTCACAAAGCCATAAATGAATAAATGAAAAGAGGTGAGCGGTGCTGCGCGAAGACAGCCAATCATAAAGGCAAGTGAGCATAATATCCATTTTACATTTTCAAGACAGGCATCTGAATCAGAGCACATCTTGACCACTTGTTGTGAATGTTTGGCAACTCACTAAGTATTAAAAATGGAACTGAGATCAGAGCACGAGATGAACTCAACCCACTTGCTTTGTTCCGAACCATCAGAGTCCAGGTGCTGGGTTCAGATATGTCCAAACAACCCAGCCAAAGGCTCCCTTGTTTTAGAATGTGTCAAGTGTGTGTCAGGTACAACTGCACACAATGAAATTCATCCTCTTAACAATTTGTCATTTTCACAAAGGTGCAATAAAAGACTTATTTATGTGTCAGTATGTAGATAGATGGAAATAATCCAACTGTTCATAACATGAAAATATCTGTTTTTTCTCCCTACAAATATTTTATTTTTATTTCATATTGCACTATACGAAATATGCAAATTTCCCTGTTGTGGGATTAATACAGGTGTTCTATTCTATTTTATGACGGTAGCTTCAGGGAAAAGCAACCACCCAAAAAAAAGAGGTGGCCATGTTCAACACAGCATGAGCTGCGACTTTCAAACGCCCTAAATTCTCACACCCGAATGAAAACGACAAACGACCCTATTTAAACTGCAATGAGATGATTTCCTGAACAGAGCCGTGAGCGAGGGGGCAGTCATCCTAATGACTGCTGCCTTCTATATAGTCATCATCAGTGTGGAATAATAATAATAATTTTTGCCCTAGTTTACTTTGAACGACCCTAACCTGTTTCTCATTCAGGGATGAAAGAATGTTGCAAATCAGAGCAGTTATCCCATCATTTGTGTGTGTGTGTGTGTGTGTGTGTGTGTAGGATGAATTTCTTTTAAACTGCCCCATGCAGATGCCAGATGGATGAAGTCTGTCCCTTGGGACAAGATAACGAGCGCATGAAAGTTTAATGAAACATTTGGGGGCTACTTCCGATTAACTGTTTGCTGGGGCAAAGAATGCCACAGCACACCCATGGTAATTAATTAGTGACATAATTTGTCCATCATCTCAATTCAATTGATGAACAAACACAATAAAAATGTTTTGTTTTTTTTAAAGAAAGCTTACTTCCTACTTTAGTCCTAATAAATGTTTTTAGATAATTAGAAATAGACAACCACTGTATGCGTACCAAGGGCGGTAATGATCACTTCATTTTGTTAGCTCAAGATTGTGATATGATCATAATTTTAAAATTATATTAGGATGAATGTACGGGTTATCACAAGATAAGAAACTTGTTTTCCAATGATAAAATTTAAGAAATTTTGAAAATCGTCTACAGCTGTGTCAAAACAATCATTAATCATTAATGTTTGTTTTTTTTGTAACTTTTTCTATGGTAATTATTCATGTCATCTGTGCCACAGACTGAAGACGACCCACAGTGTTTGATATGTACTGGCCGAGGCTTCAAGCCACTCGACAAAAGAGACATATGCTAAAAGTCCTCACAGAGGAATTTGATGTCCCTGTTGCAAGGCAGGGCGAAAACTCAACTGTCATCTCCGGTCAAAGCACAGAGGAACGATGACTTATATTCTTTGAGTGATGACAGAGAGTCGGTTTGTGGAATGGGAAAGTTACGAAGAAACCCCGAAACTTGCAAAAAGAGGATTTGATGCCACTGAAGATTCTCACTGCATGAAAAAGTAAACGTCAGGACCGGAGGAAGGAAAGTGCCCTGGGTTGAGAGTCGAGAAGGAGAAGAAACAGACTAAACATGACAGGGGCAGCTGCTGAGAGCAACGTTTCCAAACCGAGCGCCCTTTAAACCAATCACAGCGGAACGGGTTCAAAACAGACACTAACGGCTTGACTTGACAGGATGGACACGTGGGAGAGCAAATCTGTGATATCAGCCGCAAAATAGCCCCGGATGTGACAGATAGTTACATAGAAAATACTCCCAACTAACTTCTAGTTTGAACTGTCTTACAGAGGGACATGGAGAAGAATATATTCGTCAAAACGATTGAGTCATTAGTCAGATTAGTCAGTCCATTGACTCATGGCAAAGGCCGGAAGAAAACAATTGCCCTGTCACGGCAGATTTAAATGCGGCGCACTCAAAGAAAGGAAGGGAAGAAGAACTCTGCACCAAGTGTCAGTGACATGGAAGTCTTCCACCCTCATGATGCACTCAAACCTCTCAGAACTGAAGTCTCAGACCTACATCAGGCCAGTCTGCATTCCACATAAGTAGAAAAAGTCTCGGGTCGACTACTTCAAGAGAACGTTTCATCCGTCAGCAAGTACGTGGCCCTATCAGGCGTTGTTTTAGTAATAGCCAATGACGTTGTAAAGAAAGTAAATATTTTCAAATTCCAACATAAGATTTTCTTCAAACGCAAGAGCTATCACATTTGGAAGAAACTGTCTACCATATTTGCTGGAAGCAACTGCTATCACATTGAGTTAGACTCCATGGCCAGGATGATTTTAAGTGAGATTTGAATAGAAAGTGGGAAATGAGATCTTTTTGTGGTAAAAAAAAAAAAAAAAGAAAGAAAGAAAGACATCATCAACAGACAAGCTAATTTCTCCCATACTGTATGTAGGTTATGTGTGGAAGGACATATAAAATACTACCCACAATTACCTTTTCTCACCCCTTTGGAACTGAAAATCAACTACAACCGAACAAATATACATATATATATATATATATATGTATATATATATATATATATGAACATACCAAATTATGGTACATTTTTGGTTGAATACCCTCCACAATGCAGTCATTAAAAAATGAATCATTCTAAATGTTGTAATTACTCTGTTGACCTTATTCTGTCTAAGTCGAGTTTCAGTATATGAAGTACAAGAAAGTGGTGTTTAAAAAAAGGAAAGAAAATGAAGAAAATGGGGCAAAGAGGGCAACTACGGGTCTTTCTTTAGTCCTGCCTTGCTTTGGCAAGAATTCAGCTCAACACTGCAGGGCTGTGAAGTTTGGCACGGGATGCAGTCTGGTAAATCCTGTGTCAGCAGAAGTTCTGTCAGAATGAGGTCAGTACAAATTCATGCCCACCGCAGTGTTACAATGACCTCCCTTATAACAAACATACAACTACTTTCAACTAAATTTTCTGCTTTGGGTCACAAACTGAATGCAGGAAGCTGAGAGTCAGAACCGGGAGGTTTGATGGCAGGGCCTCAGTCCCTGATGTGTCATCCTGAGTTTAAAACCAGCCGACCAACCAGGGTTTTATGGACAACACAAACCTACACAGAAGCAGGACTGACATCTGTACTGGAAAATAATGCACTTTTTAATTGCATATTTTTTATTTATACCAACTAACCCTGACAATGTGTAAAATCCAAGCAGTAAAGTTGTCCCTTCAGTATTTCTGATTCCATGTAGAGGCTTATGTATGTCATATGCGTAGAAATGGATTTTGAGCAGCGGTGGGCAAACTTTTTGACTGGTGGGCCACAATGGGTTCTGAAATTTAACAGAGGTGCCGGAGCAGGAGCAGATGGATGGAGTGTTTTGGTGACCCACCAAAATAGGAGGTAAAAATATATCATGGGATTATGGAGAAAACATGTGCTTTAATGTCAATTTAAAATGAACAAAAGCGTTACAGCAGAATATGTCTTTGCAGGCATTTAGCTCTTGAATGAAATGACTCTTAAAACGTTGACAAAATTGATGAAATACAGCTATTTTATGTCTTACTTACTATCAATATAATCTCCTCAAGTTTGGCAGGCCAGATTAAAAATCTTTACGAGCCGTAGTTTGGCCATGCCTGGTTTAGAAAGAGCAGGAATGAATGTTCAAAGTCAGATCTGGCAACCCACCGCAGCAGGAGCGCCCGCTCCTCCGTCTTGACTCCCAGGGACTCCGTGAGTGTGGAGGCCGTGCGGGTGCAGCACTCCCAGGCCTCCATGCCACGACTGGTGGGCTTCCCTCTCCCGGTGCAACACAAGCCTGTCGAATATCTCCAGGTCCTGGGGGGCCACCAGACTCCTCACTTCAGACAACATGGACAACTGGGATAGAAGAACCAGAAAAAAGTTTGGTTGGCACAATTTCACAAAAATGTTAACATTGAGGTATGTTTGATATTGCCAGAGGTGGGAAGTAACAAAGAACAAATACTTTGTTAATGTATTAGCCTAGATTTTTCAGGTACTTTACTTGAGTATTTATTTTTCTAACAACTTTTTATCTTTACTCCCTACATTTGTACACAAATATCTATACTTTCTACTCATTGGGAAAACCATGCTTGTTACATTTGTGTTTTAAAGGTGTTTAAAAGATACAAAATCGGACAAAGGTTATTCACTTAGTATTATAGCTGCTGTTGCTTGATCATTTAAAAATGAGCCACATGCTCTTGCAAGACCTCAGATTCAGTCCAGATAATTCAACAACTTTTGTTTTTCGCAAAATTATCAACAAATTTACTGTTTCATGAATGGAAATAAAAAATACCTTTACTTATATAAAATACTTTTTTTCTTTTACTTGAGTTGAGTTGAATCATTACTTTTACCAGAGTATTTTTTTTCCACACAAGTATCCGTACTTTTACTCAAGTACAGAATGTGAATACTTTTGACACATCTGGATATTCCTGCTTTCCGCATAATTTCACTGCTGCTCAGTCGTGCATGCCAAAGTTCAACTTTTCTTGACCTCTGCAACAAGAGACGCCTGGCAGCGGAGAGGCAGGAAGCAAACTACAGAGAGTGTGCTCCCTTGAAAAAAAAACCCGGAATCACAGTCAAATTGCGAAAGCTGGCGTCTAAGTACTACAGCATCCAGCATCAGGGGTCTATTCAGTGTGAGCGAAACAACAGTGTGCAGTTGTGATGCAGCCTGTACATTGCTGGTTCCAGAACTGACACATAAAAAAAAAAAAAACAAATAGCTGCTTATATTGATTTGGCCTGCCAAAGTGTGCCGGGGCAATTGATGGCTCACACACGCAAAGCCATCATAGCCTCACCAGTGTACCACTGTGACTTCATCAAGAGGAGAGGCTGCAGTTCAAGCTGTTACAGATCAAAAGGGGGTGTTTTGGAGCGTGTACACAGGAATTGGCTGGAAGTCTGCGTGACGCTGGTGTTTGGAGACGGCCCACAGTGTGGGTGGGAGTTGACAGAGAGCGGAGGACTTTTCTCAGCCTGCATCAGCAACACTGGCCAGGCTGATATTGGAATATCTGAGAGACTCTGCCTATCTTTTTGATACTCCCGAACCATTTTCTCAGAACGTGCGGCAAGGGGAGGTGGCTTTGACCTCAGAAGCACAATGATTACAGTGACATCCAACTGGTGGTCAGGGCCAACTGGTCAATGGTGGTGACCAGCCGCGACCTGTACAACCTCTGCGAATAGAGAAGACGGCCAACTGAAGAGAACTGAACTGAAACTGAGCTGAATTGAAAAAGTCTGAGACACAAAGACAAAAATCCCTAAAACACTGGCAGCCTCAAACTCCCTGCGAGCTTACAGCTAAACCAAATACATTTTGTGCAAGAGGTGAAACTTGCTGAGCACGTGCATTTAGGTTTTATTTTTGTAGGCCTGAAGTATCTAGTCAGCAGTGTTGTGAAAGGTAGGACTTGAAAAATCTTCAAGATTAAGGAAAGGGAAGGAGCAGAAAACATGACTTTTGTCCCTTCTGAGTTCTTCTTGAACAGCCCCTGAAGTGAACATCCTGGTGATTCCAGGGCGAGCAACACAAATTGTCTACTGCTTAATGTATAATTTGTTTTAGCCTTGAAAAATTGGGTTTGAGGGCATTTTCTTTTGTAGATTCCGAATTAAGGCTGAAAGCTGTCCCCAGTCTGGCGCCACAAGTCTCCACTCCACCAAACACAATACACACACACACACACACACACACACACACACACACACACACACACACACACACACACACACACACACACACACACACACACACACACACACACACACACTACAAATATTTCTGATCATTTTCCCTTATTTTGTCGGAAATAATGTCCGAATGATCTGAACATTTCCCATTTTATTTTGAAATCCGTTTTCCTGTTGTTAGTGTTTTTAGTTTTGCTTCCTGTTCCCTAATTATTAGTTCCACCTTTGTCTTGTTTCCCTGTTTATTTACGTTGTGCCCTAGTGTGTGTAGTTTGCCAGATTGTCTTCGTATCCTCGTGAGGAAGCATTTCACTGTATAGTCCGATTGTCTCTAGTGTTTGACCATTTGCCCAACCCGCCACCCGTTTGCCTGATTTTTATTGGGTCTCCTGTGTTTTTCGACCTGTTTTTGGATTGAAGAGACTGGATGCCAACCCTCTGCCTCAATCTTTTCCCTTTGCACGTGGGTCCTCTTGCTCAGTCCATTATGATGTCAAAGTATGTTAAAGGTTTTCAGTGTGAAAGAATGCCCACAGAATAAGAATGAAGAGCTCCACAACAATTGATTGTGTTACACGTATACCAATAGTGACACTTTTTTGGCACTAAGAACAATGCCATCATATTATTTAGAGTGCACTGGGTTCAATCCGATACACAATTTTTATTTGCAATTATTCTAAAAATCTGAATGTTGTGTCTCCAACTCCTTTTTGGCACTCTGCTGACGCCGTACCTTTGCGTGTGTGTTGAAGAGTTCAAACAGGGCCATGGTAAGCGGCTGCACCCCAATGTGTCCTTCATGGTACTCCTGCCAGTAGTAAGCCATGGTCTGCCTCTCTGGTTCGGTCAGTAGCATGTAGGCCTGCTGCTCCAGAGAGACCTGAGCACCCGGGGGACCCACAACTCTGTTGACCGCCATCTGCAATGGACAAAATTGGTTAAGGGATTGGGAAAACTTGAGAGAAAATACAGGTCACAGACAGACAGACAGACAGACAGACAGGGTAAAGAGAGCTATCTACAACGCTGCAGATCCAGTGTGCAGACTGAGAGTTGTCAGGAGGGTGAAGATCTCCCTCCACTGCAGCCTTTGCCAAATAGATCCCAAAGTGGCCCCTGCACCATTTCCATTGGACCACCAACTGGCAGATGTATCTCTGTGTATTCTAGTATGTCTTCTTGACTTCCTGGTGACAGTTCAGTTCAACCCTTGAGATGTTAATGTGCAAGTGGTAACGTCATTGGTCTTACTGTGTTTTATTCACAATCTTTCCGATGTCGCTTAGACAAAAATATTAAGGACGATTTCTCAAACGTTTGCGCTAGCAAAGCCTTCAGAAAATAAGACTGAATAAAATAATAACTTGGCAGACATCTATAAACAGACTAGAGACAATTCTTCCTCTGCGAAGCTGTTTTGACAGGAGAAAAAAAACAAAAAAACTTAAACATTATGCTGTATTTGTCTAACTTTTGAATTGTTTGCATCATGTGTGTAGGTCGCCTGCAAGACTCCATTGGTTTTGTCTTAAGCAGCTTGGCTTGGGAAAAAAAAATTTTCATCGCTGACTGACAGAATGGGGTCTCCCAGCAGGACAAAGCCAATAACAGGGAGATACAGCCGCCTCCTTGCCACTTCACACGGTTGAGGTTGTGGACTGCTAAAATAAATAGGAATCCTTGAAAACGAACTTTGAATCATCATTGTCCTGTCGCCAGGTTTAACCAGTGACTTTGTCTGCACTGAACCAAACATCATTTTAAATGTTTTATTTAAGATTTTTGATGCTTTATGGAAGAAATACATATATGTATGAAACACTGCCTTTCCCACCACTGTTGAATTGAAAGAAAAATCCACAGATGCACACACAGACTACTAACTGCAAGCCACCCCAAACTAAATCACTCCTGCCTGAGGAAGACAAGCCATTCCTTCTCCCTGACAAACATCATAGAGGTGTCAGAGTGATATATACCATGTAGGAGACACACCTCTTACTTTTCAACTCAGCACATATTGATCTGAAGAGCCTGGGAAGACATTTGCCTCTGTTAAAAAATAAATAAATAAATGTGTGCCTTGTCTTGAATGACACAACGGCCTGCTAAGATCACGAATGAAAAGTAACGTGCGCACACAACAGTCATCGGACTCCCAGCCTGGAGAGTGAAGCCACAGCCGACATCATTTCTATGTTTTAATTGAATTATGAATCGGATATTGCGAAAACAAGCACGCAACAATATTAATAACAGAAATCAGTTGTGATACCTGTTAAGAATACAGATATAAAAAAGGAACAAAAAAACAAACATTTTGCACTTGTGATTGAAGTTTCATTTCAGCCCTAAAATTCCTCCTTTATTTATTCTATTGTGTATTCATCTTTTTTGCACTTGTGTCTTCAAAAGCTGGAGTCAGGCATATGTAAATTATATATCTTATTTTCTTTGCTTGCAATGTGTTTCTGTAAATGCAGACTCAGGATGATCCCAAGTAGCAAATGTCCATCTTAGAGCCTATTAGCTGTTTGGGCCCAGACACACACACACACACACACACAAAAAAAACAAATCGCACTTCTCTGAAAGAAAACCCATTCAGTCAATAAAGCTCCTCTGGCACTAAATTGGATGTAATTATGTGGCTCAATTTCCATTACTGACTGAGCATGAAAGCTTTATATTCAGAGAGCACTGTCATTGTGCCACAGGGTGTAATGAAACTCTATAAAGGGCCTATTATCATTGGGGTTTTCTTTTAAGCTGCTTTTCTGTCACTGTTTTAATTACGTAACACAAGATAAGCAACGTTGCCTTCAGAAGGAATTAAAACATCTTGTCTTGATAAGTTCGACTGAATTCGACTGTCATTTTTCATTTTTAAAGCAGAACCTTTGGGCGGGCGTGAACCCCAGAATCAGGTGAAGACTGAAATCACTGCACCAAGGAAGAGGTTTCTGTCTCTGTAGGTCCCAAATAAACACTGAAGCAGTTTGTTTGAGTATGAACATGGGCCTGAGCTGCCTGATGAACACTGTTTATATTTAAATTGCTTATATTTTTTTTTCTGTTTTCTTGCTATATAATGATTCACACATACGTGTTTGCAGTGCTTTTATTGTGTGTTGCTATCCACCTTTGCTGCTGTAACAATGGAAATTTCCCCACTGTGGGACTAATAAAGGAATATTTTATCTTATCTTATCTGCCTGACATTCATTTTAAAGATTTTAATCTGTCTGGTTTAAAGTTTAAAGCCCACAGTGGACTTTCTTTGGATCAGATTTTTTGTTCTTTTTCCCTACAGGTGACCCATGTTTGTATCCAGGCTTCAGCCACAAAAATAAACATTCAAACCTGTATTTGGACATCAGAGCATGTCAGGGTATTTTTTTTTTTTTTTTAAATAACAATACATTTGGAGAACGTCAACATCCTCTCTCAAAACAGATTCATATAGTGAAAGAAGTTCTAAGACAGGTAACCATGGAAATGTCTTATCTTACTCATATTACACAAAAACAGACGGCAGACAACCAATATACTTGTTTTGTGTTTGTGTGTGTGTGCGTGTGACTGCATTGGGAAAATGAATAGCGCATTAAGAAGAAACCAAATGTCTGCGTCTCACGTCTCTCTCCTTTCAACAGATGTTCGTTAGAAAAAAATGCATTCATCTCACGAGAATCCACTCACCTTCAGGGAGTCGTATTTATTTTTAAAAGTCACCTCGCTGCATTTTCTTTTTTTTTTTGGTCTTGTTTTTGTCATCGGAATAGCTCTAAAACAGTTGCAAACAAGGCAACACCGAGTCTTTGCACACAAATGTTGATTTTTGCTGTGTTAATCTTGGAAAACATATTGACATTTTAAAATATGCCTGACAGAAAGAGTTTATCACATCACGTTGTGACCTTCCCTTCGGAAGTGGAGCATCGTGCCGACTGCCGAGGAGCCAGAAAGGTCAGCGGCGTGCCCACAGGCGACACGTTTTTGTGCACCGCGAGCCAAAAACATTGAAGGTGGCGTGAAATCGATACGTGGCCGCAACTTACAGAATTTGGACACGACAAGTTTTAAATTTCACTTTAAGTGCGCGCAAACTAAGCTCCGCGCACAATTTCAGCCAAAACGGATGCCAAGCCAATCCATATTACTGCACAGGTCAGCGGCAGCACTTCCAAAAACCTGTGCAAAGTGCAATTTTAGAAAGAAAAATGTTTCTTATGTTCGTACTTTGGTACATGTTATGTTACTTCTTGGAAATGAGCCACTGACATAAGTAGATTGTTCTTTCCCTTCTCAGATACACTGTGTAGTACATTCCCTCCTGAGCCACCACCTTACAGCTGTTTTGTTTTGCACCTTCCATCCTTGAGACCTTCAGTTTCTTGGCGAACTTTCAGTTCTTAAGCCATTCATCCTTTCCCAGTGCCGGCTAAAATCTAATCGAAAGAATCACAAAAAATAATTTGACTGCTCGAGGCATTTAAAAACAACATCAAAGAATAGATGTTTTATTTTCACTGACTCTTTTGAGCCAATTGTGCTGGCAGCTTTGTCCAGATGAATCATTTCTGACAGTGCACTATATTTTCTGTCCACAACAAAATCCTTGTTTGTCAAAGATTTGTATTCCTAAATTACAGATCAGATTAAAGTTAGGGTAGGTCAATCCTAATCCACCATTTGTGAAGTATTAATACACATAATAGATATGCAAATACAATTGTTTCAAACTGAAATAATTCATGTTATATCTAGTTTCTGATGTGCTCGATCTGTCAGATGAAAAAAACTTTTGTCGAACTTGAAAACTGCAAAGCTGTCAATCACTTGGGTTTTGTTCATCTTTTGCTTTTGTTCTGCAAAGACAGACCAAATCCATAACTCATTCTAGGACGAAGAGGATAAAAAAAAAAAAGTCATTGGCAAAATGTGTTAAATCACCACAATACATGCAACAAAAAGACAGTTTAAAAGGAGGCAGACAACACAGAGAAGTGGGATATTCTTACCTTTTCTAAGACAGGAGTAGCCCTGGCTGATGATGGTCTGCAATGGACAACACAGTCAGAGACACATAGAGATTCAGCTGAATGTCCAAGATGAATGTTGAAACAAACACAATCACAAACTAATTAATCATAAATCAATTAAGATCTCATTATATGTTGTGGGTTTGTTTGTTTTTACCTGGATCATCACAAAACAACAGTAAGGCGACCTCCAACCAGCTCTGACATCTAGTGCCATCAAGAGTTCACCTGCTTTTTCCAAACGTGTGTTGCAGAAAGTCCTATTCTGGATGTCAATTTCTACAATTTGTTTTTTTGCTATTTCCACCTTTTCACATATTGCTAGTCACAGTAATGTATCTCCTAATTTTGATATATTTGATATCTCTTCAGAAACTTCACACTGCAGGAACTTTTACCGTTGCTTTACTGTTTACAGTGCAATCTTCCCAGGAAGCTATTTACAGAGGTCAGCATTTCCCCACATACAGCCATTTTTGCCATTGTAATTCTGCTGCAGATGAGTCTACCCTACCTTTCCCCCCCAAGGCTACACAGGATAGAGTCCAGCACTGTCGTGACCTTATGTGCAGGACAAGGGGTGCTAGAAAATGGATGGATGGATGGATGGAAGATGGATGGATGCCTTCCCCCAGTTTTCTCCAGCTCCACCATGCAACCTCAGCACCGGGACTGATTGGTGCAGCAAACTGCTCACCATTAGGTCTTTGTGCAGCAGTCAGGGGAAAGGGACAATAAAAGCCGAGTGCAGGTTAGTGTATAGTGCGCTTGTGGAGGTTCTGCACTGACTTGACTTAGGAAGCAGTTGTTCACTCTGAGAACAATCAGATGTTTTTGTGCTCTTACTTCAATTGTTAGAGACTTTAGGATTTGATGGGTCACTATTTATCGTCTATGTTTCCCCCCCAACATTTAGAGATGTGTTCATGTCCCTATTAATTCGATTTTTTTGTGATAGTTCTTCTACAATCACTCACCTTGAAGTGCAGGTACTAGCGCTGACACTGGTGCTGATGACTACATTGACATTGTGGTTGGCGACAGAGCCTGGGTTGGTTGTAGCATTGGTCTCGGCAATGGCCTGGCCACAGATCCATTTGGCTTCATCCACAACTTTGCGTGCGTGGGGCAGGCGGCCCACGTCCCTCACGTTCATCAGCAGGTTGCGTCCCGTCTTGAGGATGTGAACGGCCTCGTCGTGGGAGATGACGATAAAGCTCTGGCCGTTCACTTCCAGGATCTGGTCGCCAATCTGACACATGCATAAAATGAGGAACACTAAAGGTTGACCTTGTTGACTGCAACAGTCATATTTGTTATGATCTTAAAAGTGGCTAATTGTCTACATATGAGGGGGCCGTCATGCCTGTTGAGGGATTGAAAACAAAAAGGTAAATACCATTACCTGCAAGACATCAAAAACTTCAGTGCTTATTTTCAATTTATTGACCAGAGATTATCTAAATAAATGTTTTGGTTTTTAACTCATTTAATGTCGTCTTACGATATGAAAGTTTTCAATAATCAGTAAAGAGTTTTTAGGAAAAACCACATCAAGGGGAATGACTGAAGATAAACACAGACATGGTCAATACATTTCTGTGCCTTCCCATGCAAATTCCTGAATGGAAGGTTCTTCACAGTCACAACCTCAGGACATATAGATTAAAGACCCACAAGAAGAGTGTCAAGGTGCAAAATAAAAGGTCAACTTGCAAGGTCATCAGCACTATTGGAGCTTACATTCTTGATTAAGACAGCCAGACTACAGGTGAGCTCCTGCAGTTAAATAGATATTCAAATGGGATAATGATGCTTTTGCTATATTACTGGTAAATTGACAGTGAACAAATTTGATTTAAAAACCCATTAAGTTCCTATTACTTTGGTTGCTGATGTCTCAAAGTTTTTTTTTTACAGTGGAGCCAATTACAAGACTTTGCCTATGTGAGCCACAACAGGGTAAAGAGGATCAGTGTTAAGCATGAAGGAGAGGTTGGTTCACCATCAGCTGGGATTCATGGCTACGACTTCCTCAAGTCACACTCACCTTAATAGAATAAGAGTTTTTTTTTGTTTGTTTTGATGTAGAAAGCAATTATTTACTTGCAGCCACTTGTACTTGTGGGTTTAGAGAGAGACGCCCACGTTGTTGGTCTCACTTGAGGTTTGAATAAGAGGATCTTACAGTGCTTGCATTCTTGAATGGCTACATTAGGAATATAGGAATAGTTTCCTTCTGACAGAGATTAAGACAAAAGTCTGAGTTAAATAATTACAGTCTTAAATGAAAATCGTACGTGGTCTGAAAATCTTATTTTGGAAAAACAATTGTTCCGTATCAGCATAATAGTCAGAACATTAGAACAATCTTTGGTTGAGATTGACCTGCTTATGAAGACATGAACAAACAGAGATGAGAGAGAGCAGGAAGACGGCGGGGCGCTGCAGAAGGCAACAGAAAAAAAAAAAAAAAAATTCCCATCCGAATAAGATAAATTAGAGGCCAGAATTAGTTATTGACTTTTTTCCCTCCTCTCTCCTCTTCCTGCACCACTGTGATCATGTCAGGCACAGCTTCACTAAAACCAGCCCTAAGCCCTCTGAGGATGAGAGGAAAAACACAAGATTTACATATTTTATTTTTATTTTGTAACATTTATGGAATACTGGCTCCAAGTTGAAACTGTGTTTTCAAGTATTTCAGAGGTTTTTTTTTAACACCAGCACTAACAAACACCATGTAGTTTTAACTTTCACTCCTTGTTCTACTGAATTGACATTCAAGACCAGAGCAGTGTATCATCTGTTCTTCACTCAACATACTTAAGAGCGATGATTGTTCATTATGAACTATGACATAAATTAGTGTATATATCTAGATGATCTAGATATGTGATTTAATGTTCAAGGGAAAGATGTTGATCCCTTTTTTCCAGTGTTAACAGCAGCATCTTGCCACTTGTGATACCGAGTTAGACCTCACTGGGTCTTGTTTAAATTCAGTGTCAAGCAATGTCAGTATCAGTGATAAAAATGTAATTATACAGTGCCTTTCCATGCAACAGTTGCTGTAATTGGAAAAATCTGCAGGCCGTGAGTGCTCTTCTTTGGCAAACCGGGAAAAAGGGCATCACAGTAATGTAATCTTGAGGTCACAAACGCCCGAATTAGAAACTAAGCATCCTGAAATTACAAGGCAGATCTATTGAGCAGATCTGAATCCCATTCAGTTAAGGCAGATCTAATTTTAGCAATATTTAAATGAAAAAAGGCAACCCTGGTGACCTCTTTAATATTAAGCTCCAATAAAAGTGACTTGTCAAAAGCACACTGAGGTTCTTGACTCTGCAATGTCTCTGCAATGAATAACAGAGTCATCCAGAGAGAGTAAATGCGTCATACAGAAGGCTCAGCCGCAATGGTCCAACCAGCAGGTTTTCTGTCTTAGCTGAGATAAGGAGCAGGAACCATATAAGTGAGTATAAGTCAATGAGAATCATGACTTCAGCCAGAAAATCTGTTAAGGACCACAAGGATCCACAAAGTGATTGCCCGGGTTTTGCAGCAGAAATCCTGCGCTAATAGGATAAAAAAGTGTCCTATTCACAGACCACACGTAAAGGCAAAAAGTGGCAGAAAACACAGCCAGGTGCAGGTAGCGACATGACTGCGCCAGACTCGTTTGAAAATTTTTAAATTAATCTTCTGCATTAATTTTGTGCAACATTACACCATGTTTTATGCAGATATGCCTCAATAAAAAGGGTACTCTTTCCACAACGACTTGCGCTGTCTTCCAGACTTAGTTTGACAGACGTTAACACTGCCTGGTATAGTTTACTGGCGCAATGTTGTCACAAAAATGCCGGTATTTGTAGTTTGTATTTGCAGATATTGATGCAGACCTAATCAAGATCCTGAATGGAATCAAGGGAACAGTGGAGAAGAAAGTGGAGAAAATGGGCGATCTGATCTACTCCTATGGAGCAAAAAGGTTCAGAACAAAAGAGATGAGTAAGAAGCATGTGACCCTACCCCTTCCCAAGTCCAGAAGGCAGCAACAAATCAAGCGGCCTGTCAGAGAGAGAAGAGACTTGAGGAAGCAATGGAAGAGATCCTTACTTGAGAAAAGAGCAGGCATCAACCTACTGCAAGCAGACCTAAAGGGATGCCTGGGAAGGTTGGGGAGAGCATAAAATCTCACGCTCCGATGCAAGAGGAAAGAGGGCAAGAACACCATTCTACAAAGTTCCCCTTCAGATTTGTGAAAGGACTATTCACAAAGGAAAAGACTTGGCCACTAAAAGTACCAAAAAGGGAACTGGAAGACCACCTGCAAATGACTCACACTGATAGCCACAGACTGGAACAGAGGGAAGTACCACCAGGCATGCCACCACTGCCTCAGCCAGAAAAGCAGCTGAACGACAGCCCCCCAAAGTGGAGCGAAGTTGAGAAAGCAATAAGGAAGGCAAGAACAGCCTCAGCTCCAGGAGCGAATGGAGTTCCATACCGGCTATATAAACAATACCCCAAACGTCTTGAGCTTCTTATGGAGACAAATGAAGGTGGCACAAACCATCCCAAAAACTTGGCGGGGAACTGATGGAGTGTTAATCCCCAAGGAGAAGGATGCCTCAAACATTGACCAATTCCGACAGATCAATCTGTTGAATGTTAAACTCAGTAAAGCGGTAGATAAACGATTAGTAGGATCAATGGTGCCGCCTCGGCAGCGAGAGGGGGGTTGTGCCGGCTGTAACTGCACTGCGTAACTTTCAAGTGCGACCGGACACGCTGGACGACCTTGATGAAAGACGAAGTAACAAAAGTGTTGAATGTTTGCTACGACGTTATTGTCTCGTAGCAAGCCCAAGTTACCTAGAGCTGCTTTAAAGGGAAGATCTTCTTTAGCATCGTCGCTCAATGGATGACAACGTACCTAAAATAGAACAACCTGATCGACATGTCGGTCCAGAAAGCTGGTATACTCGGTTTTTCAGGATGCTTAGAACAACACAAGCATGATATGGCATCAACTCCAATCTGCGAAAAGGGAAGGAAGAGACCTGCGTGTTTTATTCCTAGACCTAGCCACGCCTTTGGATCCATCCCCATTCCCTAATCTGGACAGCATTCAACTTCTTCTACATCCCAAATACCATCACAAGCCATTTCTTTGGTGTCAGAACTACCTGTCAAGCGCTTAGGGTGCTGGTACACCGAGAGCCTCAAAGACTCAGATCAGAGTGATCAACTGAGGGAAGAAACCATAAAGGCCTTGCCAGTATAGACAAGACCTTGTTTCCTGGCAAGCTGAAACTGTGGTGCCTGCAGTTTGGATTGCTCCACCGTCCGATGTTGCCTCTAACGGTGTACGAGATCCCTGTGACAAAATTTGAGAAATTGGAGATGACAGTCAGCTCTTACATCAAGAAGTGGCTTGGATAAGCTAAACCAGCTTATCCCAAGGCCGCTACACCTGGAGGCACAATCAGGTCCTACGACAGCTGGCGATCACCCTGGAAGGAAGGAGGATAGCTCCACCCTTCCTCGCCCAGCATCCAGATCTGTAAAAGCCACCCCCTTCGTATGAGCAGGACAACTCCACCAAGAAAACCCCAGAAAACGTGGCCGGCGTGCCCAAGTGCTTCCTGTTGAGGTCGGATGCAGAGGCTTTGTCGCCACATCCACAACCAAGCTTCTGAAGGGGATGGGAGTATGAGGACAGGCCTCGCGACAAGCCATCAGGTCTCTGGAAGAGGCTGCAGAGCGAAGCAGCAACTGGCTCTGGTTCAAGAGGAATGACCCCAACTGGGCTGCAAAGTGACCGTCACGGGGTACAAGCGGAGGGGGGCACACCTGGGACACCATTGAGCCCTGTGGAAGGGTCGTCGGCTCATCAACGGAACATCAGTGACGCAGGGTGCCCACCTAAAGACCCCAGTGACGCTTTTACCCCTACCCCACTCATCAGTAAGTGGTGATTATCAAGAGGCTGTACGACCATGTCCTATGAGCTCAACTATGGGGAAAAATGCTTCTCAGTGATTAAGTAATTAAGTAAGTAAATCAATTAACATATACCCCTACAGTGTGCATATTAATGAAAGAAAAACATGCTTTCCAATTTTAAATAATGCTCCAAAGTAACTGAAATGCTTTTACATTTATAAAACCTATGTATTGCAAACTGATGTATTTTTTTCAGATCAAAGCCTTAGCAGCCACATCAGTGCTAAGTGTTATGGTGGGAGGAAAAGTGCACAACACACGAGAAGGAAATGCTTTTTTCCAGGAAATGACACGCAGCCTTTCTCTGCACCTGCTGCCCCGGCTCCGTCAGCTGGGTAACTCAAACGGATGGGCTTCCATTAGTTGACGCCCTTCCCCCATTTCTGTTTTCCTTTCTCCCTTTCCAACATTAAATTACAATCCTCAGTGATAAACAAAGGTACGTTTCCGTCTCAGAAAAAACAAGGGAAATGTCAGTTTACATCTTTTCAAGTTTAACGTGCCTTTCAAGCTCGGCTTCTTCACTCTGCTTCTCTGAGGTATCCCAACCGGTCTGCACGACTTAAAACAACAACATTAAAAGGAATTCAAATTCTGAGCTTTTATTTTTATCCTCGTCAAGGACACATTCTGACGCGATCGCGGAGGCTGGATCCGTTTTTCAACCGTGTTGTTTACAGGTAGGTAGCGGCTGGTGTCTGTTCCTCTCGCCTTAGGCGGGATAAAAAATAGCCCAGTTAGAGTGGCCTGCTTGTTGAAGCAGAAGACTGACCTAAAAGCATGCGGCAGAGGTTCAGCAGGGAAAATAGAGCGTGTTTTTGTCGGCCAGCCTTTTCAGGAGAGCCAGCTGTCCGACAAAGACACGAGGCAGGTAGCGATGTGGGCTCGGTAACAGGGAGCAGGTGTCAGAAGGACTCGGGTACGTCACAGTCTGTCTGCAGATGTTGCAGCAGCTGGCCACAACACGGCGCAGAGATTTCCACGTCAACAACTTATACAATGCATGACTAAGAATTGTTAGCCATGCGCTGACTCGGCTCCCACAAATTATGACAACCCTAATGAACACAGATTTTAACCAGCTGTGTGGACTATGCGTGGAAATTAAAAAAAAAAAAAAGTTTCTTATCTCAGTGCTGTTGCTGCACAGAATTTGACAGCAACTGACATGCAGGTACGGTAACAGGATAGCCTGTTGTTCAAGAAAAGGAAAAACAACCTCATTCAATATACTGGTAGACGTTAAATGACTTTCGTGCCTTTCAAAGACTCAATAAGCACACTGATCTTCGAAGATATGCAATATTAAAGTCGTAGTTCCTAGCTCTGACCCCCCTTGTTATTTATTCTTGTCTGTTTCAGCAAAGAGCTCTGATCTCCCTCTGGGCTGTCTTACACGCTGAGGCTGTATGGAATGAATGGACTAATAGAAGCCCTAGACAGACAGGGCTGAGGAACTAATTGAAAGGGGAAGAGCAGCTAAATGAGTGATCTTTCTGTGAACCGGAGATGATAGATGAACTGGTTGATAAAGGGGTCAGATGGCCAGACAGACTTGCAATATTAGAGCAGAGATTCATTGCACCACTCGCAATTTGCCAGTAAATTTTAAACTAATGATGGAGGGGTCTTGGAATTGGTAGTAGTATATAAACACCAGTGCACTGATGAACCAGAGCACACAGAGATTTACTTACTTAGTGTATGGGCTTATATTTAAGGCATATTTTGCAATGTTTGTTCAAGCAGCTGTAGAGTGATAGTACACAGGGAAGTAAGAGAGCAGAGAGGAACATGCAGCAAAGAGCTTTTATTTTCTTTCTAGAACTAAACCGAGCTACTGTGAGCAGAGAGCAACATCTCACAACTAAAGTCAGTTCAGGGTAGAGGAGTTTATATAAAAGAACATAAAACACATATTTAGACACTTGATTGCGTAGGGATAATAACAAAGCAAATAATCATCTCCATCATTACACGTGTTAAGTACAAAAGCATACTATAGCCATTCAATTTTGATATTGCTCTCATAATACTTATTATTGCTTATATTGTTTGTAAATCTTGTAAGGACCCTAATTTTATAACCTATTGTATAAAATGATTTAAAAAAAATAACAATAAAAACATTATTTTATATTATGAACAACTTATGTTATTTTTTAATTACTATAGTTACAATCTTGCAACACATGACAACAGAAAATTCCCCGGAACTTAAAAATGTGCAACATTTCACAATCATAAGTCACAGTGCTTTGAGGACCATCCAGTTGCCTACCTTAAGGTCACCAGCATCTGCTGCAGATCCAGGGTCCACTCCAGTGATGTAGATCCCTAGGCCATACTCTGCCCCACCTCTGATCATGAGGCCTAGTGAGCGACCATCGTCCATATTCAAGTTCACCTAAAGAGATGACATTCAATGGGGGTTTGCTTTGTTCGTTAATTTTCAATCATGCTATTTATAGGATTGGTGAAAAAAGCTAAAACATTCAAACTGCTTTGAGTTTGAATGACAGCAACAATGACGTTATTGAATAATACTGATTTGATAGTTCTGAGTTGATTCACTCTTATAATTGGTGCTAGCATAGCTTAGCCACTTCCTTTCATCCCAGCTAAACCCACAATTAAAGATATTCCTTTATTTGGAGATTGCAGGATAAATCTTACAAACTATTAAGAGCAACATGGGCACACTTTACTACATGAGGTATTGGACTATGACATATTTCATTTTTACGTCACTACGTCACTTTTTTTTTTCTGTCAAGGAATTGTGTTCAATGATTGTATTTTTAATTCCTTGATGATGATAATAACTCAATTCTTTAAACTCTTGCATTCAAAAGCTCTTCAAGGCAAAAAGAAAAATACACATTGGAACATATGTACCAGCCCAGCTGGCCTTCATCATTGGGGCCAAAAATTTCTAGCTGCACAACGTCCTTGAACAGCCATTACTGTTTTTACACGACTCCACAAGAACGTTGAGTCCTGCTGTCTCATAAACATCAGCTTCATATTCTTTCTCTCTCTCTCTCTCTGGTCTCCAAAGTGTTGCACATTACGAATCACCATCGTTGTTGGTGTCCTACCAATCAATTCCTTCTTAACAATATGGCATAGGCCAGGAAGAGCTTTCTCAATGGCCAATAAGGGTGATGGTGAAGGCACTAACGACACACGCAAGATGGGCAACAACACTGGTGTGAAGTATATCGTCTGTCCAACTGCATAAATTAGCCCTGCAAGCAGGGATGGGCGGGAGCTCGCCCTCTGCAGGCAGTAGTTAACCGTATGAAAACAAAATAAAAAAAAAAAAATAATGTCTGTCGATTTGTGTGTCTTCAATACTGTTTATAAATGAACCACATGAACTTCAGGGATTCTGATTAGAAAAACATGAAAGCCACATATGACTGTCTGGCCGTTTTTAATGATCTGTTCACATTTGCTCTAATTCAAATGCAGCATACGACTCTGTAATTCTCAATAAGAGTAAGATCTATATGGTCCGTGGATAAGAAGCCCGCAAATCATGGGCACACCATGCAAATAAGGCAATTTGACCTCTGCGAATGTAAAAGCTTCCCGGGCTTCTGTCCAGGAGGCACACTTGTCCTGTTTTAATTAGGTTCCCTCCAGGTCATTGCAGCCCATCTAAATAAGAAGCAGAAGCAGCCTCCTTTTGTGTGTGGTGTCGGCCCACTTCAACCGAGAACTGCTTGCCATGGCCCACAACACAACATGAATAAAGCCGTCTTCTCGATTTGATGTCACACAATACATCCTGTTAATTTAATTGACATTCATTCCTCACACACACGGCCACCAAAGCTGAAACACTTCAGGGTTTTGGTCACCATCACACATGAAATCTTCTGTAAATGCATTATGAGCCGCGCAACCACCTATACCAGCCTGATACCCATACAATAGGAGGGTCCAGTTTTGGGTGTGAGATCCCACTTTGTTCTGAATCAAGCCAACTATATTTAGCTGCTGACAATTTTCCAAGGGAAAAGAGAATGGAGAATCAAATAGCACGTCTTGTTTGTTTGAACTTTTACTCACTAGCAGTTCTGATTGTATATTAGACTAATAATAATAATAATAATAATAATTTTAGAAAATTGAAAACAGATTCTTACCATCCTCACGTCTGCACCGCCCTCCTTCCTCTGGTTGGCGTCCTGCTCGTCCGGCGGAGGGGAGACGCTCCGACCCAGAGGGTCCACCCAGCTGTAAACATGGTTGGTGATGCAGCCACTTGGTAGCCGACCCAAGGAGCAGACCGACATCGCCAGTGTCTTGCATCCCTTCAGCACCTGCATCAACAAAAAGAGATTTGGCTGAGAAGGATTGCTCAAAACCTCGTGAATGATTAGCACTGCAAATCAATGTGGACGGGTCAAAAATGAACTAAAAAAACCGAAAGAGGTTGTAGTAAACCTGGAGCACTGAAACAAGACGTGGACCCACAACCCATTTCAAAGGACACAATGTACGCCTTTCTTTTCATTATGTGTTATTTTTATTTTCAAAATGCCACCATGCGTCATTAAGTACGCACATTGTGTTGAACCTTAGCTTTGTGGAATCATTGATGCCTCCATGATTTCTGCTCAAGTGATCTCTCACACCCCTTCCAGCTCTGCAGTCTTTCCACTGACACGCCAATGTCAGTTGTCATATCAGTTGGTTGCTTTATAAGTGAGAAACAGAATTAGCAAAGGCATCGAGGCCACCGTCTATTGCTGCTGCCCTGAGACGCCACTGCTGAGACAACAAAGACTTCAGGAAATGGAGAGAACTCCGATCAAAGACAGGTTTTATTTTAGAAAATGTTTTTTTGCTGTTTTTTTTTTTTTGCTGTTTTTCTATGAAACAGGTGTAGTTTCCTATTATCAGTTGTCGTAGTGTCATGACACAGTCATAAACATTTGATATCTGGAACCTGAACAAGCAAACAAACAACAATAGGTTTTACTTGAAGGACTGCTCGCCTCATTGTATGATCCTGGTTGCTATAGTAACAGCTTGCCTTAATGAGGAAACAGCCATTTACAATGTATGCCCTAGTCTCTGCTTGTAATGTCATTTGGTGAAAATATTGTATTAAAGTGAAGGTTAAAACACAATCAGAGCACAACTGTCTACATAGAGGCAACTGCATTTTCATTAGTGTGAATTTAACAAATCAAGATGAATGTTTGACTCTCATTCAGAATAAAGAAATTCAAGTAAGTGACGTCATTTTTCGAACGTTTGTCTCTGATGTCACATCATGTAGTAACAGATGAGTATGGGTTGCATTGCATTTGGGTCACACCGCACCTGCGATAACTGTATTTAAGAGACAATATCAGAGTAAGCAAAAAGCAATAATGGGCCAAAAAGGGGGTGCGTAATTATAGAGTCATTATAAAACTCACTCCCACCATCAAATTATTTGAAACTACCTTATTCAGTGGTTTAGGAAATGACCCAGTGAGAATGCTTTCAGGTTGGATATGTTGAGACGCATATAATGAACTGATTCTACCGGAGGGAAGCTGCAACATAGACCGGTTTTAGTGAGGCAACGCGGTTTAAGAGGATCAACAGCATAGAGAGGAGAACTGAACTGGTTCATTGGACTATAACTGCTGAAATGTTATGTAATAGACAAGAAGTCACAGACAGATGCACAAACATTTGACAGTGTTCCCTAACACAACGTTGAGTGAGAGTGTTAATTTTATTGAAATATAGCTAATAATTCACTTGTGCAATAACATTGACTATCAGTTTGTTTCTTCCATTGACCGTATATAAGATATGCAAGTATATAAGCTGAACTGAGCACATGGATGTATGTAAGAACTGGATAAAGGACTCGCAATATGGCGGCAAAGATATTTTTTCCTGTGGCAACTCAAGGTACTGCATTCAAAAACCCCAATGCGGGTCCAAAAAAGCATTTTTTCCATAGACAGTAATACAGTGAATGCAATATAAGAAACGCCTGTGAAACGACTGACAGGACGTCTCTGACCAGAAACATGGTTCATAATAAATCTTTCCATTGTAGATTTTTAAGCCTTGGACTTTCAGTCTTTGAAAAAAAGAGTCCAAAAAAATTGCCAGAAAAGAGTTTATTCCCAGTATGACGTCACAGTGTCACACAGGCTGTGACCTCGGCTCGTTTTGATTGGCTGATGCATCACTTGATTTGCAGAGGCATGATGGGAAGTGACTCTACTCTGCATGCCACCTTTTAAGTGTATGCACTTGGTAAGCAACACCATTGAAATGAATGGATGCTGGAGGCTTGAATGAGCATCCCGTTTCAAAAAGGAACGTGAAAGTGGCAAAACCCTGCATTCTATCGTTTGGCCAGCAGGGGCAGCCAAAAATGGTTTAAAAATGCAAAAATACTCCAAATGACACAAAGGAGCAGAAAAGTCATGCCTGTAAGAAACTGGCTTTTAAAATTTGTTATATTTTGTCTAATTTCAATTTTTAAAAAAAATTGTCGTGAAGTTGAGAGCGCGGCTACAGTTGAGTAAGCAAGGACAGAGGTCAGGAATTGGGGCACAGGCTGCGCTCACAGTCCACCTTCCAGTTTCAAAATGAACTAGAAATTCAAGACGGTGTTGACAGCTATTTGCAAAGCAACTGATGACTCCATCGATCTTCTTTAAATGCAGCCAGTGGTTTTTACCAACATCCGATCATCAGATGCGAAGCATGGAGTTCCACATTCACAGTCACTGCCCTGTTTCCTCATGATAACAGAAACACTTTCAGAAAAAATACATTGCGTTTTCCCATTTCCTTATATGAAAAAAGAAAAAAAACCATTTACAATCATGAGAAAATTCTTGCAGTTGTCACAGTTGGTTCCCATCACCCCCATTTTTTGTGTCCAGCCGCAATTGCCGGGCCCTTATCTCACGTCAGCAAGCCAAAAACTGGTCGCAGCAGCTCATAACTTCAGGGACCGGAGGAGAACTGAGTTATTAATGTTTCTCGCTTGTCCACCGCATCCAATCTAATTAGAGAGGCGGGGCCATTTTATGTGGAAAAATTGTGCCGTTCACCGGCCCAGCAATTTGGTGATGCAAGGTTTATGGACGGCTGTCCCCTATTGACTGATGTTTAGTGTGTGCCTCAGCGCTGAGACTGCTATACGGCTCGGCGGCGCTGCCACGGTTGTAAATCAGCGCTCACTGAGAATCTTTATCAGCGCCAAGAGCAGCAGACCTCTCGGAGGACTTGCGCTGAGTCAAGCAGCCTCTGTTGCATGCTTCTATTTATAAAACGGCGATATACGTACACAATCGCCGTTTACCGCGTTGCATTGATGCACACCTCTATACAGTTACCTCAGCTTCCACCCACACCAGCATCGGTCAAAAGCTCTTGGGGCAGATATCCAGTTAAACTCCTAAGCTAGCCTTCGCTTCGTCGACGGCTCTGACAGGCCAGTCTCATGTTTCCCTCCCGGCAGGCCTGCAGAGCCCTTTCCCACCAAGTGAAGAAGCGCGTTCTGAATATAGCCAGTGATCAATGGCTGCTGAATTTTAAAATTCACATTGTAAATCTCACTGGCACTTCACTGCCAGAGTTAACGGATATTCACACGATTTAGTTAAAACATGAACAACTGCATATTATTGATCACATACATATAATTATGTGAGACTATAATCCGTTCATTCAGTTATTTGATTTAGATAGAAAATCTAAAAAAACAAAAAATAAGTGAGTGTAACGTTCTGATATAAATTGCACCTAAAATATTTTCTCATTGTCTGCGCTGTCAGGCCCTTCTGTCTGTCACTCGTTGGGAGGCACTGAAAAGCAACACTATCACATCCATCTTGCGTTTCAAGGTGACCCTCCGACCTGCTAATTGAAACTGAGGTCCGTGCAATTTAGCCTGTCCTTTGGCTCATGCGTGAAGGAGGTGTGGTGGAGTCAAGGCAGAACCAGAATTATGATAAAAAAGGAGATAAATGAAAAAAGATCAATGTAAAAATCTTAATGAAGACTTCAAAACAGAAAGAAAAAAAAATATTTTCAAACTATGTTCAATTCAATGCACTATAAAGTCAGGATATTTTATGGTGCATTAGGCTTTTTTTTTTGCCCCACAACCTTCACAAATCGTAGGAAGCAGCCGCCATTATTGCAGGCAAACATGCCATTTCATTTCATTTCATAAAAAAAATGCAAATAGCACGAAACGTACTCCAAAATGAGTGTCGACTGAAAGAGCTCGACATGCTAGCATTAGCATGCTAATGTTACGCTTATTGACACAAGAATTGACAACAATTTTTTTTTTGAACAGTTAACTGTACAGAATATAGAGCTGAGTTGAATTAACATTTCGTGTCCATTGTCCGTCTCTCTGGCCGGTTTCATATCAAATCTAATTGCTGGTTTGAAAGGATGAACCAGAGGATGAAGACTGAGGTCTGTATGGCAGCCTGGAAGCCTGCTACCTGCTCCCAGCAACTGCTGTGTGTGGAATACCCTCACAACACCAACTGGACTCAGCCGTTCGTGTGTACTTATGGCTTCCAGGGGGGCTCGTCCAAGCCGTCATCTGTTGTTACCGTCAAACAGGTCTTTCCTGAGGTCATCCAGCTGTTGCACCTCATAATGTTATGTTCTTAAAACAAAATTCTGCCAGTTGCTACACAACTGGAACACATCTCACTTTCTCACTCTCACCGTTTGGGTTTTATGATTAGAATAAATGACTTATTTTTGTTGTGAACGATTTAAAGGACACATTTGTACATGGGTACCAATATGCACACTTCACTTAGGATCAAAAATATGTAAAGGGGTATTTCAAAATTTGGCTGAGAAGATTTTTTTTTTTTTTCCATACCTCAGTCTTGAACATAACTGAGGTGCTGCTATTCACAGATGACTTGCAGACTCATGAGTGAATTTTTTCTTCATTCAGTCCTATTTTAAGGGATCCTATGTGTATGTATTTATACATATATATACATATAAATACATACACATATGTAAACACATAGTTGATTCCCTTCACTATCAGACTGGCTCTGGTCGCAATGCTGCAAGTCTCAAAAGGTAGAGCCAGTTCCTGTTGGCAGCATTGTCTGTATGTTTGTGATCTATTTCATACTGCTCTGTGAAGGACATGTCAAGAAGTTAACCTTAGATCATAGATTTTACAATCGATCTTTTGACAGATTTGGTCAGCTGACACAAGCCAAGGCATTAAGCGGACAGAATTATCTTCAGGAAGTGATTTGCTCTAGATTCAACGTGGCAAGAGGAGGTGAGAAACAGCAGTCCGGTGCTGCTGTCCTCTGATATTACCTGACTCAGCAAAAGAGCTGCTGGCATTGTCTTAACAATGCCTCTCACTGCAGTCCCTGCACTCTCTTTTCAGCCTCTCCAATGCAAATGAAATGCTTGCACTTCCATCAGATATTTGGCACACTGAATATCCTTGACCAGGAGACACCACAGTCTGTCAAGTATGACTCAAATGCAGAACACAAATACAAAATCTCTGAATGTTCATAGCTAAAAAGACACATGCTAGTTGCAGTGGCATGTTGGCACCATCCTTTACCAAGCCTGGGTTGGCAAGTGACATAGGTAGTTCTGGTTTTGACTAATAAAGAATATCTGATTAGGTATCATCTATTATCTGGAACTGTGAATATGTGTGAGAGCAAAACCAACAGGCCTTTGGCCAAGTAGACCAATGCTGCTTATACTGTCCTTCTTGTGGTGTAGCAACCACAATTTGACGGCTAACAAAACTCCATTCACAAAGACTTGAGAGTCAGGACATAGCGTTGAAGCTCCTCTAATGCAGGCTCTAGTTGTATGAAGATATGAGCGTCGAGTGAAACTGCAATGACAAAATACAATACAATCTCTACAATAAACCATATAAAGGGCAAGCATTCAAGTGCACAAGCATTGTTATTTATGCATTTCAATCACAAATTCTCATAATTAATTAAATGGGTCAAACCATCAAATGCCAATAAACAACACAACAAATCCTCTCCCCTCCAAATGCATCTCAACAGCTCCAAAACACAGCATTAGCACCAAATGCTAAACATCAAAAGAGTCAACTTGACCGAGATCAACACTTGTTTCAAATAATACAGTTGAAAATTAATACTCTTAATGTTCACAAAAATTGATCATGAATGGATGTAAACTTACAGACAATGCTTTCCAAGGCACAAACAACAGAACAGTGGCAAACAAACTTTCTGCAACCATGTGTGGCTCTGACAAACTGAAGCCTGAGGCCTACAGGTGCTTTCTCCCCTCCTAATCCCACCACTTCCTGCTTCAGAAGGATGTGCAATACCCCCAAATTACCAAGAGGGTGCCAACAATCAAATGCCTGGAGAGCGGAACACTGCTTGCTATCAATTTTACTGATGGACGAGTATAGCAAGATGGCATAGTGAGTTCACTTTGCACAAAAATAATTTTCAAGCAAACATCTCAGAAGTTTAAGCTTGTTTTTTTTTTTTTTTTTAATCTAGGAAGCATTGCTTCCTTCAGCTTGTTTTGTGTCATTGCCAAGGAGCACAGCAAGAAGAAAAATTAGTCTCTTTCATAAACCTGTTTTGCATCCATTATGTTATTTGTATTGATTAAACAGTGTTGTTGTAGGCTCTGCTTAGACAGGTAAACCCTGCCTCCAGCCCCTGGCTCTGCCTTGGAGGCAAAGAGGCAGCTGTTCTTTCTCAGGGTAGGTAGGTGGATGCCTCGGGTGGGTTTGTCAATATTTGTCTTTACAATTCAATGCAGGATTTGTAAACAGCTAAAATCCAGCATGCCCTAGTACATTTCAGGGTCTGATATTTTATGGGAAAATGTGAAAAAACACGATTTTAACCACCTACGAATGTTTTTGTTTTTTTAACGTCTGATTGCTAAAAATAACTACTACCAGACTGTTTAAAATGTAAGCTGATACCCGTTTCTCTTATTCATCATTAATACTCGTGGCCCTTTGGCTATGACAAGATTTCTTGGTCTTAACTTAAGTGGCTTAGAATCCAATAGCATGAATGTTCAGTAGGGAAGTGCAGAAAAGTCTGGAAAAGGACACACAAAGAATGTCTTTAGCAGTAAGACTTTACAATTTAGGAAAGCAATAACAGTGCTGTTGTTGACATTGCTGAGTTGACGCCAGACTGATTCATTTTATGCTATAGAACATTATCAAAAATATATAAATACAGCGACAAACACTATGTAGTTCTGTACAATCAGACCCTGTATGAACATTAAAACAGAACATGACAATGTCTTAATTTTAGGCAGCACACCTCACTGTGTGTGCGATGCTCTCTAGCTGTTCAGTAGGATATTTTTGGACACTTTTCTGTTAGAAACAGGGCCTGAGCTACACCTGTGTCCTGACTTTAAAAGTGATGGATGAAACCTTGTCACGCAGTTCCCTCAGATCTGTCTCCATTACGGTGCCACAACAGCTTTTTGATGGGACAAAAAAAAAAAAAAAAGGCTCTCCATTTTGTGTGACAGCTCAGTTGGTCACAGTTGTAAAGGAATGAGCAGCAGTGATGGAGAGCTGCTGTGAGCTACAGTCTCCAAGAGGAAGCAATCAGTGATCAGCTTAACTGTTGGCTTTGTCGTCTGGGAGTTGAGGGTAAAAAAAACATTGAAGCAATAACTCTCCCTTGTGTGACAGTTCCCATCATCGGTATGTCTGAATATCACTTAGATAGCGATCCTGTGTCAAAGATAGTGAGGCGCTCATATACAAATATGAAATACTCCAAATACAAGAAATGCAAGAAATGTCACACTTTGTCTGTTTTGTCCGTTATCGTTCTCATTCGTCGTAGACTTGTGACACAGTGGCCTTCAACTGACTGTGGGAAGGATTTTACACTGTGGCACTTTGTTGCATTGGATTCAATGACAACTGAGTGAGAAAGTAAAGAATCTGGGGATGTCCAGCACGTGTGTTTGGTAGTCGCACTGGCAGTGAGATGCATCAATAAGTTGTCTGGCAAACAGCTGACCTTCACACAATCAAGTATTGGTGTTGGGACCTTTTAAATGTCTCTCCTTTTGTTTCAATTTATACCGTCGCTTTTCTTCTGATTCGCCAATGAACACAAGACAACTGAGTTAATATTTGCGAGGTGTGTTTAAACCATTGACTGTAGACCGTTGAGGGGCGCAAAACAAGGAAGATTCTTTGGGCCCAGCAGTTATGGGAGGCCCCGGAGGATACTCTTAGTATACACCACGAATGGGATCCAACGGCCCTGTTTGCACTAGGTCACTTGCAACTGTTTTTGGGGATCGGATCACGAAGAACGCATCTCGAAGCATCTGTTCGCACTTAGCATTAACATGCGTCTCGAGCGTGCCACTTGTGATCACATTAGGTTTTTTTTTTAACCACTGGGGGCAGTAAAGTGCAAAACCATGGCTAGTTTTCCCTGAAAATGAATAAGAATCAACTTCCTGTCTGCGGACTATAGCAAGACGATTCTCACTGTTTCGGGCAACCCAAAAGTGGATCAACATGTATGGTCACTCGTTTTAATTCTACTGCAGCTAGTCCGTATTATCGGAAGTCGTGGACAACGCCGGTTAATGCTCTTAGAGCGCCGACTAAAGAGAAGAGCAGCATGGAGAAAAAAGAGGGCTGCAGTTGTCTCTGCTCTGATGGCCGCGGAACCAGAAAGATGCGCATGGATCCGAACGAGGAGTAACGACTGGTGGGACAGAGTGGTGAAGACTTCATTTTCGGACCAACAGTGGCTGGCAAATTTTCGGAGGTGTTGTGGACTGTATACACAGATGGGTGGAGTCATTGCAACTTGATTTGAAACTGGGAGATTCATTCCATGTTTGGATGTGTAGGCATGTGGAGGACCAGAAGTGCCAAAATTAAATAAATAAGTACATCATGAAATAATTATTTAAATGTGTCATTAATTAATTACATTTTTAATTAAATACAAAACTGTGTAATTAATTCATTAAAATACCAATTCTTTTTTAATGAAAAAAAAAAAATTATTTCAGTATTTAATTAATTATTTCATGGTCCTGTGTTGCACTGCTTCATGAATTTATTTTATCTGTCAAACTCGCCCATCAAAGTCGGTGGGCGGATCCCAACACCTGGTTGGTTACCCTGCACATCAAGTCAAGGCAAATCGATTCCAGATGATTGGTCGGAGAGTGGAGAAATAACTCGGACAATTTCATGAAATTCCTCTGCTTTACACGCTACATGCTCAGGGTCAGCAGGTCCTGATTCCACATAGTCTGCAAGTTCTGAAATATCTCTCACCAACTCCCTCGAACGTTCATGGAGATCCTCCACCAATAAAGCCGCCACATTCGAGTTAGCCCCGCCCACCGATTTTGATGGGCGGGTTTGACAGATATAATAAATTCATGAAGCGCTGCAACACAACCATGAAATAATTAAATAGTGAAATAATTACATATATATATTTTTTTTTTACAAAAATTAATTGGTATTTTAATGAATTAGTGACACATTTAATAACACATTTTTGTATTTAATTCAAATTTTAATTAATTAATGACACATTTAAATACTTATTTAATGACGTATTTATTTATTTAAGTTTGGCACTTTTAGTCCTCCATATAGGCAGTACCGGAAGTAGGCAATGATTAGAGAGTGACTGCAGCTTGTGTCCAACTAAACTGTAGCCATCAGACCACTGTTTTTGGGGGGTTTTTTCAGTGTCAATCCTTGTGTCATCCATGACGTTACACAGTGCTACAAATTCAAATTTAGCCTCCCACTTTAAATGCCCAATTATGAGCCAGATGATATTCCAAAATATCCAGTAGTTATTAATAAAAAAGGCTGACCCAAATAAAGTAGATGAAGCAATGGACTGCAACTAGAGCTGCACGAACAAATGACAGACACGAAGTGCTGCTTGATAAAGAATACCTCCGCAGGCAGCCCCATTGACTTTATTCAGCGTTGTATCACAACAGTGAATTAGAGGGTGAAGCAAGAGTAGCTGCTTTCTATTCTGAATCCAAATGTTCTGCAGGCTCAGGGCCATTCATGGCCAGATAGAGCCAAAGATCAGCTCCATAACCAGCAGAGATGAATGACACTCAAGTGTTATTTGGGCTATATATGCATCCCTGCAGTGCTTGAACGGATGTGGAGTGGAAGAAAGAAGAGCTCTTAGCAAATCTCGCGTGGGGCAGGACGGGTGGGTGGATGGAACGAGTGCTCTGTCAAAAAAAGGTGGTGGATAGGTTTATTTATATGCTCGACAAGAAGTGATGCACCGGACAAGGGGCCATTGCAGACGTCAGCGCTGGTCACTCTGTCTGCATGGGCCTCTCAGAGGGCCCTTCAGTGTGACTGAATTGATGCTTCAATGCTTTAGCTGCTGGCAGCAATATCACTGAAGTCCCTAAATGCGTGATGGATAATGATGACATTTGCCTGGCAGAAAAACACTGCAGTTGTACTGTTTCTGACTAATGTTGCATGTAATAACTTATTAGTAACCTAGTTTTTGTTTTTTTTGTTTTTAATCTGGCTTCAATTGGTTTTCTCTTTGATTGTGCAAGTTGCCTTTGCTTTTACTTCAATTAGCACTTTATAAAAAAGCAGATTGATTGATTGATATGGCGGTTCAATCAAGTGCAGACAGGTTGTGAAAATTGTGTTTTAATTATGTAACAACAAGAAATCAGGTGATTTACCAAGGGTTGACAAATAATATTAAGTGACCTTTAGGATAATAAAAGAAAACAATATTAATTAATTAATGAATTAATTCATTAATTAATTAATTAAATAATTTAAAAATAACATTTTATGTGACCTTAACTTGTGGGCAATTGGATGCATCTCAATGTTCTGGCAATTGTGTGAGCCCCACTCCACAACCCAGTGTTGATTGCCTTGACTGGTGACCAGACATTTGATTGGAAACAAAGCTGTATGGCCATCAGGTCCATTTAAGTCATCTGTTTTAAATAAAGCGTTATGAACACGTTAAGCCAAGTAAAATCATGCCAGGACAAACCATGTAAAGAAAGTGCTTAAATAGTTTGAATTATGTAACCAATAGCTACCAATTATTTCACACTATACTGAAACAATGTGTTGTTTCTAGTGCAAATCTCTCATCCTCCCTCTCTTCAAATCATCAAAGTACTTGTGACTCATGTTGGAATAGGATGCGTTGTACAGCAGCGACCCATTAAGTATGTAAAATGTCCGTGTGTGTGTGGGGGGGGTGGCATGTAAGTGCCTGCGTGTGTGCAGAGAAGCAGACAATTAAAATGAAAGAGAGCAGACAGAAACACGTGCTCCGACAGCTGAGAGCTACATGCTGTTCAACTGTAATGATGTACTGTACCTCTACTGGGATGTTTATGGTCTCATAACAGTGAGAATATGGATGCAACGGTACCTGATACCGCTTTAAGGCATATAATGCCACACAGGGAAGAATTGGGAATTGGAAAAATGTTAGCGAGAGTGACAAAAGACTTTGATCTCCATGCAGATTACGTAAGTATGGAGAACACTCGAGGGCACAGAGGCAAGCTGGAACATACACACACACACACTCACTCACACACACACACACATATGTACTGTATATATATGTGTGTGTCTCTGAATGTGTAATTCAGCATGTCATTTTTAATTGCTGGTGCTCGCAACGTCATGTCGTGCTGAAACACTGAGTTTGCACTGGACATTTGCTTTAATTTGCACACGTCATCATGATTCACATGTGTTTTCACAATTGTCCATATGTTGTCTTTCCAATGCTAGGATCCTTGCACATTGGAGCTCTACGTGTTGATTGCAGACAGTTCACGACATCTTTTTCATTTTGTGTACGTTAAAGGGCACGTGTGTAATATTTGGAGATTTTGAGAAGAAACGGCGACATCAGGTGGTGACATTTTAGTTTGCAGCGCTCTTTTTCAAAGTTCTGATTTGAAGGTTTATTAGTCTTCGCACAGAGGGATTAAACAGCATCCTTCGTGTACAATAATTCGCAAGCAGCATGCCTGCAACCTTAGAAAATAGGTTTACACCATAACAGCATTATTTTCATGTTGACTGCATCACATCCCAAGATAAGTGGTTCAATAATGCCACGTTCTGCATTCCAGCCCTTGAAAATAGTTCTCAACAACTGAGAAGTTCACTGACTCTTGACATTATTGCAACTATCAAAGTGCAAGTATGAATGCTTGTTTGTCATTCTATGTGCCTAACAGGCAACTGGCACTGCCTTCATTGGACAGCTGGAATAGGCTCCAGCACCATCTGCAACGCTGAGGGCAGGAGGAGCGGTGATAGAAAATGGATAGATGGAAGTTCAGAGTTAAGTTGTTGCAATAATAAAAAAAAAAACTGCAGCAAGCTGCCCTTTAAAAACCATAGAACACCTAGGGGCTGATTTACTAGGACCCGAATCAGGGTCGCTAAACTGCTTGCGCACACTTATAAAGTGAGGGCCTTGTTGGTTTATGTGTTGCAGGTGACCCACTAAGATTGTAACTGCCTACATGCGCAAAAGTGGTTGAAACCGCCCGATTTAAATGAGGACTTTGTGCCCACTCACCCTTTCCCCAGAGAGAGTATGGGACTGCAGTGTGACTGCAAGAGACCCATCACTGCAGCCACTGCAACTGTAACCAGGACGGTACAATGTGACAGCAGGTGAGAGCTGTTGCCTTTGATGTGCACATTCGGGACAGTCAGGCCGTTGAGGAAATAAAATTAGGGACATTAGCCCATAAAAATAACAGCCACAAGCAGTTTGATCTTTGATCATTCTCGTAAAATCTAGTCCCGCGAGATTTACGAGAATTACGTTTTGCATTTGTTTGTTTATGCTTGTTTTCTGTCAAGAATGGTTGTGATATCTTTCACTTTGATTACTTGTAAAAATATCGTTTTTTTCCGTCAAAACATAACACGTGTTTCCATTACACTTTTGAGATATATCTCCACATCGATACAAACATCGATACGTCTGAAAAACCACCTCATGAGAGAGAGCGTAAAAACCTTTTAGCGATATTTGAGAGGTTTTTCGAAATTTAGGTGTTACCAGTTTTTTATTGCGATACTTAGGTTTTGGGCAATTCTACGGGTTATGGAAACGCAGCTTTTGTCATACTTTTGACAAAAGGCCATAGCACTTACGGTTTCAGAGCCTTATGCTTGGAGATTTTTTCAAACAATTGAAAATAGCTAACTTCCTGTTTGTCACGGGTCAAAGGTCAGCATTTATGACAATAAGGTCTTGATTGAACGAGATTATAGGGACTGACAAATCAATCTGATTTCTTTATTCAGTCTTCATATAAATGAGGCAATCAGATCACTCAGTTTTTTCCACACATCTTCTGTGGCCCCTTTTAAAGATACATGAAGTAACTCCAACACAATGAGGAAATATTTTCTGTTACTTTAGGTTAAAACATAAGGGGTATCCACATATCTTTGACTTGAGTAGTGATGTACTTATCACTGATTTGACACCAATTGAAAAAACAGTCACAAGGTACTGGAGGCTGTGTCTGAATAGCACTTTGCAGTGAGATCTACTGCAGGCCAATGTGTGCATGCGCAGGAAAAAAAACCTATTTTCTCTAATAACCGAGTGCCATGTATTTCTATTTGCTTGCACATTTGTCACAGCGCACAAGTGTAAATAACTTGAAGTAACTTGATTAATTGCCCCCAATAACATCAGCAGCTTATTCTGCTAATGGCATATCAAGTTGTATGTATCAATATGTGTACATGGTGGTCCAGTGATGTGCAGTGAGGTTCATGGCTGGTGAGGCACTGAATTCATCACGATCAGATTTACAACCCTGCAGAGTAGCTTATTCGCCATTTGATTGGCAGCAGTTAACGGGTTATGTTTAAAATATCATATCTGCTTTCTTCACATATGCAAACTGTAGCGCAAACACTGTATATTTGAAATTTAGTTTATATAGCAAAAGTGTTTAAACATTTTAATAGCGACATACAGAGAGTCAGAATTATGGTCTCACTGCACAGCACAGTTAACGAGTCATTGCGCAATTTATTGAGAGGCACAGCAGGCTGCTGCCTCACCGCACGTCACTTCTCAGTATTTGAACAGTAAATGTGAAAATCCAACGATTTTGAATAGAAAAAAAAACTAAAACTAGTGAAGTTAACTTAAAATACCTTCAAAGAGCAAATCTCTGGATAAATATAACCATTTAATTATTTTTTTCATTTTACATTTTTTCTTTGCAAGATTCCTCCCCTTACTGTACATCAGTGTGATGTTCAGTATCAATGAACATATGCATTAAGATAATAATAAATAATTAAATGCTAAAAATCCTGTATAGAATAGATAGATAGAATAGATAGACAAGTTATTAGTAGAACTAACATGTTTCATGGTGTGGCAATATAGTAGCAATTGAATTCAGCTGCTGCGCAACATCTGGTGTGGAGGTCAAGATTTTAACAAGGAAAAAAAATAATCAAAGAACATTCGGTGTCAACAACATGAAGGGGCCTTTTATAGTTCTGTAAAGCCAGGACATATTGTTTCTATACATATATTCCAGGTGGAAACACCTACTGATACCTACGTTTATGGCGTACACACTATCGCTATACGTAGAAACAAGGGTGTGCACAGAGAATAGACACTTTTCATAGATGCTCTTGATCGCACCCATAGTACAGTGACAACTCTTCCACTTTTTGATCTGCTGTTGCTACACCACAGTCAGGCTGCTCCTCCTCATCAGGGAGCTGAGTCCCACCGGCCTCTCCCACGCGTACTGGTATCTCTTAACTAAAATAAAGCAGATAAAAAATTAAAACGCATCCAACCGCAGAGTTTAAAAAGGTAACAAGAGGTCATGTCATGTTGACATTATCCAACAGACTGAGTGTATAACTTCACCTACTGAAATACTTCCTCCTCCTCTATCCGTCATGACGCAGTCTGAAAGAGTTGCTTTTTTTGAACTCTCTGAGGGCTCGATACTCATATGGAGTCATTTGGTTGTATTATGTAATGTAATTTCTCTACACACAGGAAGAAAGGGGCCATGATTCCTTAAAAAATACATTCAAACAACTGTCAAAGATAGATACACAGCACACCAGTGTAAAATCTCATCTTACAGGACTCAAAACAGAGGCGTACACACTTTCAACACAGCAAGGATTATAGAAACACAAGTCTGAGTAAGGCAATGCAGTCACTTACAAACAACAGTTTGAAGTGATTTGTTTATATATGAGCAACATAAAAGTGTGAGTTAGTAAGAGTGACAGACAAGCAATAATTAGTTGACAACCTTGTTTAAACATTGAAAGAAACTGTTAAGAGTGATGAGTGTTCTGCTGTTCAAGGGCTGAACTCCATTCAACTGATGCTGTGAGACTGCCTGTATCTTCAGCAAATTGCTGAGCATTTGTGCCAAAAGCTTCCTGGCTATAATATTCAATGTATTTTTGAGTATATTATAGAGTTTCATATTGTTCTGCAGATAGAGTCGGAGCAAGAAGACGATGAAGGAAAGTAGCTTGGAAAAGACAAAAGCCACATGCGTCACTGAAAAGACTTTAATGGTAGGATGATTAGAGACGTGAAGCAATTTGAATTATCGTGCCGTGTTAAGTCTCATATTAAGCTTCCATGCATCCATTTTCTATCAGCACTTCTCCTGCACTCAAGGGGGAGAGATAACAACCATGCACTCTGGCACAGAAAGGCCTGAGGTCCAGCAATTGAACCCTTGACCTTCTTGCTGTGAGGCGAAAGTGCTAACCACTGCACTACATAAGCGGTGATGGATGGACAGATGATAAGGAATTATTTTGAGCAGCCAGAAACAATTGATTATGCAAAAAGCAGCCATAGAAATAATATCAATCATAAAGGTTTTACAGTCTTCTGCTTCGCTTGTTGCTTTGTTGTACCCTTCCCATGTTTGGAAGAAAACGATGTCAACCATTGCCACTAGCCTTGTGTGGCCAGTTTGGTATTAAAGCGACTCTCAACTTACTTAGAATGAAATTGGACACCATGTGGAGGCCATTTGTCTGCAGTTGTTTTTGAGAGTGAATTTTAGATCCAAAAGCATTCCTTGCTGTAGATTGTACTAGACAAATATCATTGTTCTTAATACAATCACATTCCATTGCACCGAGCCCACAAAACAAGTGCCAAAAACTTTGTCCATTATTAACTCATCGGTTCTAGTTCAAGCACACACCTGATTTAGTTCAGCACGTTGGCCTGCAGACTTTCAGAAGAAGAAGTTCGATTGACGCTCCCTCAATAGGATTCAAATCAAATATCAAGTCTCATTTGAAATGTCATAAGGCCAGCCAGAATTTGTTGCTCTATATTCCCATGTGGACATAGTCGGGATTAACATTCTGTCAAGAGTTCCTTAAAAAGGGCACGTAACTTTCCCCAGCAAGAAAAAAAAAAAATGGCTGAATTAAAGACAGAACGAGACAGGAGATGGTAGAGGGGCCACAGAGAAGAGTGTATTATCAAGGTGACGGCACAGGGACACGAGCATAGTGACAGATGATTTATAGAGCCCTTGACAAGGAGAAACACTGACACTCCAGTAGCTGCCTAGTGTGTTGTAACGGCTTCATTGTAAGTCAAAAAAGCAAGTATATCTTCAATTAGAATTTAACAGGATTGTTATTTGAGTGGGCGGCTTCAACATGCATATTTTCCTTAAGTAAAAACTAGGGCTGTCAGTTAACGCATTAATCGCGATTAGTTCAAAGCAAACCATAACGCGTTAATTTTTTTTAAGCGCATTTCAAACATGAGACCGGGTTAGCACCAGATGCGGAAGTACCACAAATAGCCGCAGTACGGAGCCCGTTTCCTTTCGGCGCCCTTGTTAAGCGATGCTGTCGTTCAGACCAGACGTGAAGTGGCGTGCACCTCCGCGGCCGGCTCTTACCGTGCAGCGAATGTTTCAGCGTGAGGTCTATTTTGTGCGCGAGCCGCGAACAATTCGTGTCAAGCTGGACAGGAAGTCACTCAAAGAAACACGAGAAAACCCGTTCAATTTTCAAAAATAAAAGCAATTTTCAAAGTTAAAATAACATAAAGTCAAACCGTGATTAATCGCAGTTAACTGAAGATTCTGCGCTTAATCGTGATTTTAAAAATTAACCGTTTGACAGCCCTAAGAAAACATTAATAAATACAGAATTGTGTGTGTGTGAGTGTGCCACTTGAAGTGAAGTGCTGGTTAATGTGTCCACCACGGCCGCACCGCACTACATAACAGCCGAGGGGGGCGAACCCGAGCACCGTGGGCCGGGGAGAGGCCCAGAGCAGCAAGCACGAAGGACACTGACCCCGAGGGAAAGCAAAGGCAAGAGGGCAGAAAGGCAAGTGCCTCAGGGAAGAGGGGAACCCCCCCCCGGGGCCATGTGAACAGCAGAACCCAGGCCCCCAGGGACCAGATTGCAGCCACTTCACCCACCCGGTGGACCGGTACACAAGGCACGGCCCAAGCCCCAGCAGGCCCGCAACAACCATCCCCTCCACCCAACCACCACTCACACCATCAGAACCCCCTGATGCTAGAAGATGCAAATGGCGGGGCGGGGGGGGGCCTATAGGCCCAGCCGGTTCGGCATCAACTAATTAACTAGGATCAGCAAATACCAGCAAGTACAATTTCTCGCCATCGCTGAAAAAAATGTAAAACAATGGACGATGTTATGTCATATCACTTTACGCAGCCCACAGAGGTGTGTGATTGAATTACACAAGAAACGAGCGTGTTGTACCTCCACCCACCTGGTGTGGAAACGCACTGACACATTTCAATTCAATGTGTGTTTCCACTGGCTGAAAACATGCAAGGCTTCTGTTTCTGCCAATTGTCGGAGCACAATGCAGCGACCCATCACCAGACAAATCACGGAGGAATGGACGTCAGGCACAGAAACACAATCATCTGGTTTATTGTCATCAAAATGCATCTTCCACAATATCATTTTTTTCTCTAAAAAAGTGCAGTTGAGAAATTCCCCCCAAATCACAAATTGCAAAGTAATGTGTGTGCTGCACTGTGAAACAAATGTGCGCACATATCAAAATGGTAAGTAGTCATGCGAGCAACCACCAACACATGTCCCACAAATACAGTAATTACAACATGCCCAAGATGAGAAAAAAAACCAGAAAGGAATGCAATTTAAAAGCTTTGGACATAGAAATGTAATAACCGATGTTTAAATGATATCAATACCATAACTGATATAATGGATGTAGATAGATAGTTATAGATTAGCTGTTGTCATTTCAAAAAGCGAGGTTACTGGCTCCTCTCCCTGTGCATCTAATATTGCAGCATTTGCATGTTGGTTCATGTTCTTTTCACCTTCCTGTTCACTGACGACAACATCTTGTTTTTTTTTTTAAATAACATGTAGAACAACAACACCTAATGTGACCTTGTAATATACCACAAGAGTGCGGCATCCAGTATTGTACAGAACATGATGAAACCAAATGTTAAGATGAGAAATACCATATACAGTTTATCTCTAGGCTATTTTTTCAATTCTGCATTGAGTCAGTTGACCTTTTGTAAGAGGTAAAGGGTTTCGTTTCATTTGGGAGGTTATGTGCCGGTGTGTTCTCTATGTCCTGCTGCCATTACAGCACCAGTGAGAGAGACAAACAACAGCAGTTGTTCAGGAGTGTAACATCACATGTGATCTATAGGGATTTGCTCTTAATTGTTTAGACTATATATATATATATATATATAGTTTTTCTATTTATTCATCCTATAAGTTTTTTTTTTTTTTTTGAGCCCGTCTCTCTGGGTTTTTAAACTTCATGGGTTGTAATTGATGTACGTTTGGTAAGTTTTAGGGAGGGAGACCTGCTCCATTCACCTCTGTTTTTGTTCATTCGGCAGCTCGTGATTCTGTCCACAGGACCTCAAAACATCAGGCAATGATAGTTAAAGGGAATGTAGCCACTCATATGACTGTAGGGATGATGGCAATAGGGGAATTTGACAAAAAAAAAAAACTGAACTATCCATTTCAATAAGATGTCACTCAAAGTGTGAGTAATTCTGCAAGAAAAGCTTTCAATGTCATGAAACAGGGAGACTGCCTAAATGGAAAAGAGATGTCAAGAGTAATAAACCATTATGAGGAATAAGTTTAAATTTAGTGGAAGAACCAGTGCTGAATAATGGTGCTCTTTGACCTGTGCTTGGTCTACTCTGTGAAATGTCTTTGTAGCTCATGTGATTTTGCCTTGTTGTTTGGGCAATTCTTGTGGGGGGGAAATTGGAAAAAAATGGGTAATAATAATCTGTTTGAATAATCAGATTGATTGATTCACCTGGCGTATTTCCGAAAACTTGCTTCAGTTGTATTTTCCGTCGGTAGCACTCTGTAGCGACAATCCTTTACTTGTGATTCTAGAAAATGAGAAAGCCATACAGTTAGACGAAGGTTACACTTGCACTGCTAGCCAAGGTGGGACTAGCCAAAGTTCCGTAAATCACCTGGCCAGAAATTCAAATACAGCCTAACAAAATTATGGATTTTTGTCCCCCTCATCATGTGTTAATTCTCAGAGCCTCTACTCTGTGCACATAACTGTTGTTATACATTTACTTGAAACTCGAAACGTTTTCCTGCTAAGGAAATGTAGTCATGGATTCTTCATGATTCTTCACAAGAGTGACAATAAAATATACACACGCACACACACCTACACACATACTTGTTTATCTGGCCAGCTGAGGACAGTGGACTTAGAGGTGCCTGCTGGAGACCACCCTTTGTAATTGAGATAATGAGATACATAATGAAATACATATATATATATATATATATATATATATATATATATATATATATATATATATATATATATATATTGGTGGTTCGTTGCGCCAGTGGCACGCAGCAGCAGCGTTGCCTCCCATCAAGTGGTGTGAAAGAAAAGATGAAAAGGACGTAGCTGCACCGAGGGCAACATCCGCCGGGACCAGACCGCCCACTGAGGAAAGCAGCGCTATCTCCTTCCCTGCTTCCCTCACTTGAGTGGCGGCTTGACGCGGTCCAGTGAGCTCCTACACGCATTCTGCGCCTGGAGCGCCGCGCAACTGTCTCTACATTATCTGGACCGCACGGTCACACACACACACACACACACACACACACACACACACACACACACACACACACACACACACACACACATGCCTCTTCTTGTTCCGAGAGAAGACACGGGGTGACAAACAAACCTACCTTCACCGCCTCGATGTGAGTGACGCTGTCAAAAGTCAAGTCGTTGACGCTCACTATCTGGTCCCCGACCCTCAGCCCCTCTCTCTCCGCCGACGAGTCGGGCTCCACCAGGGACACGTAGATCCCCACGCCGTGCTCCGAGCCGCCGCGGATGCTGAAGCCCAGACCCTCGTGGCTCCTGGAGCGCGTCAGCGTCACCTGCCGCATGTCTGCGAAGGGGCCGTCGGAGGGCGGCCTGGCCAGCGGGGAGGTGGCGGCGGCTGCGGCGGCGGCGGCGGCGGCGGCGGACAGCACCGCGGCGCGCGCCCCCACCAAGCCGCCGTGGCCGCGGAGGGAGCTGACATAGTTGTGCAGGGTCGGGTCGCCCTCGTCCCCGAAGTCCTCCGCGGTGCCGTTGCCCGGCAGGAGGTCCGTCTTCAGGTAGAGTCCCTCCGACGTGTACTGGTCGAAGAGCAGCTGGTCCGACCTGGGGATGACCAGGCGCAGCATGGGCAGCAGCTGCCGCTTGCCGGCGGTGTTGAGGATCACTTTGAGAGTTTGCACCAGGTCGAAGACGTTGCGCTTGGCATGGTACACGTTGAGGCAGTGGATGAACTGCTCGCGCTCGCGGTCGCCGAGCAGCAGGTTGAGCGCGTTGTGGAGCCGGCGGACGTTGGCCGAGAGCGTGCGGCCGCCCGCGCCCGCGCCCGAGTCCGCGCCCGCCGAGTTCACCGGTGTGTTGATCGGATCGCTCGCCGGGTCGGCGCTCATCCTACAACATGACGAGTGGGACTCAGCGCCTCAGACACGGCTGTGGGGCGGCTCGGGCATCCGCGCATCCGCCGCTCGAGTCGATCCCCCGCGACTGATGGATGGGTGAGCTGAAAGGTGGTGGGGTAGGGGGGTGGGACGGACGGTGGAACTGCCGATCGCGCATCGAGGCTCGGGTGCACCTCAACAGGTGACCGGTTGTCGTGCCGCGCACGGACCGCGTTCTCTCGGCCGAAGCGGGTCAGTTCGCGCCGGCGCGGTCCGCTCTAAAAGGCTCCCCTGCAGCCTCCGCAAAGACTCACAACTGCGTGGGGGCGTGCTGGCACACGCGCAACAGACAACACACAACACACGCACGCGCACCTGGTGTATATCGCAACGCTGCTGCTATTCGACGTGAACCGGCAAAGAGCGGTCTAAAGTCGTCGCAAGAAAAACGTCCCGGCAACTCCGCCTGTCTGTCGCATCTCCGGGAGCAAGAACGTGGCTGCGCGAGCGCAACGCAACGCAACGCAGCGCAGCGCAGCGCAGGGATGCAGTGTGGGCACCTCTGTGAATATAGGAAATGACGCAGGTGTGTGTGTGTGTGTGTGTGTGTGTGTGTGTGTGTGTGTGTGTGTGTGTGTGTGTGTGTGTGTGTGTGTTGCTTAGAAACTGCCCGCGCTACTACTTCAGTGATTATTTTTGGCAGACTTGGAGCTGATGTCACTGTACAGTTGAGTAAAAGATCTCACGGCTTTTACAGCTTTCTGCGGTGTCTTGGACGCAACCAGGTACACGAGCACATGCGCCCCTGCCCTTGATAACCACCGTCGTTCACTCGGACAACTTTGAAGCGTATGGTGTTGACATGGCGGTTGTAGGCGGCTGTCTGTCTGTCTGTCTGTCTGTCTGTCAGCCTCTAAGCTGATCATGCAGCATTAGACGCCTCTCTCAGAGACTCCTTGTCAAAACTGCAGCCTGAAGCTATTTTTAAATATCTATTTCTGGGAGAGTTGCCTGCGTTCTTCCGACAGTGGGAAAGTTGCCTTCTGTCTGGCCAGTGAACGTCACAATGCTGCTGTGTGTACGCAAAACCGCCCCCCACACACACACACACCAACACAACCCACAGAAAGTCGATCAGTGGTTTAACACTGAAGTCGTCAAATGAATGTGTACTGCCATCCACCTTTGTCTTTGTGCTAGAAGCGTCTGTTTTTTTTTATTATTTTTTTTAGGATGGTCTTTTAATTGTAATGTCTTATTCAGTTGTGAAATGTGGATGTTAAATTGTCACATTACTCAAAGCTGCTTTCAGCCGCCTCTCCTATTTGTTCAGCTTAAAGGATTATACGTTGCTCAACCAAGTACAATTGATCCCTCTTAGCACAGATATTCTATTACATATTGATTTTATTTGAGACTGGCCATTTCATTTGAAATTTTTCCAGTTAGAGCGATTTATTTATTTGTTCGTAACCTGCGCTTAAATTGTGATCATTGTTTTGTGCATCAGCATCAGGAAAAACAGTATTTAATACATCATGAATTTTAGTAAGAATAAACTACATCTTCTGGTTTTCCTTATTGGACCAAGTCATTGTTGTTGATGTCAACTGCTGTAACAGTAGCTGCAGGTTGTTTTTTTTTTATGATGATAACGTTACTTGCACAGGCCGCTGTGCTCGGGGAGGCTTCAACATTAGCTTGCTGCTCCCAGTACTTTGTGTCATTGTGTGACTCATATGTTCTCTGTTGCTCTTTTGGAGCTAGTGCATGATTCAACGGCAGTGGAGAGAACTGGTAGTTTCTGAGAACTGCTCGTAATGGAAGAATAGTGCAGAAGGTCTCACATCAACAAGGCTTTTTAATATATATATATATATATATATATATATATATATATATATATATATATATATATATATATATATATATATATATATATACCGCCACCCTCCGGATATTTTCTCTTTTTCGGACCTTTCTCTGTTGATGGTTTTGCATGACAATCCCAGTAAATCAGTAGTTTATGAAATAGCCCGACCAGCCGTCTGACACCAACAACCATACTATGTTCAAAGTCACCTGGATTTCCTTTCTTCCCTATTCTGCTCAGATGCTCAGTTGGAACTCCAGCAAGTTGCCTTAAACACGTCAGCCTAAATGCATCCAGCTGCTGCTGTGCGATTGGCTGATTAGTGTTAAAAAGCAACTGAACCGATGAATCCAATAAAGTGGCCGTAATTGTGTTGTTGAGTGGAAAAAAAAAAAGTTTTTTTTTTTTATTGATGCCTCTGTGAAGGTTCTCAGTGGCCAAGGTCATCATAGTGCTTCAAGATGAATTTGAGGCAACTCGACTGTGGTTTGCTAAATTCTTTATTTGCTATATTTTGTCGCATTATGAGTGAGTCCTTATTACAGCTTCTCACATTTTCAATTTCTGTCTATTTTGAAAGTACACCTTGCACAGTCTACAGTGCAAACAAAAGTCGACTGCTTTGTGACATAATCCAATGATCATCTTGTGGTTTATTTTTTATTTCATTCTAGATTAATTCTGTGAAAGTGTTTTGCACGCTCCCTGCTTTGTTTCTGCGAAAGGTGCTATGAGGCTGATTATGGCGCAGCGAGAATGTACATGTTCATATAATTCTGATGTTTTTGTGGCATTCTTCCCCCTCAAACACTGATGAATTAAACCACTCCTCAAGGTTAAAAGAGCCGCGGGATCCTGTGGGCATTAAACTTTCATTTCCAGTCTAATCTGGGACTGGAAGTTTGTGAGAGGCCTATTAAACATCAGAGGGTGGTCACAGTCTCACAGATTATTCCTGCAGAGCAAGAGCATTATGAAGTCTTAGTTCAGGATTCACAACGCACGCCAAGTGTAATCTAATGCATGAAGGAAGCAAAAATAAATAAATAACAAATACTTTAAGCCTTTTGCAGACGTGGAGTTTCTCATGACTTGCTCGTCAGCTTCCAACAGACCTGAGAGATATGGCGACAACAGGGAGGCCTCTAGGTTGTTTGCACTGAAGCCCGCTCTCTCTCTAGTTCGTCTCTCTGGCTCCATTTAACATAGCACTCCATGTTGTGAATTAATATACAGCCATTTCTTGTTGTGTTTTTGCTGTTACATAAGTAGCAAAAATACATCACAGGATGCTCATTTGAATCATGTGCACGAGCCGGGCACTGAACTACCAGTGGTGGCAGGGACAGGGCGTGCAGCATGGCTAAGGGAGGGGGTGAAGAAAGTGTCCAGTCTTTTAATCATCACGCCGGTTCATCGGTGCTAGTTAGTTAGATGGACCTAGTTCAACACTAGTTGGCGTTAACGTTGCCTTAGCTTAATGTTTTTGGATTTTATGCAATTGTTTCATTCATAGAGGGACTTTCAAGTCATGTAAAAAGCAATACGTCTTCTGGTCAGTTATGGAATAATGACATTTGAAAATACTCCTATAAATCATAATCTTTATCACAGGCAACACTATATTATTTTTAAATAATAATATTAATGGTGATGCATATCTTGTATCACCTACCTGTAGTGAGTGAGATTAAGAAAAACGGTCACATCTTGGACATCGCAGTAGTTCACCCTGGATTAGATCATATGTGTTTAAATGTAATCTTTCTACAGAATGTGTTGAAAATTAATCAGAAGGATTATAAATAGTTACAACTAAGTGGCAAATTTCCTCCTCGACATCAAACGTAAAGTAGTTTCTTTTTTTTTTTTTTGTATTTCCGAAATATCTAAATTTTCACTATGTGACCACTAAAGCAGCATTGTGGTTGCGGTTGTTAGCGCTATCACCTAAAGGCAAGATCCTCAGGCATGGGGCCTTTCAGGGTGGTGTTTTCAACTGGTGACTTGTCCAGAGTGTCATCCCGCCTCTATCCGAAGATACTTGGGATAGGCTCAGTGGTGTAGTCTATGCGATATGCAGGTATACGCCGTATAACCACTAGAAAAGGTTCCGAATTACTGTACGACCACTAGAAAATGCACAAAGATTCATATTACTATACGTTCACTTTCCCATTTTAAATGTGTTTTATGTTCTGATCTGTTTCAGCACTTGAACGTTGCAAAACGTTCAAGTGCACAACGTTTTGCACTGGATTGCTGAAACTTTTTTGTTGAAGTTTGGGGGTAGCTGCAGCCTGACAGATGTGTATCAGAATATAGCCACTACAATAAACCAGACTACACCACTGGATAGGCTCCAGCACTAGGAGAGTGTAGGAGAGGTAAGAGTGATAGAACATGGATGGATGGTCTGCTGTAACTCTATGTCAATAAACAAGTAAGTTACTTTTGGATTGCTGATATTTTACTAGACACACTACACTCCAATCATCTGGTGACAAAAGTTTACGAGAAAAACCAAGAGGTTAACACCAATTGGGAGCAACCCCACTGTACAATTATTGTATTTCTACATTACAGTGCATCCGGAATGTATTCACAGTGCTTTACTCATTCTTATTTTCTTATGTTACAGTTATTTTCCAAAAATTGATTAGTTTAATTTTTTTTTTATCCTTATAATTCAACACACAACATACAGTAAATACCATTCTTACAGCGAAGCATGGTGGTGGCAGCATCATGGTGTTGGCATGTTTCCAGCAGCAGGAACTGGGAGACTGGTCAGGATAGAGGGAATTATAAATGCAGCAATGTACAGAAACATCCTGGAGGAAAGCCTGACCCCAGACTGGGGCGACGGTTCATCTTTGAGCAGGACAACGATCCTAAACACAGAGTCAAGTTATCAATGGCTCAATTGCTTCAGAACAACTCGATGAATGTCATTGAGTGGCCCAGCCAGAGCCCAGACTGGAATCTGATTGAACATCTCTGGAGAGACCTGAAAATGAGAGGTGCTGCAAAGAGAAATGAGTGAAACCGCCCAAAGAAAAAAAAGGCTGTGAATACTTGTGTTCATGTAGTTTCTCAGTTTTGAGGCGATTTTTGCCAAAATTGGCAAAAATCTCCATTGATTTTTTTTTCTTCAGAATATTGACAAAAATGAGTTGAATATATTTTGGAATAAGGCTGTAACATAAAAAAATTTTTGTGTGAGGGACTGTTACAGTTACATAGCAAACAAAGCTCTCTCTGTGACTGCATTGCTGTTGCTGGGTCAGAATGGTTGGAATCTGCCCTTTTCGAACAAAGATTGCAGGTTTGCCAGCTTCATACCGTCTAAGGTTGGCAAAGGAACCCAGAGAAACACGATTTTCACATCCATCGGGGAGCCTATGGCTCATTTGGTAAAATGGGTGGTGCGAATCCCTGCCCCAAAATTACCCCAACAGAACCTTGCCTGAACCCTGCAATGCTCCTAATAGGGCCAGGCAGTGCCTTGCGTTGCAGCAGCCACCCATTTGTGTGAGATTATGTGTGTGAGGGGATGAATTGAGATGCCAGTGCAGAGTGCTCTGGGGGACCGGGAAGGTGTCGAAAAGCGTTCTGTCAGTGCAGTCAGTGAAACCATTTTACCAATTGTGTTTACCAGAAAATGTTGTTTTCCATAGCACCGTCAATAAAAATGTTAGTAGCAAGCACGCATTATCTGAGCTTTTACATGTCTGGACTGAAAGTGAAAAATTTACAGGCTAATTACAAGTAGTACTGTTATTACTGTGTTATTACAACTTAAGAGTAAGGCAAAACAAGGAAAAGGTAGTAGTAGTTGTAGCAGCAGCAGTAGTCGTAGTAGTATTAGGAGTTAGTAGAAGTAAAGTAGTAGTAAAGGAATAAGGTTATATTACTTATTACTCTAACAAGGCCAAATTAGGTCAGACAGCATCTGATTCACCTAACACAACTTTGCAGTTTTGTATATTCTAACTTTTCTTTTCACCATCTGTTTTTGAGTTTTTACAAGGTCTGACAAATAAGTGCCAAGTTTCTTAACAAGCTACCCACATATATAGACACTGTCAATCTTGGAGTGGGTGGCTAAGAGTTTTAACGCGAGACAGCATTAAGTCACTGCCTTATATTTAATCACCATAACAGCTGCCTATAGGGCTTTTTCATAAAGGTTGACATAGCGGGTTTTTCTTTTCAAATAAGATATTAACTGTGATGAGTCATATTGAAATAAAATGATAAATGATAAACTGAATTAAGATGTCTCAGTCCACACAGGCACACAGGCACACGTCCTTGCTCGCAACACCACCTCGCCCCAGTGGGCCCATGGCCCGAGGTTGAGCTGAAGGTTCCAATGACACATAAACGGATCTTACACGGTTCTGTCCTCCTAGCAGGCCGCAATCAATGAGGCAAACTTTTTGAGCTCTTCAGTTAACCCAAACCCAAACCATAACCAAGATGAAAACGATTTGGTGGTTGGAACCCCACTTCATCCCAGTCTCTATTGTGTCCTTGGGCAAGACTCTTTACCCACATCGCCTGGCACGAATGTGAGTGAATGTTGGTGGTTGGAGCGGCTGTTTATTGCAGCCATGCTTCTGTCTGCAGTAAAAGAAAACACTAGAGTGCATATTTGAATGGAATATGCAGTTTTTCGTTTCCAAGTCGGACACTGGGTTCTGGATGGAGGAAGTTATATTCCTTTATTACTCACAACAGTGAAATAGATTCAATATCCTACTGCCAATATGATGATTCGACAGTTTCCATATGTAACTCTTTCATTTAAAAAAAAAAAAAAAAATAGAGATAAACAAATGTTCTGTTTTCACAGGACATGTCCTGAATCTTCGTATCACATAAGTATCTCATTGCCGGGCTAAGTGTCCTGGTTTTCAGTTATTACAACATGGTCTCAATATGTTTAAATGCTATTTTTCAGTGAGGGGGATGTTGCCGCTTAGCATTACGCTAGACAAATGTACACCTGAAATTGTGACAGAGCTAGCCGCTGCACCACCATGTCACCCTAACATTCATCCATCTATACCCGTTTTCTCCTTCACTCAATGTCATGTGAGTCTGCTGCAGCCAATCCCAGCTGTCATAGGGCCAAGGCACGGTTACACCCTGGAGAAGTTCACCCTAACGCATGAATGTCAATTTGATACAACATACATTTATATTCACAATGTGTTTTATGGCACAAAGTGCATGGACCTAATTCACACCCATGCACGAGCGATGAGATGGCAAAGCTAGTGAGCAAACGTTGGTTTGCAAACAGCAGTGGTCAGCAAATGTGAATTCTGTCCCACCAATTTGCCCCTTTGCTATTAATGCAAAGGGGGATTAATAGCTTGTATTTGTGGCAATATCATTAACACGACCACAACATTAGGCATCAATAACTCTCTGAAAATGTGTTTTACCTGTTTTGTTCAGTTTGGGCGCAATCTTGCGACTCCATGTTAGATGACAATAGTAGAGTGATGTTATTGTTATTCTTCAGCATGCAATTGACCTCAGATTCTAAGTGCTTCCCTGGCGATATGTGGTAGCACTGCTGATGCATGCAGTATCACCCGCATGAACGCCGTGCTTCATTAAATGGGTACAAGAAGGCATGTCTACAATTCGTACACAGACCACAATACTTTGTTTGCAAATGAGAAGCAACAATTGGCGTCAGGGAGCAACCAAAAGCAAATTGCCACAATATCAACCCCCCCCCCCCGCGGACAGCTCCAAAAATGTATCCCCAGTGTGTTGTACTCCATAAAAGTAATCCAACTACTGATTACTCCTTTAAAAAGTAATCTAATTACTTATTTAACTACTTTGTTTCATAAGTAATCAATTACTAATTAGTAACTTTAGTTAAAATAAGATAAAGTAACAGTTGCTCAGTGCTTTGGAATGAACTTTATTAAAGTGCAAATTTTGCAATTCCAAATATTGCCCCTGTCCTCTTTACATGAATGAATGTTTGCTCTCTGAATGCAAACTGCACAATTCACAGAACAAACTCATGCACAGCGCTGGTGCCTTTTGCACAGCCCATATTGTTAAGGTAGTTAGAAGCACAGTAGTTAAAAGATCTCCACTGTGCGGAGTACTGATCCTTATGACTGAGCAGGAAGAGAGCAGATGGCCACCAATGGAACAAAGCCCAGGGCTTTATCAGACCATTTGTATCAAAGTTAAGATGTAATTGGTTTTACTCTTGGTTTGCTTGTCCAAATTAACATGATTGATGACACCACCATTTCTGTTATCTTTAGGCCCACAACAGTCTGAAGACCATCGCAAGTGGAATATAGATTGTTCATAAACTTTTCTGTCATTTTATTTTTTGTGTTTCAGTTGATATTTTCCAATCTCTCTTTTTATCTCCTTCAGCTCTTGAAGCTTGCCTTCACTCAAAATAATATACATATGTATTTAGTCATAAAAGCACGTTTTCTGTCTATCACATGATATAAGTTTTTCTCCCAGGTTTGGCCCCTCTGGCAAATATTAGAACCAGTTGTGGCCCATGAGTCAAAATGTTTGCCCACCCCTGGTCTAGCACATCCTTGACCGTCAGTGCAGGCTAGAAAATGGATGGATGGCTTACAGACTCTGCCTCCATCTACTGGACATGCACATCCATTAACAGTTCTTTTTTGCATTCTAAATCGACATATTGTTCGCCTCTGAGGCCACAAGATGACAGCAAAAGTTTTTTTTCACTGCTTTCATATAGTATGGGATTGCTATACTTCAGTGCAAGATTTAGGGTTCTGACTGAAACATGTTGAGCAAGAGTACATCTTTTGTATGACTTAGTTTTGGCCAAGGGTTAGGTTTTGACCATTTGAAGGGGATAGCTCTGATGTAATGCAAGATTTGGGGTCCTACTGAAGTAGAAACAACAGTGAACAGCAGTTTGGCAGTTTGAGCGGACTTATTTTTCCCCCAATCTCTCGGGCTGCAGGTGACACGTTTTTGGGCTTCTTGTTGTTACGATTTTTCGATTGGAAAAAAAATGACAAGATTTATTTTAGACTTGCCACAAAAGTAAACATCTGGTCTTGGCCTTTTTTTTTCCTTTTCTGGATTATGGACTTTTTCTGATTACTACAATTACACAGTGAACCTTTAAAATTGAGTGTAATTGTGAACGATATGCAGCACAAGCGTGGCGCTGGTATTTTTTGAGACGGCCTGAACACATTTCAATATGTGCACTTCTAAAATTAGTTCATCATCATCCACATTCATATCTACGTCCAAAGGCAAAGACAAAAACCCAATATTTCTCCTTCATTAACCTTTAATAATAAGAACAACTTCCTTATGCTGATTATGAAATTACTCACAAACTGACTTTGCTATATTATACACACAATGTAATGCCAGGACATCCACTGTGACTTCTAAATTGTTAGATGTGTTAGAAGTGAAACAATAAAATACAGTTGAATAATTAAAAAAAAGAGTGGCCAACAATTATATAGTACAACCACAAAGATAGTAAAATATGTTATTTAAAAAAAGAGCATAAAATATCACAAATCTCCGATGTACCCAGCTGCTGTTTGTAGGGGTTTCGGCCATTGAAATTGCACAATTTACATCACAGGAGTGATCATGACACCAAAAAAAACCTTATAATCCTACAGAAAACAGTAGGTACAATTATTTGTATTTCCACCTCGCCTGTCTAAGTACAGAGAAACACATCCCTATTGAAGTAGTGAAAGTCTTTGTCGGCAACAACGTTGAATCACAGATGAAGAGAAAACCAAAACCATTCACTGGATTTGTGTGAAGACCCCAAAAAGTTGACAGGCTGAAGTAGTTTTCTCTGTTTGTTGCCAGTGAGTAAGAAGTAAGAGACAACCTGGAAAAAAAACAAAACAAAACTGCAAGACACGCATCCATATTGCACAAAAATGAATTTAAAAAAAAATCAGCGTTGTGGGGAGAGGGTCTGGTCCACCGTCCACTTCATGTGTTACAACTCTCGTCATAAGAAGGAGGCGGCACTGCAACATAAAGTGCCAGATCAATGTTAATGGAAAAGAACATGTTAACTTTTCAAATCAAACACACAGCGTGTTGTGACAGATACAGAGTAATGAAGAAGAAATAGGAAAATTAGATCCTGGCCAAACCTTAAGTAAAAACTCAATGTACTGTAGTACACATATTGTATATGTAGTAATACAGAGTACTGCTAAAGGTACGAGGGCTGACGAAGGAGTGATGGCGCTTGGTTTCCAGGTAAGAGGTGGGAGGCCCCCATAACTGCTGCTTTAGGTTCCTCTGTGGCCTGCAGCATCGTGGCAACCAGGTGTCTGGGGTGGTTGCCTGGCCACAGGCTCCACCCAATCTCTAAGCTACATTTAATGCCTGCCTATTAAAACCATATGCACATGGGCAGACACATACATAACTAACATGAATGAATGAATGACTGAATGAATGAATGTTTAGCTGTAGATGTAGCCGACTATTTTTATTCCAGCCCTTTCTTTATTCTTTTTTCAATTGTTTTGCCATATTTCATCTTAAACGCAAATGACTGAAATTATGAGTTGTTACACAACAACAACAACAACAACAACTTAAAACTGCAATTCCATCACACGGTTTGGCATCTATACTTGGCTTACCTTGCGGATATAACGAGCCGCCGCTGGCCCCCTCTGGGGCAAAAGGCGCCGAGGTGTTGCTAGCGTCATACGAAGGCGCACTGGGCACAGAGCCATTGGGCTGCCTGTCCTGGAGGAAGGACAGGCCGGGGGCATAGCTGAACGCGTTGACCAGCTGTGACTGGCGCTTGTTGGGCTGTCCGTTACCGGCTGAAGATCCACCCTCAGGTCCATCGTAGAATTCAGCTTGTGGCGCACTGGGGCCGTCGGTATACGACCTCCTAGACTGCGCTGCGTTGTGTCTGGGCGCAGGACGGGGAGCTGAGGTGGGCTTGGTGGCGGGAGGCACTGGGCCAGGGGAAGCGGCAGACGCCGAGGCGTCTCCAGCCGCAGCAGGGGGCGAGGCTGCTTTCTTTTTGGAAGGCTGATTTCTCTTGTCGAGGGAGATGTTTCCAATGTGAATGGGCAACGTCAAGAGGACGTCTGGAGATTTTAAACTGACCTGCGTAATCAGAGGGAAAGAGACACCGAGTTACGTTTTCTGAGAAGTAAAGCAACAGGAGACTCAAGCAAGGTGCACGTACTTTGACATAGTATTCAATCTTTATGAGACTGCAGCCGACGAGGGACGACTGAGGAAGAGGAGGAATAATGATTTGTTCTTTCCACTCCAGCTCTTTCCCAGCCTTCACAACGCCACCCTCCACCTCTGCAATTGTCCTGACGTCATGGACGGGCTTCTTCGTCTCATAGGTGATTCTCTGAAAACAACACATTGTCATCAACTACGTGTGCCAAATAAAATTGAAAATGACAAACGTTCTAGTCTGTATGCATGCTATTTTGGTACCTGCACCAGGCCGGCCCCAATGTTGCCTGTGGTCTTCCCAGACTGGTTGTGGATGTTCGCCATCACCTGTATGATGTCACCGGGGGTGTAACCTTTCATGTCAGTCTCGGCCTTCAGGACCACAGTGCCTGTTTTCATTAGCATGTAGGTGAACTGCTGGGTCACTGCAGATGAAGATTTGTCCTGCAATGAGCGAGATTATACTGTTAGATTAGCAATTTTTCTTTTTTAAAGAAATGAAACTATTTACAAATTTAGATCATTTAAAGAATATTTATTCCCAATTAGATCACATGTTGAACAACAAGTTTTTTTTTGTGTGTGTAAAAAAATGGATTTTCACCATATAGGGCGATTTTCATCACTGTCAGATATCCACTGCCATTCATTAGTTTGGGGTCACCTGCTCATTTCAGCGTTAAATTCCATTACAATCAGTCTTATGAAATCATGGCCTTGAATGCTCTGCAATCGTTATGAGTGCATGAAATATCAGTCAAGACGTGCTGCACCAGTATAATGTTTAATGAAAGCCATTTCCAATGCCTCATTAAAAGTGACTGAGAGAATTCTGTGTGAACACACTGAAAGTAAGGCGGTTTTAAAGAGCCTAAAATATAAACCTTGCTGCTTTCTTTACTCTTATATGGTTTTGCACACACAACTAAGTGTTATTATAACACAAGCTTTGTTTTAGCACTCCATAAAAACACATTCAATTAGAAATTAAGGGCAAACAACTGTCAAAGCCATCCCATATTTGCTCAACACATCCTCATTGACTTTCGTGCACTAGTATTGTTCACAGAGCATTCCAGTAGGTTATTTAATAATGCTGGTTGTAATGGAGTTCAATGACGAAGTGAGAGAGTGACGCCAAATTTGTGCGTGTAAGCTAATAAAAAAATGTTATTAGAAGTTCTAAAGGTGTCTTATTTTTCTTCTGTCACATCACACGCACTCTCTCTCTGTTGATGCTAAGCCTATTCTACAGACTTTCTATAATAGAAAGTCAGTTGGGAATCTGCGTTTCTGATGCCGAGCCAGAGGAGGTTACAGAGAACTGGAGCAGCAGCAGCTCAGTGTTTGGTTCTACTGATGAGGCTCAGGAAGTTCCAGTCAGTATATCAAATTCAGCAGGTGGGGGGGAATGCCAGTGGAGGAGGTCAACGAGATAAGGGGGAGATTAATGACGCCTTTGTTGGTAGAGTTTGTACTGGATGGAGTGTTGGACAGGGACCAGCAAAGCTGTTTGAAAACAGGGGTGATGTGGTTCTCTGGCTAGTAGAGGGAAGACCATAGAGAAGGCCAATACAGTGGTCAAATCTAGAGGTCGTGACCTCTAGATAAGAGAGGTGTGGAAAGAGGAAATCCAGCTGAAATTTGAAGAATGGCGACGTTGCTGATATGAGCTTCGAAGGAGAAATTTGGGTTCAATTATGATGAGGTTTCAAAGAGGAAGTGACATTGTGACCACTGACGAGGAAGAACAAGTCCTGAGGAGAAAGCAGTAGGTCCGCTGTCTTAAATCACCCAAACTCAATTGTCAAGGATCAGTTCAAGTAAACTCTATGCTCTTTGACTATTCATTAACTATGAAAATAAAAAAAAAAAAAATGAATAGATGTTAAACTGAAAACATTCAAAGCTTTACAGATGCCTCATTCATTCATTCTTCATTTTTTCCCATGACTGTACTACTATAACCGATGCACAGGTGTGCCATTTTGCTGAGGTGCCGTTAAGCATATAAATGGAAGTACTGCAAGGCACAGCTCTTGACTGTACCTCACAGGATAATGTCTCACCCATACATCCGGCAGTTCGTTCAGGTTTAGGGGCCTCAGCAGATAGAACGCTTTTTCTGTGTTATAGTCCTTGGCAAATCGAGGCGTTGTAATAAAAGCTCTCACTCTGTATATTATCCTTCCATAGTTGCCCTCGAAAGATGTGGGAGCAGACTCTGAGAAAAACAGAACAGGGAAGACGGAAAAAGGTTCAGGGGCAGCAAAATCCATGAGAGAGAGGCACAGTAGTTTAATCTATTCCCAACATTTCCCATCCATTTACACATATCAAAGCTAGTCATAAAACTATCAAATCAAATTACAATGAATGAAATTGGGCAAACCATATGTCTTTCATATGGAAGCAGACTGGCACAGGGTCTCCATTAATTCCAAAAATCACATGCACCGTCGTGTTTAACATACATCTGACCAAGACATCATTGATTTTGCTTAATTTTTATCCCATTTTCTTTTTAAATTAGACCCTACAGATAAAGTCTTTTCAAATTGATTTCCTTTTCTTTTTCAGAGGGGTTTGAGCACTTGTTGAGGTATTCAAAACTTAATCTCTCTTTTTCCATGGCTCATTTATGAGGGATGCAACGGTACAGTTTTCCCGCGGTTCGGTATGCATCACGGTTTTTAGGCCATGGTACCGGTACAGTTTCGACATCTTAATATAAAACTACTCTGACTTGCAAAGGGAATATTGTACTGTAAAAAGAATTAAAAGCACAGATACAATCAAACCACAAACTTTATTTAAAAAAAAAAAAAACAACAGTGTGCTATCAGATCAAAAAAAAAACAACAACTACATAAAAACATACAAATTAAATATAAAGTTTACAACGATACAAAAAAAATACAAAATTTTTTTACCCACTCACAGCCAAGTCAAGACATTTTCACTTTATTGGGCTGCGGCGGGTCAAAAAATGGGATATTTTATTTATTTATTTTGATATTTATGTTTCTTTTAAGGGTTTTATCATCTTAGACTGCAAATTGTACTTTGTTTGCCCTAAGAGAGACGTGAGAGTTAATGCGTTGTTGTATTCTTTTTGTTGTCGTGTCATGCACTTGGCACTTGGGAGTGAAATTAGCTCATGAAGGCTGTTTGCAACTACCTTTTTGATGGAAATAAAATGACGTACTCAAAGACATATTGGTCTATTTTTAATGACGGCGGGTTGCGGGCCGATGCGGGTTGTGATAATTGACACAGTTGTGCAGGGCGGGCTGGAACGAGTCAAATTACTGATAACTGCGGGATCGGCGGGCTGTCAAAAAGCCGTGCGCCACTAGTCTCTGCTCCTAAGTGGATCAGCCAGCACAACATGTGCGGCTGTGCAAACCTTAGTGGCTGGCCAAAACACCGTAGTTTTCCATTGTGTATTGAAGCGAAGAGGGCGTAAAACGGTTCCGTAAAAAAACAAATATGTTTGCATCACTGCTATTTACACATAAAGGAAGCAAACTAGTTGAAGGATCCATGGAAAATTAAGACCTACAGAAAAATGCTTTTCTATTCAAGCTAGTTGAGATTAATGAGTGACAGTTGAAATATTGACATCTGACAAACCATACAGCCATTATGGACACCAACAACGGGAACTTACCTGCAATGAGGAACTTGAAGGGGAAATTGTGTTCTCCTGCTTTAAGGGTCCCTATGAAACACAAAACAGACATTTATTAATAAAATCCATAGCACTCAATTCTCTCAATGTGGCCTTGCAACAAACTGGAAACTTGCCCAGGTCTCATCTCCCTACCCTCATGTTGACCTGTACGATCACCTCTCTTTTTCCCAGACTGCTGTATACAAACCTCCATTGCCAAGACAAAACCTGTTTTACAAAATGCAGGCACAGAGTGGAATTACACAACTTCAGGGCTCCTTTAACAACACTGCTGTTCACGTCAGGGGCCACAAGAGAATAATCAGACAAACTTCTGTGACTTGTTTGTAGACTTTAATTTCAACTCATCTTAACTCCTTTGTAAAGAATGTTCCCAAGAGATTGGCTTCATTATCATTTGTAATATATGACACACAAAGAAAAAATTCCCCAGACTGAGAAAGTATCATCTTGCGATAACAATAAACTACCATTGATTATCCATTTGTGTGAGTGGTGACATGTAGAACAACAAGAAGCATGGTGGAAGGCGGACTTAACAGTGAGGAGCTCATTGCTAAAGGAAGCATTTGCCAGGCAGTGCGGTATACAAGAGTGGTGGAGGACCAATGTAAAAGCAGCAAGACAGTGGTGAGTTGCACTTTTTGTGTGACAGAGAGGTTTCAGGGAAAAGTGAGAGGATCTTTTTATGGTTTGCGTTGAACATTTTCATTAGCTTACCCGTGTCTGCAACTGAGACTGTGCTGTTGAAGTACTGCTCCTCCACTATCCATTCCGTGTCATTTGACTTCGTGGTGACTCCACAGAATCCATTACAGTTCACTTTGACAGCTGCAGATAAAAACAGGGGGTATTAGTCAAAGACAGGAGCAAAAGTTAAGCGAGATTAGTGATGGTGATGGATGACAATGTAACCGGCTGAAACCTATCAAAAAAGGAATCATTGTCGAGATGAGTTTATTCTGAATACAATGTACAGATTAAGTATTAAATTACGTGCACAATAGATTTAGATTAGAACTATAGCAGCTATAAAATGCCATATTACGACTGAAAGCCCTTTGGTCACCATTAAGGTGAGGAAAATCACTTTATAAGTTGAGTCCAATCGTCAAACCACACCATCTCCTACTACTGCCTTCTGGACCAGGGCGCTGGGGAAGCACCCAAAGCAGAGAAGCCTAGGCTTCACTCTCCCATGCCGTATTGTCCAGTTCATCTGACAGGATGAACTGGAGGATCCTCAGGCGCTACCAGACCAGTATCTCCAGTGTATCCTAGGTCTTCCCAGCATCTACTCCCAGCGGGATGTGCCCAGAACACCTTACCAGGATACAAGGAGGGCATGAGGACAGCAAAGGCTGACCTGTCCTGTGGCATCCAGAGAGGCCAAAGGCAGCACTCCACAACGTTTGGGCGACAACAGATACCTTAAAAATCCTCCCCCCCCATATCTGTGACAGTTCCACCACTGAGCTAAACAACTTCTACCCTCGCTTTGAGGCGCACAACGGAGCACAACACCTCACTGCTGGCTAAGAAAGCTCAGCAGATTTGCCAAAATCCTTGTTTTAAGCCATGCACAATGGATGCTGCTTTTTAAAAATGATCTGACAAAGGCCTGACCACCGTCAAAGACCTCTTCATGAACAACCACTTTGCATTTTTTTCTTCAGTTGCAGGCTAAATTTGGTCTCCCCTCCAGCCACTTTTTTTTTTCGATATTTGCAAGTCAGAAATTTTGTCAGTCGATGCCTCACTTTGAATCTTTGCCCGAACAACACTGCTTCTATGAGCCTATGACCAAACCTCCCACCTCTAAACAATCTTGATCTCTTAATTTCTCTCCATATTAACGATGCCTGGTATCAGACACTGGCGTTGAGTTTTCAGATGAGCTGTGGGCCGATGACCTGAGAAGGATCAAATCTTGCTCTATCAAATGCCAGACTTCAACTTATTCAGTTTAAAGTGACTCACCGTTCACACTTTTCAAAGACCAAAGTGAACAGGATCTTTCCCTCTGTTTCCGCTACCTGTGATAGATGCAAATCAGCCAATGGGACTCTGGGTCACCTGATCTGGTCCTGCCCTAAGCTTCGGACCTTTTGGGACAACATTTTTCACCTGTACAGTGTTATTTATAGTAAACGGTTGATCCCCGACAGTCTTCTGATAACACTGGGCTGTTCCAACTTCTGTCTCACTCTTCCTTCATCATTACAAAAAGCCCTCATGTTTGGTATGGTCATAGCAAAACGAGTTATTCTCAGAGAATGGAAATCTGCCTCTCCTCCCTGTTTCAAGAAATGGTTGAACGACATGGTTTCCTGTATTTATCTGGAAGAAATTCCATACACTTTGTCAGTCACTCATCACAAGTTCCTTGAAATATGGGGACTCTTTATTCTTTATATTCGAAGTGACATCATCCTCCGGACTAGTTACACTAGACTAAATTTTGTCTACTCTGTGCTTTGCACAGTCAAGATTTTAGTACCCTGGTCTTCAGCTGGTCCTGGGCCGGTGGACTCTGTCTGGGACTTTAAAGTCTATCTCTTATCTGCACCTCTGGCTCATTGGAGGAACCACAGAGAACATCCTGTCCATTTGCGTCACGGTGTGGTACGGAGCCTACATTGCATTATGAATAGTGATGTGCTGTTGAATACTAAAATATTGAAACTTCCCACACCAGATCTTTATGCTCTAAAATTGATTCTGAAATCACAATACCAAAAACTTTTGATACATCAGTCATTAGTGGTAATGTATAACAATAATAAGAACAAAGTGGAAAGTAACTTAAAAATCGAGATCTTGTCGAAATATTACGTGGTTGTTTGGAACTGCAAGCAGGAACTACCCATGAAGGATTAAAATAGCAAAACTGGTTGATCTAAAAAAAAAAAAAAAGGAAAAAAAGTGAGTCTTTTTTTTTTTTTGCTTTAGGAACTGATAAAATGTGACCTACCCCCATTCAATTTGGGAAAGCACACAACTTATTTCTGTTAAATCAATCAAAGGTGTGTGGTTGAGTTTGTTTTAAAGAGAGGTCAGTGTACTTTAGAAGCTGAAGTGTTGACAGATATTATTTCTATTGTTATATAATTCATCTCCACCTCTACATTGTACGACAAAGGCTACAAAGGTAGCGTCACCAGCATACCTGTGAGTAATCGGGGGGGAAAAAAATAATCAATGGACGACAACCAATATAGTCATTAGATCAGCCCTACTAAGAATAAACCTGTCATACCAGTCCACAACAGTTTCTCTTCTCTCAGGGACCTCTCAACTTATAAGTAAATTGTTAGTTCTTTCATTCTATCAAAGATTTTTATCCGCAGGTTGACTAAAAAGAATGTCAACCGAGTGAAGGGCCCATAAACATTTCTAAGTTAACTTTAACTATTAGCAACTTATCAACAACAACAAACAACAAACTGGTTTTGTACAGAGGTTTTTCATTTGTGACATTTCAAAATAAATGTAATGCTGGGCATTTCGAATAAACTACCAAAATCTTGAACTTTCAAATGATTTTCAAAAGCAGCATCACATGTTCTTGACATTCTTGTGAGACACTGTTTTGGCAAACTTGTCCGCTTTTGAGTGTGTCTACAACAACAAAGAAAATGTTTGAAAACATGCCAAAGAATTTGACAAAGTCTGTTGTCGTCTGTCGATGTCTGTTCGGACAAGACAGTGTTACAGAATCTGCTCTATTAGAAGAATCAAAAATAGTTTTTGCATTGGAGTTTTAAACGAGCTTTAACAAACAATTCGCGTCATGGTGACTCGACTACTTCCTTGTTTCGCGCCAGCCGGGGGTTAAGCAGGTAAGTCGAAAAACACGAAGCTCTCACCTTTACATTGCAGCGGTTGGTCAATCTTTACGGTCACCTTGCCAGAGATGGACTCCCCGGGGCTGTACACGGGTTTGGTTTGGTCAAACGTGATCTCAAACTTCTGGAGTTTCCCCATTTGTTTCTCTCTCTCTCTCTCGAGCGCTCTCACGCTTTCGCTCACCTGTGCGCACCGCAAAACAGCGTCGTTGTCTTCTTCTTCTTCGTCTCGTCTTCCTGGTTGCTTAACAGCGCTTGTGACCAGGTGGCGCACGAGAGCTGCCCACAGTCACGATTTGGACCAAGCTACTTCAGTTTTGCCATGACGAAATATCCGCCTCTGAATCTCGTTCTTGCCGATACGTTTATTGCTTAAGGGAATTTTTTGATTAGCTGTTTTTGTGATTGTTTTTAAATGTAGGCATAACTCCAAAAACGTGGCAGGACGTGACATTTCCATTACCTTTAAGAAAATGTCTCTTGCTCATTCTGCTTGGTTATGAATCATTTTAATTTACTTACTTGGTTTATTTCAATCGTTTTGATTAGTTTTGGCACACATCTTAATACTAGCTGAAATTCTGCTGGAATTTGCTTTGATTAGCACTTGCTTGTATTCAAAACAAGCACACACACTCAAAGTAGAAATGTGAGATAATTCACGATCAAACAATCAATTTTACTATTCTACTTGGTATTTTCACAGCGTTCTATTTAAACACTCGGGTACTACAGATGCTGTATTTTAGCTCAAATGTGACCATAATCTGGTAAATTCACAGATAAACTGATAGCCTTGTAAAATGATAATGAAGAACACCACTGGAGTAAATATGGTTGCACTATTGTTTTGTTTGCTGTTGTTTTAAAACAGAGGATCCCCAAGAAAGTCAGGCAATGAAAAGGTTTTCGTAAAAACAAAAAACAAAGACTTAAAAAAAACAAACAATTTTATTTTATGAACGTAATAAATGAAAAACGATTGAATCCAGTTCTCTCCTGTAACTCAGAGGAGCACGGTTGGGGTCGAGGCAGTGGTGGGGACAGTCACTGGGTGCAGCCCCAGATCCAAGGACGAAGTCTCTTCGGTTGGAGAGGGACTCTTCTTTTGGGCTTCAAGCTTCTCCTTCAGCTGCGTGTAAAGGTCCTTTAATGGTTCACCGCTCTGTAAACACAAGGCACAACGTCACACAAAATGTCACAGCAATGACTATGAATCATAGCAAAGAAAACTAGTTTCTGTCATTCATGCACTGTGTGTATTGAGTGCGCGAAGTCTGACTTTGTTGAAACTAAACACTTCTCGCAACGATCAAATTTCAACTTCACTTTTGAGCAAATAGCAAAATATGTTCTGTTACACAAAGATGAATAGAAGGTAAACACACGAATCACAGTCACAGTGATAATCACAATTATTCTTGACCAATGGTCTCCAATAACTCCTAAAGTTGTAAATAAAGGCTGTTAAATAAAAAAAAAAATGTGGCCAACCTGTTTTGGAGGTTCTAGGGTTTTCATCAAGGTATTCATGTATGACGGTAGCACCTTGTGATGTAGATGAAGCAACATGCGAAGGGTGTGTCTGTGAACGTTCTCTTTACTGCAAAACATCAAGAAAGAAAAAACGTTTTGATAGCTCAATCTTGTGTAGCGATGACTAACAAGAAGAAAATGAAACAAAAATGCTCCTCTTGCGAACAAACTTCATGTTAGACACTGAAAACACACTGAAATGGTCTGAAAAATGATCATTTTGGAAGGGCAGATAAAGCTGAGATAAAAATCTACACACCTGGAAAACGAGGTCAGAAGGAAGCCATCGAAGACAGCTGAACAAAAATCCTCAGATCCAAACTCATCCGAGAGCAGAATGAGATGTCCGGTCAGCAGGTGGAGAAAGATGTCATTGAAAGCCATGTCATTGTAAGTCTCCACTGTAAGATAGAAGCACAGGTCAAAACTTTATTTCGCACATTTGTCAACCAAACGTCTGAACACTTTGAGTTTTATTCTGAATTTCGGGTTTCTGCATTTGAAGTGCGGTTGCATGTAAACAAGTAATTCATGGCAAAAGGTTTTAATGTAATTAATTAAATCAGATGCCAATGAAAAAAAAATCTATCAGTTATAATTAAAGTATAGTTCCCCCCTCATTCATCGTATAAAACAGACATCCAGACTCACCGAGGGCATGCAGTAATCTTTGCAAGGCATTCTTGTTCCTCAGTTTTCCAATGTGAAGGACATAGTAGAGGCCCATTTCACAAGCCACCTTATTCTCCTTAAGGTACCTGTTGAGAACCAAAAATTAAGCTGCACAGTGGGTGTTTTTCCCTCTTTGTATTCCCAAATTATTTCCCTGTTATCACGCTTTTCGAACAACAAAAACAGCAGTGAATGCACTCTTATGGTGCACCCAACAACCCCACCTAATCATTTTTTTTTTTTTTTTTTTTTTTACTTTTCTTTTTTCAGATTACTTCAATCGTCCAATCCACCACACAAGAGTCAAAGGCACAACAACCTTTTTTTTTTTTTTTCTATAATTTGCAGTGACCATTTGCCACTGCTCCCCACCCACTGGCAAGCAGACTACAGTTGGATATGAAAGTGTAACCATGCCCACGACTTCAAGGCAATTTTTTACCCAAAGTCAGACAAAATTGGACAAAATACTTGATCAATTTTTTTGTAGTGATTTGGTCTTAATTTGAACCTGTTTGTAAAGGTATGGATTTTGTGTTCCTTTCTATGTTAATAGAAAGTGAGGTATAAAAATACATTAGAAACCTTGTGAAGTCTGTTTGTGTTCTGATCTTCTATTCCTTCTGTTTCTGCTGCATTGTTTTACCTGTTGAAAGCATCTGGCAGGGCCACAGGGTATGACAACGAACTCTTCTCCTCACTGGGAAGCTTTTGTTCAACGGTGAACATGTGATCATCGACAACTACGGACATCATTGCTGGCAGAAAACGGGTCACAACTTCGAGATCCTGCAAGCACAAAGTGGAGAAAAAAAAAAAAAAAAAAAGAAGAAAAAAAGACATTTTTTCCTCGTGTAGAAACAAAAAGCAAAGCAAAATGAAGGCAAACACAAAGCAACGGAGACACTTTGCGACATCAGAAGTGACCTATATACGTACCAGACGTGGCTCTTTGAAGACCTGGCTGTCAATCATATCCCATGCCCCTTGACCCAGTGACAGCATCCGCAGTAGCAGCATCAGATCTGGACTGTCCTGGTTATCAACACAAATAAAAGTGCTCAATATTCAGTTCACATTTTCTTCATTATGGTGCGTTTTAAAGAAAATAACTCGCACTCAGAGCAAGGTAATTATGAAAAAATACACTCCATGAAGCAACAGTGGTTGTATTTACAAAATAAAGGGTTAACGTCTACTTTCATTCTCTTTCAACCTGCTCACTGTTCAAAATAAATACATTCATGATATGAAAAAGACAAATCCCTTCAGCTTTTCCCTGAGGTAGTCGGCCTACAGGTTACTTTTTTTGGCGCGACTGTCTGGGGATTGAGTGATCCTCAGTCTGTCAGACAGATACAAGTTGACCACGAGAACTGCAGCCTTGTTCTCAGAGTCTGTCGCAGAATCCAAAACTCAAAGGCTGTGAGGATAGTTTTTATCAAGGCCATGAAGGGCGACTTCTGACTGGCGTTGAAGAAGTTGTGGCAGGTGTCAGAGAGCTCAGGAAAGGACTCTGGCCAGTCAGTGCTGAAGAAGACGAAGGCCAAAATGGCGCAGCCTCCAATTTACCAGTCAGTCTGCATTCCTGCCTTCTTTCACTTACGTAACAGGTCTCAAAAGAATGCCGCTGCTCGGATCACCAAAATAGAACGCTGGACTCCCAAAACGCAGCCTCAGTAGTCCCCGGAGGGGCTCTATGCAGTTTGGGAATCAGAGCCCTCGGCTATCGAGGCAATTTTTCTGGGAGGCAACTCGAACCCGCGGGGCAGCCCCCCTTTCTTTAGCTTACAACAGACTTAAAAGTCCTTGAAGAGAAGAGGAGAAGGTTTGCACAGCTGGCTTGGCCCAGACTGCTGCCAGACTTCACATTATGCACTGCACTCCTCCATTTAGATTTTATCTCTTCCTTTCATCTCCGTAATTGGACAGTAACTACACAGTGGTGTGTATGTGTGTGTGTGTGCGCCCGGTGGTGTTTTTTTTTAATACCATCCTGTTGGCTTAATTTGCTGTATTTTATGAGGATAAAGTTTATTTATTAGGTTAAACCCCTTGAGATGCAGCACAAGATGAGTGGCTTGTTTCAGTGGAAGCTATGCTGCTGCGATGTGTAATTGTGACCCCTATTGCACGTCCAGCCATCCTTGAGAGAAAGATCTCTCTCCTTTGGTTCCTCTGTAGAGTCTCTTTTTAGTTTTTCCTCACCCACTCTGAGGGTCTAAGGTTGATGCATCGAGTGGTTGCGATGATGAATTAAATTCATTGTGCTGGAACTACACTTTGTTTTATTTAAATAATCTAATTTCATTCCATTTTTAGCGCTCCGTTTAACATTCCGTTTTAGTTGTGACAGACGGGAGATCGTGTGTGCGGTTCGGCATCTTGTTAATGGGGATATTTGGAGACTATATGCCGGTGAGTAGATACCGACATGCTTATTTGTTGTCTAACGATGTTAGGATGATGGCAGAGTGCATGTTTTCAGGTTTAGTAAAGTTTTGATTTCTTTTACAGAATTGCTAATCATAGTTTGCAGAGTAGCTGGCTTGCTAATTGCCATGTGGAGTTACGCAATTTTGCACAGTGGTTAGCTAACTACAGAGACCTGCTGTGTGTTTTTGAGTGTTTGAACGATGCCCACAGTCGATTTCAGTGGCATTTGAATTATATGGAAATACTGTAAAGAGTTGATAGTGATTATATATTTGTTTTCATGTTTTACTACAGTTTTCCAAAATAGAGAGTGGATTCAACCACACTGTTCAAGATGGAAATATAAGCAAATCAGTAACTGGATCGTCTCACATGTGAACTATCTGTCTAGTTTGACGTCAGCTCAAGCGAGGACCGAATATTCATCATCGCAGTTATTTACATCCTTATTATGCAGACTGTGTAAACTCACCCTGGGTAAAGCATCCTGACTCAGCAGCTCTTGCAAATTCCTCATGATACTCAGGACCAATGTATTGCAAGCAAATGGGTCACACAGGATCATTGAGAGGTCCCTACATAAGACGGAAAACTTCAGTAAATTCTGGAAACCAAATTGGATTAAAGCCGAAACGTCAAGTACACCGAGTCCTTTTGTTTTTTTTACCCAAGTACTTGCTCTTGTCCCTTCTTGACTCCATCTAGGAATCCTTGCAACTCTCTTGCTCGCTTGCCGTCCACAAACTTCTCACGGATGCAGGCATCTAAACACCAGGTGAACTGTGGCAGAGCAACAAGCCAGAGAGAGAAAAGGCGTCGTTCAGAAAGCGAAGGCATTTAAAACACACAACACATTCTTTCAATTATTTATAACTAGTGTTTAATAATCACCTTATGACACGGATCAACAGAGCAGATCTCGCTGATGTCCAGGTCATGAAGGGACATGAGCAGCTCCGCTCTCAGAGTGCAGTAGTGAACATTCCTGGTCCGGAGGAAAAGCGTCCGCAGGAACTGGAGCACCATGTCGTACAGCTTCACATTCTTCCCAATCATCTGGGTCAGTTTTAAAACGACCTGCAAAAGCAAGAAAAGGACGCATCAGTGCTGCCTCTGTTTCACATACAGCGTCTCAATAAGCGGTGAGTCGCTTGTTCCCAGTGGCTTACCTCTCCCTGGCGTCGCGTTTTAGGAGAGGGGCTAAAAAAGTTGTGGAGGATGGAGAGGTCGCTGCTGAACAGAGCCACTTCCTTCTCCACAATGTACTGCTTGAGAAGCGGCGAGACCTCGTCCCCAAACAGAGCCTGGTTGTCCTGCCAAATCTGCCTTTTCACCTCCACCGCGCACACTTTGTATAAATCCTTGTCGGCCATCACCATTTTCAGCTTCTTCTCTGGAACCTGCAGCGGTGAGATGAAGATGATTATTTCCAAGTTTCAAGCAGTTGCTTGGGGCCTAATAAATACCTGCGGCAAATGGCATTGCGCTACATCTCGCAGGATACGGTTGTAATAGTTGTAATAGACTGAACAGATTAAAAGATGGCGTCAGGCAATAGTTTTGCGAAGACTTGCCTTGGGGAGATGTTTCAGCACCTGCATGACGACCGGCTGGATGGATGGCATCTTGACCAGTGGGAAGCTCTTCTCCAGTAGCTCTTCAAGTTTCCCATACCTGTTGATGAGGTGACAAGAAGCAGAGCAATAAGTCGATTGATTCCTTAACACAGGGGTGTCAAACCCATTTTGGTTCACGGGCCACATGGAGGAAAATCTATTCCCAAGCGGGCCGGACCGGTAAAATCATGGTAGGGTAATAATAACGTAAAAATAACAACAACTTCCAGTTGTTTTCTTTGTTCTACTTCGTTCGTGTTATTTCAGCACTCCGCATCAGTGTTGTCAACTCCCCAGTAAGGAAAGTCGCTACCGGCTGTCCTAAAAGTAGCCAAATGACGTCATCGTCTAATTTGCATAATTGACCATTTGCACTTGATCGCAACGTAATAACACCAGTAAGCGTCGCTAGATTTGTCGCTAGTCGCTTTTGACAAAAAAAAAAAAAAAAGTCACCATGGGGAGTTGGAAAGTCACCAGATGTAGCGAGAAAGTCGCCAAGTTGGCAACACTGCTCTGCATCAGCTTTGTCTGTTTCGACAGAGACATTCTGGGGCAATGAGGGTAGCCAATAGGAGACATAAGTGGCTGAACTTGTGCCAGTTTGCTCAGCCCCAGTATTCAGTTTGTTTGTGAAGCAGAAACGATATTGCGACACCAAGTGGACACATTTAGAACAGCACTTTCTTTCATTAATAAATTGCAGTTTTCATATTTTGCAAAATCATCTCGCGGGCCAGAAAAAAACAGTTTGCGGGCCCAATCCGGCCCACGGGCCGTATGTTTGACACCCCTGCCTTAACGGGACTCAGAGTCTTCACCCAAATCGAGACTTGGACACACCTATCTTCTTCCTTGCCTTCACCAATGACTGCCACTTGTTCCATCAGCTTATCCCGGAGCTCGTCGAAGACAGACTGGTGGAACTCCAGCCGAGGTGTTCCGTGAAGGTCGAGGAAAGGCAGAGCTGACTGTAGGGTCGGCAACAGGATACCATTTTCCATCTGTAGGCATATGGTTTGAAAGGAGGTTAGCTTCAATTTGTAGCTGGTTCTTTGAGAGTTAAACTAGGAGCATTTACTAAGCTAACCGCAGTGGAGCCTATGACGTGTATGACTACCCAAACAAAATTCAATCTCAGGACTGGTTGGTCTGAATCACGGCTCATCAAGCAAATCTTTTCTATTAACCTTTACTTATTCTTGAATCTTTAAGATGACCCTTGTTTTCAAGACTGTTGAATCTACAGGCGCATAAAAAAAACAAACAAGTAATAATAAAATTTTATTTTAACAAATGCGAATAAAAACAGTGTCGCCGTACTAGAAGACTGATCAGTGGTATGCTGCTTGTCTTACACTTGTACATCCCATTTCCTACCCCTAGGTGCCACCCTAACCGTCAATATCTGGACCACTCAAAGATCTACATGTCCTCTACTACCTTCGTGGTGATTTTCAACTGACTGGAGCATTTTGGAGCAATCTGTGGCTGAAGTTACACACCGCACACAGGACAAAACCTGTTTTCATGGGCAAATTCAAATATTATTTAAAAAAACAAAATCAGAATGTTTTCTGCAAACACCACCAGATTCTTGTTGTGTATGTCCTCAACTACCTCTGAGGTGATTTTCAACTTGTTTTCAACAACAGCAGCCCAAATCAACCAGTCATTTCCCCCTTCTTTGCATATCTTGTCAGTTCATCATCGCCCACCAGGTTCACCCTAAACTGCTTGTTGACTAACTGTGTAACTTCAGCAACAGATTATTAGAAAATGCTACAGTGAAATCACCACAGCGGTAGTTGAGGACATGTAGAACAAGAATCTTGTGGAGTTTGCAGAAACCATTCTGATTTTGTTTTTTGTTTTTTAAATAATATTTGAATTTGCCTTTCAAATCAGGTTTTGTACTGTAAACTGTGGACAATTTCAGCAACAGATTATCAGAAAAAGCTACAGTGAAACAAGTTGAAAATCACCACAGCGTTAAATGAGGACATGTAGAACAAGGATCTGGTAGAGTTTGCAGAAAACAATTTGATTTTGCTTTTTAATTAATATTTGTATTTGCCCGTAAAAGTAGATTTTGTACTGCATGCGGTGTTTAACTTCAGCCACAGATTACTCCAAAATGCTACAGTAAAACAAGTTGAAAATTACCAAAAGATAGTTGAGGACATGCAGAACAAGAATCTGGTGGAATTTGCAGAAAAAAAGAAAGATTTTGGGTGGACAGAATGAGTATTTTGATATTGTTTGTTGCTATACCATATGCCATTACATATATAGCGATTATAACTGAATATTTAATTATGAGCGTTTAAATGATCTGTCTAAATTAAAAGCTCAACAAAATTCCTTTCAACGCACAGACAGTGCTGTCAAGTCGATCATGATAGCGTTGGTTATAACTCACCGCAGAGTGGGTCAAAACACTATGCAGCATTAAGTTTTAATAACACCGCAATGATATGACAATATTCAAGTTTGAAGAGTCCGCGTCAGATCTGTGTTTGCGTGCCAGTGACAGACTTATTAGGCTTCTCATGAATAGTACCTGAAACTGGTCGATGGCTTTCAGAGGCTCTGTGCAGTTGGTAAGAGTTTCTTTGAGATCATCGCCGTTGGATATTCCGAGCTCAGGCAGACCCGCGAACATCTTTGCTGATGTGTGCTCATCAATTTCTCGGTGCGTACCTGCTATTCTTCAAATATTCTGACAACTGAAAATGCAAAGCAAAGGATAAAGGCTCGTTGCAAAACAAAACAACAATCTCGTTGAATGCAGCGAAGTGAATGTAAATTTCCTGTGTTGTAACTGAAAAGATAGTCCGTGTGGGTGGACGATGACAATCGAATGTTCCGCGCGACAGGACCTTTCGGTGTATCACGTGATAAAATGTTTCTCAAAACAAACTAGAACTGACTCCAAAAATCAGGTTTTTGACTGTAGGACCAAAAGATAATTTTTAGTCTCACAGTCAAAATTTTTTTACTTAGACCAAATCGAGTGAGTTAGGTCCGGGCGCAGACCCGGAAAAATTACCTTGCGTGATGGAACGGAAGTGACGTTTACGATTATTTTTTTAAATTAAGAATTGCTATATCAGTGATAAAACAATCAAACAATAATTTAAATATTGTTTGTTTGTTTAAATATTGTTTTCATTGTACGTTGTTCATTCTCGGACACATACTCCACGTTAACAAACGTGCAATGCCTGGGTAACGTGGCATCATTCTGTGTTTCCATTCAGACCAAATCAAATGTTATTATTATTATTATTATTATTATTATTATTATTATTATTATTATTATTATTATTATTATTATTATTATTATTATTATTATAGACTGTCCATTGGTAAATGTTTACGTTGATGTGGCTGGGCACGTAAATCGCATCATTTTTAAAATGCACATGTTCATAATATGTCAACTGTCATACATACATACTGTCCCATCGCTTGCATTATTATTATCATTATTATTATTTTTTTTTTTTTTTTTTTTTTTTTTACGACGTTGTAACACAGTCGCTCATTTGAACCGTTAACCATTGCAGGTATCATCCACATAGGCGTCCGGGGGTCGGGGAAATGACGTAACCAGGAAGAAGGCGGAGTTAGCCTCAACCTAAACGCATACACTGACAGCCACAAGACAAAACTTGTGTGCACTTACGAATTTAGCCTGAATTTGTTAATTTGAAACTCAGTTGATCTTTCGCAAATATATCTACAAACACGACAAATATATAATTTCGCATTCAGACACCCAATACTTTGGGAGTTCACCACAGACTGTTGCCGTGAGGGGCCGGAAATGGAGTGGAAACCCGCGTCAGCTGACTGGATGTCACCTGACTGTCTTTCCAAACAGGAAAAAGGGAAGTTTTGCTTAAGCAAACTTGACATGCACCATATCTGCCCAACCATTTGAGGACTTTTACTTTTTCAAAAGAAAAGCGTGAAGGACAAAAACATGTTCGGCGCAGATGATGAAGACGAGGACTTTCTGGCCCCCACAGGAGGGTGAGTTTGCCAAAGCGTCACCTTGCCACGGCTACGAGTAACTAGCTCGCGCTCAGTTAACAGAATAAGTAAAGTAGGCCCACAGTTGACACACTCTGACACACAACTTGCAGCATCTCATCGCGTCTTCCAAATAAAGAGAATGTTGACAAAGTATAAACAAGACAAGTTGAGCAGTTGACAGACCCATTTATGGCGCATCTCATTAAACAATGTGGAGCCACATTGTTTTCTTTTGAAACAATTGGGAATTATAGAAAATCCGTGACATCAAAATGCAATGACTTAGTGCAATATTATAGCTTTTCTGCTGTTTCAAATGTAGGTCTAGGGCCACCCGCAAAAACGTGGATATTGAAAGGATGTTAACGTTGGTTCCAAGAGTCTAATCAGTTGATTTTCAGTTTTGAACAGGCAGCAACTGTTAAATAATCCAACAAAACCTCCACTAGGTTAACTGATTGGTTAGGTTAGTCTAATGACAATTTCCTCATCGTTCAGAGTTGCGTTGCCATTGCGCACGCTGAATGTTCTAATATATATTGCGCATCTACATGTTGACTGTACATTAACTTATAATGCGTGCGGATCAGACTGTATGAAGAACAGGGGGAAAAATTTCAGAAGCCGGACTAAATAACTGTTTGCTAAAGACAATGACAAAGAGTTACTGTATTTTTGAAAGAGTTCATTTGTTTCTTAAAGGTAGGTTTTCTGAATGGTTGCAGGTGTTTTCTCATTGATTGGAATGCAGCATCTTCTGCGGTAGTTTCTTTTTGTGTGAATTGTCCTTGTTCCAACTCCGCAGGGCAAAGTTGGCCTCGCTGTTTGGCGTGGACCAGCGCGTTAGTCAAGCAAACGAGTCTTTCCAATACACGGCACCGAAGCAGCCCAGAAAAAGCTCCACATCAGGTGAAAGATGCTGACCGTGGTCGTCTCAGATGTACTGGTCCAGTTCCAGTTCCAACATGTCTTTTGTCTGTTTCTAGCACCAGCTGCCCAGAAATCGGCTCCACCACCTGGAGCGCCTGCAGTGTTATTTGGAACAGCAGTCCAGGCCTTCAGATAGTAAGGAACTTGTTTATCTTTTCAAATTTCTGTTGCTGGGTTTTTCCTAAGGGGAAAAAAAACTCTGCTGGCTGTGGTTATTTGCTTTTTGCACTTGCCTCACTTTAACTCAGCTTTGAATTGCAGTGTTTAAAGCTATTCTGCAAATCAGGAGTCACCAACCTGAGAGAGACTTTATGGCTCCTGAGTCATATGAAGGACAACCAGTTTGCTACACTTTCCTGAATAACAGCCTTTAGTTATATATTATTATTAATGATACTGGTCAATGTGAAGACACTGATTACGTTAATGAGTTCACAAGATCATCAACAATGACTTAACAAGGTTGGACGAAACAGAATCTTAGATGCAGCTCAACAAGTTGTGCTATTTTTAGACTCCTCGTGGTCCTTGGGTGTTTTCCTGTGTTTTTTTGACCCCCGCTCTAAATTGCATTGCGTCAAGTCAGTCTTTCTTCCTTTTGCCACCTATGTGCAGCATCAATGGACAGTACGTGAAACAGGGGAAGCTGGGACTCGCTGTGCTGGGAAACTACACAACGAAAGAGGTTGAAACGCTTCTCCCTTGGTTTGTTATTTATTAAAACTATTGTCATCTTTCTTTGTGGAATAACGACAGCTGTTCTTTTCTGCAGTTCACGCTCCTTCTGTACCTGAGCCAGCAGAAACAAGTGACTGCTGCCAAGATTCATATGGGGTTCATGTTAACGGTGAGTAGAGAAAAAATGGATAGTAAAGAGGAATATATAGCTTCTCAGTGAGGCATACAGCATACTTAGCATCCCACTTAGCACAGTCTGTTATCTAATCTCTCAATTCAGTCCAGTCAGTCAGTCAATCAACTGACTTTTGAATTGCTAAATCACATCCAAAGTCGTCTTGGAGCGTTTTGCACAATCAAAGAGAAAAGCAAGTGAACCCTTCAGAGCAAGCGTGATGCGACAGTGGGCAGGAAAAACTCCCCAGTGGGAAGGAACCAATAGCAGACCCTGACCCTGGAGGGGTCAGGGCGGCCAGAAATGAAGAGATGGATATTTAAATTGAAGTAGTCAGAGTGGCAGACAGGCCAGAGTGAGTTGAAGTGAGAACATCCAAGTATTTACAAAGTGTGTGTGTGAGAGTGAGAGAGTGAGAGAGTGAAAATGAAAAGGTCCAGAAGTGTCACACAGGTTTTGTACAGTTTTATTGTTTTTCACATGTCCAAATAATTGTGTGCCTTCACCTACTGCAATATTTACTGCTTACTTAATTTACTGCATATGTGTTTGTGGTAAGTTTTGGATAATGAAGCACACACAGCCAGTGTAAAACGAAGGGATGTGAGATGTTCAAAGAGTTGGCAACCCTATTGTTTCCTTCCTCCTTTCATCCTGCAGGTGCAGCCAAACAGTTACTGCACGTTTTACGATGACCAGAGGCAGAACTGGTCCATGATGTTTGATTCAGAAAAGGCTTTAACGGACTTCTGCAAAGAGGTGAGCAACGCAAGAGAACTCTCAGTGACATGGAAAGAGGAACGCGAATCTTTTGACCGTAATACTAAATGTTTAGTTCATTTATGTATTATTTGGTGTCTACCTTTGGTAGAGCAGTGAGTCTTTGCTTGTTACTTAGTAATTAACAAGCAACTTTGTCAAATTTGTTAATTAGTAATTAACTTTGTACGATAAACTGTGCGATAATTATGTTGTTGTGAACTGAGATAAAAAATGATTTCACTTGGCTGCGATTCTCAGATTTGTTTGGCGAAAGCAAACAACGCTGCCTCCTTAGACACTGTGGTCGCTCAGGACCTAAGTCTCGGTGACGGCCAGGCGGTGAAGAATGGCGACTCTGTAGAGTTGTTATACACCGGATGGCTGCTGCAGAACCACACCACTGGAGAGATGTTTGACTCGAACCACAATACGGGCAAGTCAATGCGACTGAAACTCGGAGCAGGAAAAGCAATCAAAGTGAGTTGTGGCTCTGTTCAGTTTCATTGCTATGTCTTCCTGACAGCCATATGCATATGTTTTTCAGATTTGCAAACATTTAACTTTTTTTTTTTTTTATCTGGTATTATTTTTAATTGCAATTACTTCTGCTGGGGAATATTTGCAGAAATAAAACGTATAGATTGTATTGTTGCAAACACCAGGAGCCTTCAGTAGGAGCTCTGGTGTGAATCTGGTCCTACAGGTCAATGTCAGTGTGTTTCAGTCTGCTGTTGTTGAGCCCTTGCAACCCTGTGACTCTGAGTGTTGGATAAGCAGAGATTAGAAAGCCGCCATTAAGATGCCTGGCTTATCTTAATTTCCTTTGGATGGAATTTGTGATTAAAATTGGAACATATGTATATATTTGTGATCATTTCTTTGTTGCAGCAATGCTTCTTGAAAGAGCTTTATATTGTTGACAGTACAAACACTGACGTGAACATTTTTTTTGAACTATAATGTTTATCATGAGATGATGGTTAAGCATCAATCTTTGACCGACCCTCCTGTCATTTTCTTGCTGGTCAGGGCTTGGAAGATGGGATGCTGGGAATGAAGAAGTCAGGCCGACGTCTCCTGATCATCCCACCCAGTTTGGCTTATGGATCCAAGGGAGCAGCCAACCATGCCCTCGCCAGCAGCACTCTTATTTTTGAGGCTGAACTTTGCCGGGTAAAGTCCACAGTTTTCTACACAAATATATTATTTTGTCTCTGTTCTGACAAACTCACAATTAAATATCGGAATGAAAAAATGATCTGCTTTAAATTTCAGAAACAGAATGTTGTCTGATCTTAATGTTCCATTTTATTTTTTCATTATTTAACTTTCTGGGTCTTTTTTTGCCCTCTCCATGGTTTGAAGTATTGAATCAGTCTGTATGTGTTTGCATTTGTGCCTTGAGTGAACTGGTATAGCTGTAACTATTCCATGAATGCTGTCCAGTTTTCGTAGATGTTTGTCCTGAACTTGAAATCAAAGGCAGCTAATAGTTGTTTTTGTCATAAATGATGACTCTCAAAAGTGGGAGTGAGACTGTTTTTCATTTTACAAACGACACAGAGAATGGAATTTTTGAGTGTAAAACCCCAATGCTAATTTTAGTCACCTTTTTTTGGTTTCCTTGTATGTTAGGTAAAGTTTTTTAGGGACAGTGAACCTGATCACCCCACCTCTGCAGAGTCAGCTGCACCCTCTCCTGCTCCTGCTCCTGCTCCTTCTCCAGCCCCGAGTACGTCCAGCTTGTCCACGGAACCACCGCTACAGCCAACCACCTTGGGACCAGAATTACCAGGGTGAGATTTAGGCCTCAAGGAATCACAGTGGCACTCTGGTGTCGTCTTTGGAACTCGTGAACTTGTCTGACATTTCTGTTGTTGTTGTTGTTGTTGTTTTCCAGACAGCCACAGCATTGTGAAAATCCCCACTCGCTCAGTGAACAGCAGACGGTAGTGATTTTTCCTATGTAGCAATATGATCTCATGTACAGACTTGTGCTTTTTTTTTCTCAGCTTATTGATATCACTTCTCACCCCAGAATCCAGACGCCACAAAAGCCAAATTGATTTCGCGCATGGCCAAGATGGGCCAGCCCATGTTTCCCTTTTTCAAAGAAGCTGCCAGCCATCCAGAGTCCAGTGACTCCGAGCTCGAGGTAGGTTGGCGCTGTTCACATTCAGAATCTTGCGTGCATCTTGGGGGCGTAATGCGGCAATGCAAAATGCTTAATAAAAAAGAAATGGGTGCAAAAATATTAATCAAAATCTTTTTTTTAAATACACATTTTTCCATTGTAAAGGCTAAAACAAAGGAACTTCTGATTCGGGATGCTCAAACCGATGTCTTGCCAGTCAGTGTATATCAGCTCACAAAGATGGTCTGGAAAAGGCTCATTCAGAAGGTCCCATCAGAGACTGCTAAGCCTAGCAGTTCATTTCAATATGTCGTGTGCTCTTGCTCTTCCAACCATGGTTGGATGGGAAAGCCCTGGAATCTGGGCCGTAGCCGTTTGGAATTTTGTCACCTTGTTTGTGGTTCAGCAGTTGCGAGTCAACTTCTTCACTTATCACTGGCAGAACATGTTGCGTCTGCTACGTAGAAGCTATTGGCGACCTTTGATGACATAGCTGTTGTTGAAGGGGGTCCCAGTTCATTGGAGAAAATCTCAGCCCCTACCCTACTTGTGACTTGGTTCCAAGGGCTAAGAGGTAGGAGTAAAAATGAGTATTGGGAGTGGGCCAACGATACTTTTGGGCAATGTACCCCTGGTAAGAATGCATCGCTGTCGTGGTCCTGAAAATCCAATCCTGAAGTTAGCTTGCTAGGCCCTGATTCTGCTCTGCAGTATTGGCACTTTTTTGTGGTTTGTACCTATGAAAGGTCTAGTGTGGAACATTTTTAAGGAAACCCGGTATTTATGGAAGGCTGTCTGACAGTGCGTTTTGTATTTGGGACACTGGCAGGCGAGCTTCCTTAAATACTGGGCTTCCTTAAAACATATTGGCACAAGATGGCGGCCGACTAGGAGCAAGACCTTTATTGCTCCATGCATATTCTGATATGTATGAGAACTGTTGTCAGGGTCGGAAAACCAAATTGCTTCTATTGTACAGCAAGTATACACCTTTATTAATGTCATTATGTGCAGCATATTAATGTTTTACCAATGTAAAAATCATAAATCAAGCCAAATTTTACACACTGGGCCTTTAGGATGTGTGTGATTGTGGCTGAGCTGTAGAAGTTTCCAAAGAGCTTCTTCAGTAATTTTCATATCTTTGCAGCATTAGATATTTTTTGACATTTCTCCTGCGCTTTGCTTGCTGTAATAACATTAGGTTATATGATGAAAAGAAGGGCATAGCAAAAACTAACTTTCCAATCGGAAGTAAAGTTGAATTTGGAGGAACCGCAAAGAAGATGCTTCCCTCTTGGTCCAATCTGTCTGTACTCTGTGTCAGCATATCAATTAATGCACTAGTGGTAGTGGCGTGCTTTATTTGGAGTAAAATGACATATGTCCTTATCAAAAAAAAAAAAAAAAAAACCTCTGGGATTTTGTGCAGTGTTATTGGAGAGTTGTGCAGTGAATTGCATTATGTTTTGATTTTGACATTCAAAAGGTGTCCAGGCTGTGAATAACAACCTATGTTTTTGTTGAGTGCAGTGGTAGAAAGTGGCTGTGCATCAAGGCTTTTATGTCCTCAAGTGAAGCTTTTTCCTTGCACAAGTGGTTCCTCAGGTTTAGCATTTAAATGTCAGCTAATAACAACTTCAGCAGGAACATTGGAAGTATGCATTTGCTTGTTGTGCCACACGAGGACAAGAGACACCAACGCATTCCTTTCAAACCCCATCCATATATTTTTTTTTTAGCATCCCAACAGTCGGAAAAAGATTATTGCCACGTTGTCGTCACCTGACATTGACGTTTGACTGAGCCGACGCGTATTTCAGCACAATACACAGAGTGAAAAGTAGATTTCCCGAAGGAAAAAAAAAAAAAAAATCAAAACAGACGCCTCCGTTGTCGTGACTCAGTTCCTGACGTTCCTTGTTAATTGACAGGACATGAGTAACAACAGACTGAAGAATCAGCTCGCAGCTCCATCTCCAGTGCACATATCCACATCTGCTCCTGCTTCAGCACACTGTAAGATTTTCTACAGCTTCAACAAGACTTTCCAAGTTTAAAATGGCACCAAAGACAATCTCAATCTTTTTTTTTGTTATTACGGTACTGAATTTAAACAATGTTTCTTATCGTTATCCACGTCATCACACAGCTGTACCGGCTGTAGTGTCTGTCTCTCCAAATGTTCCCTCACAGCCTGGGATGTTTGGCAGCAGCCACGCCTTTCAGGTAGGACTAAACCACATCCTGTGACGTTTTGATTCATTAAAAGCTTCATTTCTCCATTGCAAAATCCTTCAATTAATTTGTCTTGTATTGCATATTGTTTTGAAGGCGTACCCTTACGCCCCCCTTATAACTTCATCTCAACTGCATCCCGCGGGGCCGATCCACCCTGTGCAAACTATCCCGTACATGGGTAAGAGGTTTCAGTTTGCTCTGTGCGAAGCTGCTGTGGTTAAACTGAAAGCATGCTTTGGTTTCTACGTGCATGTATGCCACTTTTTCTTGTATTTAATCAACAAATGAAGATGGTAAGTTGGGAATTTAAAAATATTCAGCAGTCTTATCAATGTTCCATTGTTGTCTGGACACAATAGCGGCTGTCATAGGACATAGGCAGGGTACAGGAGAGGATACGTTGCCCTTACATGAACAACGACATTGTGACAAAACACCCAAAGTTCAATTTTTTATCAACCATATTTTCATGTCTGCTCTCAGGTGACGTCACTTCCTTCCTGATGACTGAGGCTCGACAACACAACACTGAAATCAGACAATCCATTGGAAAAGTAGCAGATAAAGTTGATCAGCTGACTTCCAAGGTATTCACTGTATGCCTGCTTCTAAGCGTTCCTCCCACATTAAAGGGTGAGAACCTTGGACTCAGATTCGAGGGTACTGATCCTCACCCTGGCCGCTTCACATTCGACTGTGACCCGCCAAGCGGGTTGGAGGCCATCGGTCCGATGATACCACCAAGGCCGGATCATCTACAAAAAGCGGTGACCCAATTCTGAGGTCAACAAACCAGACCGCCCTCAACACCATGGCTGTGCCTACAATGTCTATCCATTAACAGAATAGGTGGCAAAGGGCAGTCCTGGTGGAGTCCAACCCTCACCAGGAATGGGGTCAGGCTTGCTGGTGGTGTGGACCCAACTCTGGCACTGCTTACACAGGGAACGAACAGCATGGATGAGCTTGCCCAATAAGCTGTACCCCTGGAGCATTCACACATACTCCTGTGGGAATAGACCTTACCAGGATTCATCAGGAATGTGATCCCCCTTCAGTTGGAGCGCACCTTCTGGTCCCCTTCTGAACGAGAGGGACTACAACCCCGATCCAGAGACACTATCCCCGATGTCCATGCGATATTGCAGAGTCACGCCAACCGCGACAGTCCCATGGTATCCAGATCCTTAAGGAACTCTGGGACCCTGCCACTGAGAGGCTTCTTAACCTCCTTCACCACTTCCATTCTAGAGATACAGTAGTAGTACATTCCGTCGCACTTCATCTACGCCATCTCAGCGTGATGACGTCAGCAGACACGCAGCGGTGAAAGCCGAGGGGGTGCAGCTTGCCGGCAGGGGTGACACCCCGCTGGTCTTGGTCCGTAGAGAAGGGACTAAATGCCGATCGATTGCGCGACGTCCCGCGTTCAAAAAAACACGGTGACAACGCCATCATTTTAGTAGAGAAGAGGCTTAGGAGAACCAACACCCAGGTCCTAAGACTCTGCTTCTTCATTGGAAGATGTGTCGGTGGGATTGGGGAAGTTGCCAAGTCCTCCATTCGCTGACCAGAAATGTCCATAGTGGAGACCAGCAGCGCCCCATTCGCACCATACATGGTTGTTTTGGTCCAGAATCTGTGGACCACCGTTGTTCTCCATGGCCACGCCAAACTCTTGCAATGGTCTGCCATTACCCGTCGGCCGCCTCCAGAGTCCCACTGGCCACAAAGGCACGATAGGACGGCTCCAGGTGGCTGGTGAGGGAGGCTTCATCCACTGTAATGAGCCCCAATGTGCTTTTATGTACTTTGGCCCAGTCGATTGGCCTCTGGTATTGCCAAAGCTGTTGGTTGCCTTTCATCCTGGGCAATTTCAGAGTGAAAGAGGGTCCAACTCCTGTCTAGGAGTTGGACCTAGACTGCATCAAATCGAGCCTGACTATATCTGTCTGGAACCCCTGAAGCTCGCCCTCAATCTCAAGCTCAGCCCTGGTGACCTGGCAAGAGAAGAGAAACTTGCTTCCATTGATTTCACTGATCATTGCAGTCTTCTCAGCTGGCATCTGTTGGCCCTGGGTGACCTTAGAAGGAGCACAAAGGTCAGCTGAGCTCCTACTATCACTGGGAAACGTAAACCCCTCCACTCCAATAAGGTGACAGCTAAAACAGGGGATGCAGTCTGTGTGAAAATGGTCAGTGGGCTCACATTTGAACATTAGGTGTGTTTTTTTTTTCTCTCACAATTTTAGGTTTAGATACGAGATGCTGGTCTATTGTTGAAAATTGTTCACTTCTAGTTTTTAGCGCTCTGGCTGACTAAGCATGAGGTTGTTTCTATCGCCATTTCATGTTGCTGAGAGCCAAACGTGTTAAGTTTGGGTAAGAAAAGTTAGATGGAACCAAGGGAAACAGTGGTCTCCGCCTTTGCATTAATATATTCATTTTTGGTCTTCGTACTGTGGCATAGCCGTTATTGGCCAAAGGTACCAAATGATTGTGTCTTCATCACTTTGGCAGATGGACATCCTTGAAAGACAAGGAAGCCTCTTCATGGGCTCATCCAGTGTGTCCATGGAAACCTCAGTCATCATGCACAATATTCAAAGAATTGTCAAGGTACACACTGAACTACTAAAAAGGTTTTTCCACTCACATGCTTATAATATCCACACGTGTATGTACAAGGGGGCATGTGGGTGTCTGTACTAAAAGAACTAATGCTTCAGAAATGAAAATGCCTTTGCAATTACATGTGTGTTTTATTTATGTTTCTTTTGAAGGAAAATGAATGTTTAAAAAGGGAGCTCCTTGAGAAAGGTTCATGTATTGAGAAGCAAAACTGTACAATTACAGAGCTCATTACCCAGAACCAGAGGTGAGTCAGAGTATGCCAAGTAGAAAATATTAAAAAATAAAATACCACATACTAAATACTTAATACTAACATACTAGAAAGAAATGGTACACTTTAATTGTAATGTATGTGTGATGCATTTTGTATCAGGTTAAATTTTTATCCCATATCTATCAAAATGCAATGCATTACGTAGTTTTCTTTGTAAGAGGTATTGTGATATTATTGCACCTGCGGCCCCATATACCATAATAAGCATGCTCAGCATTTCCTTACTACCTACCTCACTCTTGCCTTTTGTCTTACCTGTCAGACTAATTGAATACTTTCCAGTGGTAATAATATCACAATACCAGTTGTAACAAACTTTAGGATCCGCTTCTTCTTACCTTTAGCTAATATTCTGTTGTTGCAAATTCCTAAAACAAAAGCCAAAATGAACTCTGACTTTAAGAGGATAATATTTAAAAGTGGCTTTTTAGAGAACTGAGAAAACATGCAGGAGAAAAAAAATGATTGAAGTCATTGTGAAGATGCAGTTTTGTTCTTTGGTTTTGCCCAGATACATGGAGCAGAGCGACTTGATACTAGAAAATAGAAACAATTTTCTCAGGTCATCCAATGAACAGTGCCAGGCCAGACTGCTGGAGGCTGAGCAGGAGAAGGTAAGGTTTTGACTTTACTGTCGACATATTTTGAAAACTGTGTCATTTTGCAGCACAATGGCCCACGGTGCTTTCTCTTCGCTTTGCAACAGCCTCATTTTTTTTTTCTTGCTGAGCTGAACCACTGCATTGTGTCCAGTAATTGCCAGTAAAGTGTGTTAACACAGTCGGCCTCAGGAATTATTTCCTGTGTCACAAGATGGAACCCAGTGACTGGCACTTTGCAAATTCTTATTCGTTTTGCCTTTTTCATGATTCAGAAGTTCATTAGAAAGTAAAATGCAGACCTTGTCATTGAGTTTGATGGACTATTTGCCTTTTGATTTCATAATAGTGCTAAAAATAGATTTTCATTTGGAAGTTGTCATGTTTTAAATCAGTAAAAATGTGAAGAAAACACTGGGATTATATTACTGGACTTTATGGACTTTATATTTTCAGCTGTGTCCTTTAAGCAAGCTAGTGTTCTCTCCCTTCTTCCTTCAAAACACCTTTTTTCACCCCTCGTAGTCACTGCAGAAACCAGGCTGCACAGTGGAACCACACTCATGCTTTGCAGTCCTTGACGTTGTCTTCTTGAAGGAAGCTAAGCTGCTGATCCAGCCTCTCTTCTTCCCTCCTCGTCCTCCAGAGTCGTCTGATGGAAGATCTGGTTTCATCCAAAGCTCAGCTGTCTCAGCTGCGTCTCGAAGCTTCGACTCAGAAGGAGAAGGCAGCAGAGCTGCAGACCAAACTGGTGTCAGTCACGGAGAGCAGTGAGTCCGAAAGCCAGAGAATTGCCGGCTTGGAAACGCAACTCAAAGGTTTGCCTAATTTTTCTGGGGGGGGGGCTAAGAATGTCAAACCACTCCAATGAAATAATTTTGTATAACTGTTAATATTGTGTGTTTCAAACACTGAATCTGCTGTCCATTGTGGGATTATACACAGTGCTGTGGGAAGGATACGGGAAGTTAAAAACTAATGCTGTTGAATAAATAACATTTAAATACATTCACTTCCACAGTTGTAGCTAAAACTCATCAGTTTCATAGTTTTATTCAATACAACAGTGAATTTTTTTTTTTTTTTTTTTTTTTAAGGGCTCATAAATGTGGAATAGGAGAAAATTGCTGCTGACATTTCAGAATCGGTGCAATCAGCAAATGTGACTGAAAAACCATATCAGCTTTTCTGCACTTTTTTTTTGTTTTTAAACATAATTTGGCACCACTAAATTGAGTACACACTTTTTGCAGGTAAAATGTTTTACTTTATATGTGAGCACATACATGCTTCCTGATCGTTTATTCATACTTTATAAACGTCACCTTCACCATTGATCCATGTTTTTGATGTCTGGTTTGCTTTAAGATTTCTTAAAAGAGGTGAAATTGTGAACATGAACTTGTCTGTAAAAAAAAACAAAAACAATTGAAACATCATCAGACCTATACATATTAGCAAAGCCTATGTTTGACTGGGATATGTGCTCCTTTCATGTGTATTAGAGGCAGTTGGGGCGGCGGAGTTGTCGAAGGCTCAGCATCGCTTGGAGAAGCAGAGGTGTGAGGAGCTGGAGTGCAGAGTGCACAAGATGCAGGAGGAACTGCAGAAGCTCCAAACTGACAAAGAAAGATTAGGACAGGTTGGTACTGTTTCCTCTGCGGAATGTTGAGTATCTGATTATTTTGTGATTTATCACGAAGCCTCACCTGAGGGATGCAAAAGTGTAATGGTTGACACACACAATGTGGCAACTGTGCGGGCTGTAGGTGGCGCTGAAGGAGAAGGAGGGTGCGCAGACGCATGCTGAACAGCAGCACAGAGGAGAACTGGCCAAGGCAGCCGAGGAGAGAGACGCTCTGCGGGACAAGCTAACACAACTGCAAGATAAGGTAGACCCACAAGAACTCTGTCTATCAAATCTGGACCATAACTTACAATAATGGGTAGTTTTTTTTTTGGTTGTTGTCATTTTTCGGCGTTAAACTCTGAACTGTGGAAAATGTGCCAGTTAACCGATTAGTGATTTAAAGAGCATTCTTTCTGACTTTTGGAAATAAACAAAACACAGCAGGACTCTTCTCAATCCATTACTCTTCAACATGTTTGATGGAAGTAGCAAGTGCTTTTCAGTAATCTAACCTTCACAGGAGCATTGATATCTCCATTGAGCGGCTGGTCTGGTTGGTCAGCATATTGACCGCAGCATTTGTCTGCAAATTTACCAAATAAATAAACTTTAAACAATGATTTCTGGTAAAATAGATAAATAAAAAATAAACAGAAAAAATAATAATGATAAAATATACATTAATATTTATTTGAAACCACTTGACTTGGATAAAGAATAAAATGATCTTCCTTGTCTTAAAAATTCAAGTTATTGTTCTATCAAATAGATAGATGCTGATCAGGCCATACAGTAGACACACAGGAAAACTATCACATGACAGACACAAGGGGTAAATCAAACACTTCAATATCATTTTAAAGGAATTTGTATTAATATGTTAAAGGAATATAGTGATCTATGTCTCATGATATAATGTCTGCAGTCTGTAGGTGAGTGGCATGTATAGAGTTGTATATTCGTACATGGTGACGGTTCGGTAAGAGAACCAAACAAAACAGGTGGTTGGTTTTTAGGACCGAGCAAGAATTGGAACCAATGAAAATAAAACTATGCTCAGCCTGGTGGCAAAACACACAAGAGTTTCTGTATCTCACCACCTCTGCGACCAAAGAAGCCTGCTAAAGAAACAAGGAGGTAAACACAATCAAAGAAGAAAAAATCAAAGAAAAGTCAGAGGATGTTTTCACATGACGATCACATGTTTACTCCCCTCCTCGTGGTGAGTCTAAGTCCTTTACAGCAGCACAAGGCTCTTTCAACTTCAACTCAGTGGAGGGCTGCTGATGTAATCTCGCTGCAGAGGGTTTAGCTAGCTAACTCGTTTGCCTGCTAGCTTGACGACTGGTTGAAGGTGCTGCACAGTTCTTCTCTCCAGTCACTTATTCATTCTTGATGTGTAAACTTACAGCCAGTGATCTGTGACTGGCTCTCTTTCACATTCGTCATCATTTTCATGTCCACGGATTGAACTCTTGCAAGTTGGTCTGGCGTCAGTCTTCTGTCATTTTGTCTGTGACGCTTCAACCAGTGTCTTATTTTACCCCTGGCTTGACGAACTCACTTTGGAAATGATTCATGAGGACCTCTTGAGGGATTTCCCCCCAAAATTAAACTTGATAGCTTCCTCACTGCTGCTCAGCACAATAGCCAAACTAGGCGTAGATTTTAAATATGTAACGTTAATAATAATGATGATGCAATGAAGTGGTATTGCTTCGACTGTAACCATTCCCAGGTGTCTCCTGGGGGAATGTTGAACAACCAACATGTTTTTTTTCTCTCTCTCTTTTTAGTATACAGTCTCAGAACAGCATTGGATAACTGCGAAGAAGAAACTCGAAAGAAAAATGGTGGAATTGGAAGATAAAGCAGCACAAGAAGAAAGTTCTGGAGACACTACAGCGAAGGTAAGAAATCATCCATCAGCACCAGCACGCATGCAAAAGTGTGGCAGTGAAAACAGGCTAATAATACTGAATACTGAACTCTGGAGACAATTCGTTTAACAGCGTATCAGATGAAAATGCTGCTATCGATTTAATATTTCTCTCTAGATGGTCGCAGTTACGTTTCGTAACACTGTAACACTGTTTTCAATTGAAGCGGCATAAATTAAACCTTGGCCTAAAATGCTGCCGAAGCTAACAGGAGCGCTGATTTAAGGTCAAGTGAATAATCTTCTGAGATTTTGAAGACGAAACGGCGACATCGAGTGGTTACATTTTAGATTGCAGCGCTCTTTCACTGCACCTCCCTCTCCGGAGCTTGCCAGTGAACTACGGTGGCCTCTGCACCCAAACCTGGATACCTTGTCCGACTTCTTCTTTGTTGGTTTATTTGAGGATGCCAGCGTTCACCCTAAATACGAAACGCGCTGTCAGGCAGCTGGATTGTCCACACCAGGCTTCCTTAGAAGTACGGTGGTGCAAGATGGCAGCTAACTGGGAGGAAGACCTTTGATCTGTGTATATTCTTATATATAAATAAGAATCATCCTATGGGTCGGAAACCAATATATATAATATTACAGAATATTATGTTTATTGCTAATATGAAAATTATAAATCCGGTCAAATATTACACACTGGACCTTTAATGTTGATGTATGATTGCACTGATACAATGTGGATTTTTTTTAATTTTTTCTTTTATTTTATAAAAATACAGCAGCGTGAATAAAACTGTCTGTTTTCTGTAGGTCAAACAAGTGATGAATGGAGTTTTCCGTTCCCTGCGAGGGGAGTTTGACGTCAGTGAATCTTACAGTGGACAAGCTGTAATGGAAGTGATTTTCTCCACCATCAAGGTACATTCATCACTGCAAAGCGATGCCACGTTGACACGTGTGCGCGTGTGTGGAGCGTACCCGCTTCCCAACAAAATATTGATTAAACGTGTGTGAACATTCGACCAAACTCTCAGCCAACGCATTGCCGTTTGGTTCCAGAACGTGACGCTGCAGCTGCTGACGGGCTCGGAGAGGTCGTCACCGAGTAAGAACGGAGAGGAGAAAGATGTGAAACAATCAGAAGATGCCTCTCGCGTCAACACAGCTACTGAGAGCAAGAGGGGAATGAATGAGGGCCGGGTCAGTGAGTCTTACATGGAGACTGCAAAGGAGGCGAAGGACGGGACAGCTGAGTCCAACGTGAATGTGCGAGAGACGGCAGCACCAGGACCCGAACTGCAGCAGCAGGAGGGTGAAAGGTCTGCTGCTGCTGCTGCTGCTGAAGAAGCTGAAGCTGCTGCTGCTGCTGCTGCTGCTGCTGAAGAAGCTGAAGTTTCTCCAGGGGAGAATTCTGCTGATTCTGAGAATCCAGATAAATCTGAGGCTGACCTGAATGTCCATGATGAGCCAGTAGGGGAAGTAAATGCAACTTCTCCAGGCAGTTTCACACCCCCACCCAACCCTCCACCCAACCCTCCACCCAACCCCCCACCCAACCCCCCACCAGCCCCTCCACCTACGACTGAGCCTCTGGAAGACTCGTGCACACGGTGAGGCCTGGCTGCCTTGATGTTATTTTGAGACAATCAAAGTGTTCTAATCTGTCTTGACTTTTGCTGTGTATTGGCCTCAATCCGGAAGTTAAATCCAGTGGTTTTGAGCAGTTTACAGTCCTGTCAGCGTTCATGTGGACGATGCTTCATGCCGTTTGCATGCGTTTTCTGAAGTTGCAGCACATTTTTTCCACCATGTGGGAGGTTTTTGCTTTTTATAACAGCGCAACCAGAGCTTCACATAGATTTATTTTTTTTTATATCTGACAGTAGTGAAAATCGCTAATTGTCCCCATTAAATAATGAAAAAAAAAAGATTAGATTACAGAGAACTTTATTGATCCTTTCAGGCAGTGTCCGCAGGGAAATTCCAAATATGTAATTTTGTAAACTCCCTAAACTCACTCAATTCTCACCGTCCTCTCAGACTGACTGGTGAAGTGTGTGACAAGAGTAAAGAGGTCAGTCCCCCTTCTGCGCCCAGCAAGGAGGCAGAAGACGATGAGATGGTGAGAAAACCCTCTCCACAAAACCTCTAAACGGATACATTCTCCGTGTCTATATATATTATATATTCATTTCAACACTTGTGACTTAATAAAATGAGTATTAAGGCGTAAAGACAGGAACCCCAACGGTGCCTCTTATGCCAGAATCATAAATTCACGTGAATTCAATCCAATTTTTTGAGCAGACAAACATTCACTGTCTAAAGTTTTATGTATGTTTCTTTTTGTGTGTGTATCTAAAATGTTGTGTGTCCACTGGCTGGCGCAAGACACAGCATGACTTTATGACACCACGTTTGTGTAATCCGACAGCGACTGTCGCTAAGGACAAAAAAAAAATTGTGTCGTCCAATCTTGGTATTCAGTGACACAACACTGTCACTTCCCACCGATTTTAAAAATAACATTTTTTAATATATGTTATTTGCCAATATTAATTATTAGTACAATTACATTGTTTCTATTTGCTGTGTTTTCAGAGCCTGAAGGGCCGGCCCCCCTCTACCTCCATGTTTGGTGACGATGACGACGACAATGACGCGGGCTGGCTGGACTGAGATGTGACGACGCAGGGAGACTGAAGTTCACAGGCACACACACTGGTCTCAATTGAGAAGTCGTCCGTCCGAGCAGCGAAGAGGATGAAATGCATAGAAAACTTTTATTTTAATGACGGATCGGCCTCGTTCTCTTGAACTGATTCCGCTTTCACTGCATCCTTGGTGGCAAAATTACAGGGGTGGGCCATGGAAACCAGCTGATTTTAATAATTGTACGAATGTGCTTTCCTACGTGGCACTGTAGCTGCTTCATAAAAACAAATCATTAAAAGCCATAGCCAGTTGTCATGTTTTTGGGTTGGGTGTTGCTTTCGAAATAAAACTTTTCAAACATGAACTGTCGTTACAGAAATGGGGGGGGGGACAAAACATGTTGAAGTCATAGAATTGTAACGCCACATTTGCAACAGAAGCTTGGTCTTAATTTTGAGTCATGGGGCAGCTGATCTACTGGAACAGCAGTGGTCTAGTTGGACATAATTCTACACTCTTCGGCTTTGCTAACTGATTAGCGTCCAAACCAATAGATGCAACACCACCCCTCTGTGAGTAAGAGGCACAAGACAAGTGTGATGTTTTAGTGTAAAAGTGAAGAGGTGTGAATAACGGAGCCTGTGGTGCAGGAGCGCGCACAGCTTTGATGTATTTGGTCCTTTTATTTCAAGCACAGCAAAACAAAATGCGCATGTGGCTCGTCACACACTTACTCCTGCCAAATTCCCATCAGCCCTCCAGCGCCCCCTGTCCCCCACCACGGCAATCTGTCTAGGCTAGACCCATAAGGACCCCTTTTCACATCTAGTGACTTTGTTTTCTTTCTTTTTTTTAAGAAAAATAAATATTGAAAAATACAGGTTTTTTTTTTTCCTCCCAGTGGTGATAGTAACAGATTCTGACCGTAGGTCCTCTTTAAAGGACAGGGATTAAAGGGGGGAATCCAAGTCTAACACAAACTGAAAGTAAATTTCCATCCATTTGCATACATTTTTAATTTAAAGCATGACTGACTTCCAAATTATAACACAGTAGTAAGAATATTTTTATACTAGATAATATACTACAGTGTATTTGATCATTTCTCAAAACAAATCACTCACTCACTCACTCACTCACACTCGCACTCAGCTTGTATAGAACAACTTTTCCTCTGTAGCCAGACAGCCAGTGATGCTAGTTATGGTCCTTTGACCACTGCTGGCTCCACTGCACTATCTGCTCCAGGTTGCGTTCCAGGTCTTCTGGTGTGTTGCTCGGCAGCTGATGGACAATTTCCTCACTGTAGGCCTCCAAGGCTTCTTCGTAGATTGTCTGGAAGATTTCGCACTGAACGTTGTCCTGCAGCTTCTTCCCTGTGTAACCCCTGGGACAGAGAGAGAGAGAGGAGTGGCGGCTCAAGTCAAGAGTGGACGGCTTGTTTTACATAGTATGAAAAAAGGCAGGAAGGTCTCAGGACAAGAAGGCAAAAAAAGTTACTGTGACTTTATTTTTTATTCATTTATTTTCCCCCTTGTCCATGAAGTGCAACTTTAAAAGCTCACTCTGAAAGGAGTGGAGAAGAAAAAGGGAGATGTTGGCAGAGTTGCGTGCTCTATGTGTGGTGTTGCTCTGGTAAATGGCCTTGTAATGGGTTGTTGTGTTGTGGCATCCCTTTATGATTGCTTGTCAGATGCCCAAAGTTGAACCTGGTTCCACTTTTTTTTCTCCTCCAATTTGCTATCTATTTGATGCAGTTCCCCATCACACCACAGCCTCCAATCACGGCTCAGCGACAGGCACCGATGCAACATATTGAACTTTCGGGACTGCGGGCTTTTTGTCCTGTTAGATTCATTCAACGATTGATTGTCAGAACTTTTGAAATCACCTGTTTTCCAACCGTGTGTAGAGCTGAGTGTTGTCTGTACGCAGCACAAACACGATGTCGAACCACCGTTCCGGGAAGAGGTCGCAGCCGTGATAGTCGACAATCACGCCGCCTTCAACCATCCTGTCTTCCAGCTCATCCACCACCTGGAAGGAGCGACACATTCAGCAAAGCACAAACAAAGTGCAAGAGGAAGTTACTCTGAGTTTCAGGACAGATATTTATACACAGTGACCACTGCTATAAGGATTTCATTTTATTTTGACCTCTGAATGAAGTCTGATAAAAAGGTTATGTACAGTACAAGACCCCTGGTGAACCACATCCATTTTAAATAAAGCTGGCTTTGTCCAGTGACCAAGCCAGTGAAGTTGTGGTTTTACTCGTAACCCCAAATCATTTAATCATCCCATTTATTTTATCATTACAAGTTTAAAAGTCACACTTGTGACATAACAGGACGAGAGCAGTGAAGAACTAAACGGCCGTGCATTGATATTCGCTTTAACCATTTTGTTTCATCTTTGTGCTTTAAACAATGCTGACTAATAAGTGAAGCTGAAGCAGTGCAGACATCAACAGAGCCACTGCAATCCATCTTCAGCCAGCTGGGCTGGAATGGTCTCACCCACAGCGACAGGGGCAATTTGACTTCTTCTCCTCAGGCTGCTTCATCTCTTTAGATCTGTGGCTCTGTTGCTTTTTATTATTCTGTTTAATTTAACATTTATTTACGTTTCATGTATTCTTCTTTTTTTTCTTGAATAGCTCAAAACAACTGAGCAGTCCCACAAAGCATGATAGAGAATTTAAAAAATAGATTTTCTCCAGCTTAACAGGAGGGTTAACATCCCAGCGGAATTTCTCATGACAAATCTTATCAGTCTTTTGCAGCCAAACTCCCTCCATTATTTTCAGCAAACACACTTCCGCTGATACTGCTATACAGTTGTCCATTCATCTTCAGTTGTTCAGTTATTGTTGGCTGTTATTTCTTTCTCCTCCTCCAGTTTGTATCTTCAATATAACACTTTTTAAGGTTTTGTTAGAATCTTGTTCTATTTACTAACTTCACTGTGATTCATCTCTATTGTAATAATTATAGCAAGTAATACTGCATTTTTTTTTTATTTATAGATTAAATGTTCAGTACTTCTTGTGTTATCACTCAATTGCAGTGGGACTTTGCTCGCACTGTGTCACACTCCCGGCCATTGCCAGATGGAGCATCACACAGTAGAACCAAACCGCAGTGCACGTGCATCTGGCAGAAGCCGGGCGCAGTGAAAGCTTTTAGTTTAAAATCATGTTTGTACTATACAAGTTAACATTTCAAAATAATTCATTTTTTCAATAATCAATGAAACTCACCTTGTCTTCATCCAGAATGGGACACTGATATTCTTCATCATATCCATCATATAGATTTCCTAGAGAAAGGAAAGGTTCAGGGTTTTCAGCTGCATATCTAATCTACTGAACCACTCTGAGCTAAAACTGGTATTGTCCAGGTGATTGAAACTGAGATATTGATTTTATAATTTCACAGTCCCACCCTGTGGCATAAAAGTTTGAAAAGAAAATTGAAAATGACGACAATATGACACATAAAGACAGTAATTCTCAATCAGTTGATATGTTTGAGTGGCCACTGCAATATTGTGGATGTGCAAAATGTTTGACTGTATGAATTCCATCAAGGATTTTACACAAAAGAAAAACTGTTCTAAAAGCTGATCTAGAAACACTTTGGGATATGCAGCGAATTAGCAGATGCTAACTGCTAGCATCTTTGGTTATTGTATATCCATACGTACATACATAAAACTCCATCTAGTCAATTCTGTTAAGCCTGGAGAGTTAGAGGTGGTGAACTCTCAAAGAAAGGCTTACGTCATGTGTAATACAAAAAGGTTGTACCTTCTTTAGCCAGGTCCCCTATGTTGACATAAGTCATCCCTATTTGCTGGGCCAACTCTTTCCCTAAAGTGGTTTTCCCGACTCCAGGGGTTCCTGCAAAGGAGAATTTTTTGATTTAGACAACCATGTTATCATGGAAATACAAGGTCTGTATCACTGATACCTGTACCAACTCTTCAGGTATCAGTGTGGGGCTGGGTCTGTCAAGTGCAAGGATATTAAACTACATACAAAAAAAATAATTGCACAGCTTTTACCTGACGCCTTTGTCTACAATATATTTACGAATTATTTTTCAGAGAAGTCACGAATAAAAATCATGTGAAATTAATTACTGTTTATCTGTGAGAATTAATGTCGTTTCCGTGCTCGCGCCGCACCGCATCGGAGCTGCAACAAACTGGTGCAACTGGTGTGATTGAAATTAGTTTCCAGTGGTTTGACGACTTAACAACAACAAGTTACGACAACAGACATGATGCAGACGATGACGCTACCTGTTAACAAGATGTTCGGCTGTTTCTTCATCTTCACAACAAAGCCTGAGGAGAAACACGTGCACCGCGGAACTGAAAGACAAAGCAAACCTATGAACATACATCTGTCATTTACGCCAGTCTAGAAAAATATGATCTCAGTCACACGCGACACCTCTCTCTCACACACACACACACACCTACGGAGCTGGAAATACTGCGCACGTTGGGACGGTTGAGTTACTTCCGCCTCGTCTTCTTCGCCTACTTTTTCTTCGTCGCCGGTTGGAAAAGAGCGGTGTGCTGCAATACCGCCACTGGCTGGTTCGGCATGTGGCTAACATCAAGCCAGCCAGGCTCCTGGCGGATTTTAACAAAATAAAAGGGCGCTTGCGTTCTTTCTTTCTTGGGTTGCATTTCTCCCACATATCTGCACACGTATCTCCAATCATAAGTGTTATTTTTCTCTCTGTTCTTCTTGAAAGGAACATTTTAAGATAAAACAATTGTGACAGTTCTTTTTTTTTAACTTATTTATTTAATTGTATTTTATTTACTTATCTATAATATTGACGTTTTCTGTCTTCCCTATCCTAGTTGTACATATTAAATACCAGCCGGGGGCAGTATAGCATACAAAGCCATCTGCTGTACTGCCAAAAGAAGAAGATTACGTGGTGGTGACGTGAGCAGGGTTGCCAAGTACTTATTTTTCTTATTTCACGATTCATATGAAAAGTTTCCACGGGTCAAAAATCGTTCGCGGATTGATTTTTGACACACTCAGGTTGGCCAACACTCAGTATGTTCACTCAGCTAACTTCACTGATTGTGCTGCACACCCCCTCAACAATTGATATGCGAATAATGTGCGAATGCAGTGTGGGAATAACTTCCAAACAAAAGTGTGCATTGTTAAATATTGTCAAGAAACGGGAAAAAAAAAAAAATCTTTCATGCTAACACAGTCATGACACTATTTCCCCAAATGTGAAATTACAATTTCCCAGTTGTATCACCACTATTTTGTTCGACCATCGCTGGTTCAGAGCAGCACTAAGTGGCTATAATGCGCTCTACTCACAGACCTGGCAACCCTTGGGTACAAGGCGTTCAAAGCGGAAGACCGCAAAAGTTCATGCGTTGCTCGCCTTCTGTGTCTGTTGTTTACCATTGAATGGCTATGATGAGTGATATTGTTTTGACTGTTTCGTGTCATATTGACGTTTTCTGATTCGTAGATCAGTTCAATTGGTGCCACCGTAGAGACAGAAAACATTTCAGGCACATTCGAACGTCAAACAAGGTACGTTATTGCAGAAACAGCATCTTTGCAGACTCAAACATGAGCGTTAGTTAATCCAAACGTTTTTAGCTTTTTGGGGAAAAGGAGACACACTAGGCCTTAATCGTAGAAACATCATTACAATTATTCGTACAACAGCCAATCAGATCATTTTGCCCAGAGATTTCAGATCGACCCACAGACTGGATTAACGTTCCTACCATTTTGTCGTCATTTTTTGGCACAAAAATATTTATAAAACATCCAGATTACAGGTTTCAGATTCTGCACTTTAAATGTTGCTGTAATGTGTAGGCAAAATTGCGCTGAACCTGGTAAAGTTTTCTTTAATGTCCATTTCCATATTGATTCAATTTGGGGTCATGTGGATACATATTGCAATAAAAACTGATTTAAAAAAAATAAAAATAATATTCATAGTATCACATTCATTTGGACGTTTTGCCCTGCTTTAGAATCTGTTGGATTGAGTTAACACAGTTACAGGTATTTATATATTTATCCCAAGTGTTTTGATGAAAAAAAAAAAAAAAAACATTAATTAGTATGAGGATGCCCACGCACTGAAAACACTGAAATAAAGTTAGTTAAATAAATGAGTTTGGAGAAGATGTTGTGGGAGGCCGTGACGAGGGGTTGGATATCTGCCCCCGACCTCTATCCAACCTTTCCCCTTTCCATAGTCACCAGACACCGTGTTCTTGAATTTATAGAGTTAAAAAAAAAACATTTGTTTTGTTTGCTGTATTGTTGCATGGTGCATACAAGAGGTGTTCTTGATGCTAACTGTTGTCACTATCTCCCTTCAGGACCTTTTTCTTTCTCTAGCTGGTTCCCTGAATGCAAGACACAGCTGGAAAGCATGAGCAAGTCTTCTTTTGGAGATAATGCTGCTTTAAGTGGGGTAAGAATTTTTTTTTTAAAATGTTTTTCTTACTTGTCCCATTTATGACAAACTGCTTTTTGGATGGAGGATTTTGGTTGTGACTTTCTTAATTCTCTTGTTCATTGTGGAGTATCCCAGACTCCACCCAATGGCCAGCTATTGAGTCTGGAGTGTGGAAAAAAATAGCAGAACATGTCTCCAGACTGTTTGTGTGGTATCCTCCATCAGAATCACCTAATGAGCCTAATAATGCTGAACTCCACTGGAGCACTGGAGCACTGGAGGATGTGCTGCTGCCTTGGAGGCTGCTTTCACTACTTGCTTTAATTTAATTTAGAGACACCATCCACCCAGTATGGAGACATTTTATATTTTTCTTTAGTACACCACGCACACCACTGTGGAGGCGTGTTCAATGTTATATTGTTATGGAGGCTTGTTCATATATATATATTTTTTTCTAGCCTGCTAAATGTTTGTTTAATCATTTCTTCTAGTCTGCATGTGTGGTTGTTCATGATTGAGGATTGACTGTGCTAAGTTTGAAATTTGAATAATGGAAATAATTATTCTACAGTCATACATAATGAAATGTCAAACTTCATACAATGAATTGTCACCTTTATTAAAGATGTCTTGTGTTTCTGCTTAATGGACGGTCTTCATTTTCTGTTGAACCGTCTCCGCGTTTTCATGTTTTGTTTGACTTTGTGTGTAATAGCTGAAGCGCTGGGTGGACCCATCTTTCAGTGAATTCCCAAGGGACAGCTTTTCTCCGATACCAGGTGGGAAGGCGAGGAAGGGGCCGAAGGCTGATCAAAGAAACGCCAGGAAAAGGGCAGGAGATGGTGGCTGCTCAGAGCGCCAAACCTCGGACGCACAGCAGGAGTCCAGAACCCAGGGGAACTGGGATGAGTCCTGGGTGGACACTCACGCTCCTCATTCCCAGGTCAGCCGTTAACTGGGCTTGAATTGAATGGAGACGGTTGGCGGGCTGATATAAGCCGATAAAATTGGGAAGGTGGATTTGACTGATCGCCCATCATCTAATAAAATAAAGCAACGACAGGAGACAACTTTAATGTGCTTTAATCAACAGTTATTTTAACATCAGTGCAATAAAACTGGAATTGGGCCTTTCTGCATGGAGTTTGTATGTTCCTCCTCCTGTGTCTGCATGGGTTCTCTGAGTGCTCCTGCAAAGGACCTCACCACCAAACCATTTGCTTTGCCAGAGCTTCACTGCACCCTGTTGCCACCAGCAAACCTATAGCTTGAGGATCCTTACGCCACTCAAACCTGAGTGAGACTTTGATGCATTTGTTTGCTTTCTTCATTTGTATGTCTTGGGCCTAAATGCCACTTACCAGATTTCTCTTACAGGGCTACACCTGTATGCAATAGGAATAATTCCAATTGCACATTTGACAGATGATGTTTTATCCTTCAGATTGTTAACTCTTCTCATCCACACTTGTTATTCAAAGAAACTTACTTTAACATGCATGAGTATTATTGAAAGGGGCTTTTGACTGTGAACACTGACCAATGTAAAGCCTCCAAAACAGTTGCCTTGGAATCCCAGAAATTTTCTCTTGCTGTGATCTGAAGTATTCCTATTTAGTCTTTCAGGTCTGTTGTGTGAATCAGCTCTGCTGGTTATCCAAATAGTTGAATTTGGCGTTTTTTTTTATGCTTTTGCGTTGAATTTTAAAATAGTCTTATAGTCTAAAAGTCTTCTTAAAACAATTTATTTTTCAGATTTCCATTTTCCACTGGCAAATGCAGCTAAGAGAACAGCAAAATAAATCTAGAATGCAAGGGTTAATCATTTTCTATTTGTTATTTTTCTAGGCTGAATTAGCCGTGCACAAGAAGAAGATAGAAACAGTGGAGCAGTGGATGAGAGGTTGCTCTAATGCGTCTCAGGTAATAAGACTGTATGATTATTTTGTATTATGGGCCTTTGTCTTTGCTCTACCTTGTTTAACACAAGAAGTGTCAAGTACTTGCTATACTGTAAATAATGACATTTATTAAGAGTACAACATGTCTTGCGTTGCCCTTACTGAAGGTCTTCGGCAGAGCTCAATCTCTGGGTTTATCCAAAGTGTTGTCACCTTGCAGGGTGCATCTTGCTGCTGTCAGGACCCTCAGGCTGTGGAAAGACTGCCACGGTTCGGGTGCTGTCTCGGGAACTTGGCTTTCGCATCCTGGAGTGGACAAACCCCACGTCTGAGCCTTTCAACAGCAGCAGCAGCAGTCAGTATGGTAGGGAATCAACTGAAAAGTTGTTGGTTGTATTCTGATGGTCTTGGCTAGTAACAAACCAGCACTGCTGTGAATTTCTGTTTTCATCAGGGATGGAGCTCATGCAACAGTTGGCTCTGGACTGGTGAAAATGTCATAAAGATTTGGCCACTATTATTTGTAGACTAATTTTGGTGGTCTGCCTCCAACATTAAACATGTTTTGTTCCATAAAAAAACTCCTAGTGGAGTTTTACAGGCCAAACTACAGAAGCATGTTGCTGCCATACTAAAAACAAATGTTCATATAATTACGTGAAAGCTTAATGTTTTAATGTGATAATTTTTACGCCACTACATGAAATTGAAGTTTTTTTGTGATGGTGAAAGGGTCTCTATCACATTATTACGTGAAACTTTTCTCGTAATTATGTGATAATTTTCACATTGTTTCATGGCAACGGATTGAAACTAAATGAAAATGAGTCATCAGCAGGGCACTATGGTCTGTTTGCGGTGTCCTTTGAGTAGTTTGGGTTTCTAGATTCTATTCTATTCTATTCTATTCTATGGTCAAACTGCACACAACAATGCCTATTTTCCCCTATATTTCAATTACTCTGTATGTCTTGTACATATGGCTGAAATTGACAAATAACATTGACTTGACTTGACTCGACTAATGATGTGCAACATAGATAATTTATATTTTATGTTCAAAACCTTCAATGATTTATTCTGTTTCATCTTCTCCCACCACTCTGTATTTCTATGCTAGCACTACAGAGTTGATTTTGCCTAATACAGTTTTTCAAATTAGTTTTTTCTCCTTGAATTCCATTTTCAGCTGGATTTCGCAACAACAACTTTCCCGTCTCCCAGGTTGTCCAGTTCCGGGACTTCCTTCTCAGAGCCAACAAGTACAACTGCTTAAAGATGGTGGGTGATGGAGGAGCCTCGGACCATAAGCTCATTTTAGTGGAGGTACGCATCTTTACTATCAGCATAAAACACTTTTATTGCATACATAAATGTATGTGTTTTTTGTGTATGCCGCTAACCATTGAAACGTTCATCTTCCACAGGAGTTCCCAAACCAGTTTTACAGGCAACCAGGCAGCCTTCATGATATTCTAAGGTGAGACCAGGTGGTTTGGTACCTTTCTTTACAAAGGCAGGACCAACGCGACTGCTAGAATAGTCTTCTCCTTCATTTTGCTACAATAAATGCAGCTCACCTCCTGCTTGAAAGCAACACTTAACTTTTCTTGCATTTCACGTTGAACACCTCCACACCTCCTGCTTTCCTCCAAAGCAGTGGCCCTCTGCCCTGCATCATTGCCCTCTGCCCCGTAGGCACGTGTTGGCAAGGTCATAATAATTGTGAATGAAGGGTGAAACGCACTGCTGAATGATACAATGGAGTTGGATTTCAAGTTGGGGATGCACTTTATATCCACAAGCATTACGTCAGTCAGAGGCCTCCGAGTGGGGGAGACAGACAGCATGATCAGCCAATCACTGCATTAGTCACAAGTATTTCTGAACTAACTTAAGAATGGTATAATTGTGATTTGCATCATCTTTTTGGACTATTTCCCATTTTTGTGAGCCATCAGCTTATTGATAGCATTTTAACAGATGCAAAGAAAAGTGTACAACCTCCAGAAATGCAAGTTCCTTAAATCCATTAGTAATGTGTGTTGGAAGGAAATTCTTTACATGGGACAGTTGTTCTTACAAGTGTCATGTTCCGACCAGAACTGTGCAAGCCGTGCATTCGTTTGCTCTGTGTTTGTCTTCCAGATGCTTTGTCAAGACCAGCAGGTGCCCTGTGGTGTTTATAGTGTCAGAGAGTCTGAGTGGAGACAGCAGCTTGCGCTGCCTTTTTCCTAAAGACATCCAGGAGGAGCTGGGCATCACCCACATCAGGTAACACACACATAGCATAGCATAGCATAGCATAGCATAGCAGAGCATAGCAGAGCATAGCAGAGCATAGCAGAGCATAGCATCTCGAAAGGAATTGTGTTGTATTCTGCCTGTGTTTTGTTTCACTGTATTAAGTTAGTTATGTACTGCAGTCTCTATTTCACTACTTGCTCTATAATTTTTAGGACTGCTTAGTCTCATTTATACTATGCACTTTTTTATGTTCCTTTGCAGTTTCAATCCAGTGGCTCCAACCACAATGACGAAGGTCCTGACTAGAATTTCCAATCTGGAAACGAAGAAGGTCAGTGTGTGTGTGCGTGCGTGCGATCTTACAGAACGATGGCAAAACGGAGGAGGAAGAAGCGTATGCAAGTTGTAAAAAATGTATAATAGCATATATATAATTTTTTTTTTTCCCAATTCCCCCCCATTGTTCTGAGCAGGGCTGTGGGACCTTGGACCAGACGTTATTGGACAGACTGTGTTCAGAAAGTTTAGGGGACATCCGCAGTGCTGTCAACAGTCTCCAGTTTCTCTTACTGCCAGGTCAGGAGTCAGTCCCGCTACACCAGTGCTTCTCAACTGGTGGAGTCTCAGACCCACATTTTATTCCTTATAATGAAGTCGCAACCCAATTTATTCCACAAAAATAAAAATGCTTGCCCACATTCTATCATTTCTAGTTAAATTATTGAAATGATTGAATTGCAAAATAAATGCCCAACATTTTATCTATTGATCTAAATATATTAAAATCCTTTTTTTTTAAAAAAACAAAAAAGGGAAACTGCCCTAATCAAAACAGCACATCCTGCTTTCTGCTGCAATACTCTGATTTCTAATACAGCCTGATTTTTTTTCTCATTGTGGTAATTAGAAAACAGGCTGTGGAATACAAAAAAAAGAGGCCTTGCACGACACTGGACAAGACAGATAAGAAGAGCAGACGAAACCAGGTGAAGAAGTCCAAACAGAGGAAGCAGCTGGAGGAGGAGCCCAGCATCAGTGGCAAAGACGGCTCACTGTTTCTTTTCAGAGCGCTTGGAAAGATCCTGCACTGCAAGCGTGAGTGGGATCTTGTATTGGGCCCGAAAAAAGCCAAACCTTTTTTCAACCTTTTTTTCTTCAAAACTTTTTTTTTTAACCAAATGCAAAAACTGTTTAGTTTTGGTGTGAGGCGACAGCGCTCACCACTGCGCCACTGTGTTGCGCAAAATTGCACAGCCAAGGAAAACTGCACTGTGGTTTTAAAAGATCTAGTGTGCAACGTTTGGAGATTTTGCAGAAGAAACGGTGACATCAAGTGGTTACATTTTAGATTGCAGCATCGTTCACTCTCCCTCCCCCTCCTGAGCTTACCAGTGAACTACGGTGGCCTGTGCACCCAAACCTGGACGCCTCATTGGTTTATTTGTGGATACGCGCGTTCACCCTAATTATGAAATGCGCTGTCGGGCAGCTGGATTGTCCACACCAGGCTTCCTTAGAAATGCGGAGGTATCAGATGGCAGCCAACTAGGAGCAAGACCCTTGCTACATGTATATATTTATGTATAGCAATTATATAGGGCGGAAAACCAAATGACTTTTATTGTACTGCGAGTATACACTTTCATTAATGCATTTATGTGCAGTATATTAAACTTTTACCAATATGAAAATCATTCATCAAGCCAAATATTACGCACTGGACCTTTAAGTCATCAGCCACTGAGTCAGCCACACGATTTTCCTGTTTTTCTTCCACAGGAGAAAATAATGAAGCTCCTCAACATTGTCTCCCCCCTCACTTGTCTCATCATGACAGAGTCGCATTAGCCGTCGACCCCGAGGTAATGTTTTATCAAGTGTGACGATAAGCTTTAAATGTTTACAATAGGCCAAACAGCCATCACTGCTCTGACTGCCTTTCAGTTGACTGTCGAGCGCTCCAAGATGTCTGGGGAGTTTTTCAACCTGTATCTCCACCAAAACTTCCTGGACTTCTTCTGCGAAGTGGAGGATGTGGCGCGTGCCAGCAAGTACTTGTCTGATGCCGACCTTCTCACGACTGAGTGGAGTGTCAGTATTGACTTTTGAGCCATTAAAAAAAAAAAAAACAGAATATTAAAGGTCCATTGTGTAAAATGTTTAAGGAAGACCGCCTGACAGCTTGTTTGTTATTTAGGTCAAAATCTGGAAGGCTTCCTTAAAAAAAATAGCAGCTAACTAGGAGCAGGAGCCTTGCTCTGTGTATATTCTTATATATATGAGAACCATTCTAAGGGTAGTATAGTAGTATAGGTAGTATGTCACACTTTTACCTATATAGAAAAACAAAAAATCAAGCCAAATACCACACACTGGACCTTTAGTGGTTAGAAAAGTAGAAACTGCAGTGTTGTGGTCATATCTAAAGTTCAGTGTAATCAACTGTAAATTATGAAGCAAAAGGACTCTGATCAGAATGATGCCAATCAGGGTTTAGTGAAGTGTATAGTTTGTGTTACTATGGCAGTGATTGTCAACACCAGAAGTCTTTCCTTCAAGGAAATATTGACTCAATATGTGAAAGTGTGTTATTCATGTTGTGAAGCTAGTCTGCAGTGTGTGTTATTCATGTTGTGAAGCTAGTCTGCAGTGTGTGTTATTCATGTTGTGAAGCTAGTCTGCAGTGTGCTTACATGGCTTTTTGTTCTCCCGTGGGTTTTTGTGCAGACTCGCAGCACCATGGCGGATTACGGATCCTCAGTGGCCACCAGGGGGCTTCTTCACGCCAACGCTCAGCAAGTGTCTGTCGGCTTCAGACCCCTGCACAAACCAAACTGGCTGCTCGTCAATAAGAATGTAAGATGCCCCGAGCATCTTGTCGATTGCAGGTTTATCGCTGATGTATTTCAATTTATATGTTTATATTATTTAAAGAGAGGTTGAACATGAATGAATGAATAAAGGCAGGTTTGGCTTGGACTGTTTCTCAGGTCATTTGATCTGCTTCTCACAGCTTCAGTAGCAGCTCAACGAGCTCACTAATTTCACAGTATTCTTGAGTGTAAAGGTTGTGAGTAGATTCTTGTTGTCTCTGGATACAGTACCATGGGAACTGCGTGGAGGCCCAGTCCTTGTTCAAGAGCTTCTGTCTGACACCAGTGAGCCTGCAGACGGAGTTGCTGCCCTACCTCGCCAAACTCAGTAACCCCATGAGGAATCAAGGTAGACACGCATGCACATACACACGTATTGTAAATATAAATGAATGGATAAAGCTATGTTGACGTGGAGGCCTTAGGAACCACTGGACTTTGCAGTAATCTATAGAGACTATATACTATGTAGGCCTAAATATTATTATTTTTTTATTGTTTTTTCATGTGTGTGATCCTACCTGTGCTGATATTAACATCTTAATACAACCCAGTGATTAAAAGGATAATGTGATCATTTTCGCTTCCATAAACTGCTTTCTCAACATTATTAACAATTTGATTTCTGAATGACGGATTTGTAAAAGTTTCTCTTCTATGTATTTTCCCCAGCTCAGATAACTTTCATCCAGGATGTGGGGCAAATGCCATTGCAGAGGTTTTCCCGCAGGTAGAGAATTATTTTTCTTCCTGTTTTTTAGAAGAAAAAAAAAATGTATAATGTTTGTATAAAATAGTCACAATATCCCCAAAAGACACATTATGCAAAATATTATATGTGCATTTGTCCTATCAACAAAAGAGTATCTTTTGAAACATGAAAGTTTTGTTTTTTTTGTTGTAAATTTTTTCTAAATGTTTTCTGACAAAAACTGTTGACAACGGGTGTTCGTCAAAGGCTGCTGGTACAGAGAGGAGTTAAATACCGTTTGAATTTCCTAAAATATATGCAGGGGTGTCAAATGTACGGCCCGCTAGCCGGACCTGGCCCACCAACAGGGGTTTCCGGCCCTCGAGATGATTTTGCAAAGCATAAAAACGAGCTGAAGTTTTTCCAATTGAAGAAACTGCTGTTCTAAATGTGTCCACTGGATGTCGCAATAGCGTTTTTGCTACGCAAACAAACTGCTAATACTGTGGCTGACATGTAGGCCCAGGCGCAGCCACTTTGAAGCTACATTGTCTTTCTGTCTACCCTGTTACGTCTCCTGTCTGCCTGCCACCCTCACTGCCCCAAAATGTCTCAGTCTCAAAAGAGAAAAACGGAAGCGGATTGTTATTTTTAAGTTATTATTATACCATGATTTTACCAGTGTGGCCCGTGAATTAAATGAGTTGAACCTGGCCTAAATGATCAAGTGAAGCAGTCAAACCATGGCAGAGAATTTAACTGTAATGATATCAAGGGGTATTTCACCACTTACGGATGGTTTGATATGTTCTCATGTGCCTGAGTAGCAGATGGATGAATACTGAACTCGTTCTGTCTTGTTTCTAATAACTGATTTCACCTTTCAGGGTAGCTTGCCGTGACTTCACTTGTTACTGAAATGGCTCAGTCAGTGTTGCATTATGAAGGAATACAAATGCTATTGGTAGTGATGCAAATTGCTATAATTATATAATTGATTTTTTTGTTTATTAAATTTGTTATCCACCAGCAACTGTTTCTCTTGAACCTCTTTATATTGTGAAGTATTTAATGGTTATTTTATGCCTTTGAAATTTTTTCTATAATCTCTTATAGAGAATGATGGTGAAAATCTGCCATGGATTTTGCAGTAATTTTCCCAAGATCTCTGTGCTTTTGTTAATGTGTGGCCTTGTTTGCAGAGTGCACTTGGAGGCTTTGAAAGAACAAGAGCTGGTCACGACAACGATGGACTCCGAGGGGGAGGAAGACAACGCAAAGGATGGTCAGAGCGAGGCGAAGGACGATCTGCCCGCTAGTCAGCCATTACCTGCCTCCAATGAACTCCTTTTAGACGAAGAAGACCTAATTATAGATGTATACATCAGTGACTAACCCAGGCCTACTGCAGATATCTCAACTTCACTCTCAGACATCATTTGTTTGTTTTTTCCGCCCCCCTGTAGGATTGATCACAGGACTATTCTTTAATACAGTTTGTCTTACTGCAGTTTTGTTACGTTGGTCTGGGTGAACCAGTGTTCTGAAGAGTCAAGATTTCAAATGACTGTTGTTTCTTTGTGCTTGTGACATTAATAAAACTTGAGTCAAAGTCATCCCCCCCCCCCCCCGGCCTGTTCACTTTTTTACGCCACTGCAGTTCTATCAGTTACAATATCTCTGTGGATGTCTTTCTTTCTTTCTACGCAGTCACCTGGAAATGATGATTCATTTCTGATGACTAATTGTAGAACGAAAAGTCAGGCATGCAACAGAAGAATAGAAACAGAATAGGATTTCTAAGAAGATGCCGGTTTGATAATAGACTGACGTAGTGATAATGATGATAATAATAATAATAATGATAACAATAGAGTTAAACGACGGTCACTGTGGTGGTGTTGCTGCTCCACCTCATTATTCCGCCGTGTGACTGTTAGACTTGCTTCTACACACCCAGTCTGTCAATATTTACTCAACACTTCTTCGTTGGATTCTTTGTGATGTTGCCTTTTCTCTTGGTTACGTGGCTGTGTAAATTTGACAGTCTACCTTATGTTTTCCCAGAGTACTTTCTCTCTCTCTCTCTCTTTTTTTTTTGAATGTCATTGATTCTGACAGATATAAAAATAATTGTTGTTTTTGCTTAAAAAAAAAAGAAGGAAAAAAGAGGGACGCATTTTCACAAGGAAGACATTTTCAGCTCCTCAGAAGGTAAGGCTCTTTCTTCTACTAGTGTACAATTTCGAATGTTTATTTTTGTATTAGTATTTATCGGTAAGCTGTTCCTTAGTTTTAAGTTAGTGGTGCAGACCATTGACAGGCTGACCCGCTTGGTGCCACAAAAAACGGGGAAAGTAACTGAAACTCGTGTTTAGCTTTGCTGCGCAATTAAGTACCGAAGATAAAGAGGATTCTTCTCCTCAAGTTGAAGGCGAAAGTGCCTTCTAGAAAACAACACAACAAACCAAGTGTGGCATGTTTACGTCGTATTTGAAATGATACTGCTGAGGGACAGTCCAGCCATGAGTGACCACCGTTTAATTCAACTCCGGTAGCAGATGTCAGTGTTGGAGTAAAGCTCTTTATGATTCGTGAAAGGTCATTGCAACTTAGTTTTATATTGAAGAGTTGTCTGTTTTGGTTGACCGGAGCCCCGACCAGGGGCTCCATACAGTCTCCGCCTGCATGTAAAGGACCGACAATGACGCAGTGACCCGCGCGCTGAAGTATTCGATATTCACTTCCTTTTCCTGCTTCAAACTGTAATAAGCGTCCTAAACATAAGACCAATTCTGTCAAGACTGTTGTCGCTAAATATCCTGCCGAGCACCGTGCCTCAGTCACGGCTTAGGGACTGTCAGAAAAGGACTACCCGCATTTCTTTTGTACAACCATGTGTTTAGTGAAATGCAATAACCAATTTGATAACAGTATTTTATCCGCCTTAGCATTTTCGTAATGGTGTCATTATTAATCATAATTGCACTCATAAAATATAAGTAAAACAACTAAACTTCGTTATAACTTTGTTTTACTCAACTAGTTAAAACTTTTTTGTTTTTTTTTTTTATCTCTTTCCTCTCGCACGGTGGAATTCTAGCCAATCAGCAGCACCAGCCACTTCTCACTTGTTTATGAGCTCAACAAAAATGTCTCACAGTCCTTGCTTTCCCCCAAAATCGTTTAGATTTTTTATTTTTTATTTTTCTAAATAGCCATTATTCTAAATACTATTGTGTTTTATGCTTTCAACGCCTTTATTTTGAAATAGGTCTCTGAAATTTCAGCCAATCCACACTAAAGCAATTCTAACATGTTTTTGAGCTCGGCACAAATGTTTCACAACCATTGGTTTTCCCTGAAAACATTTATAATTTAGTCCATTACTTTTGTTTGTATGTTTTCCGCACCTTCAGTTTTCGAATAGATCTCTAAGATTTTAGCCAATCCGCACCAAAACAAATTGTATCTGTTGTTGAACTCAACAGAAATGTTTCACAACCCGTGTTTTCTGGAAGGGTTTATGATTTATTTGAATGGCCATTAGTCCAATGCTATCATGTTTTTGTTGTTGTTGTTGTTGTTGTTGTTGCTGTTGTTATTCACACTTTTATTTTGAAACCAGCGCCAAACCTTTTCTTACCTGTATTTGAGATCAACACACAAGGTTCACAACCATTGGTTTCCCAGAAAAAGCTCAGAAATTCCTTCAATAGCCATTAGTCAAATACTATCTTTTTCTCCCCACACCTATTCTAAAATCGCTCTGTGCTATTTCAACCAGTCAGTACCAAACCACTTTCTCTTAGATCAGCACAAACATTCAATGGTCCTTGGTTATCAAAAAATTCTCGGGAAATATTTAAATAACAATGCATCAAAAGAAAGTTTATTTATTTTATTTCTATACTTTTTTTTTTAGAAGCAAAATCCAGTGACAGTATTAATATTTCTCAGACAAACAATGCCTCTAAACTTTCCACAATGGCCACATTGCTATTCAAATGATGTCAATATTCTTTCTTCATCACGTTCGTCTTATCATAGCCAGACAACATGAATCTTCTGCATTTTGTATATCCAATTTAAAATGCAGCGTTTATTCACACATCCAACAGTATTTGTCAGTGAGTGTTCCCAGTTGTCCAGGTCATCGTAGTTCTTTAAGGTCAAACTACAGTAGAGCCAACTTGACTGGTTTTCGGTTTCCCATGCAGATCATTCTTCTGATGACCACATGGGTGACATTTCTTCTCCCCTGCCATTGGACTAATGGTCATTCAAATAATTCAGAAGCCTTTTCTGGGAAACCACTGACTGTGAAATATTTGTACTGCAAGAACAAGTGAGAAATAGTTTGGTGCTGACTGATATGCTACTTTTAAAGAATATTTTACAATAAATATCTTTTAGAATGTTATAAAACAACACATACATACAATTTATAAATTGACTTTACCAAAACTTAAATATGAACTGAAGTGAAACAAATGTAAATTCAATGGAATAAATAAATTCAATAGAATGTAATAAAACATTTTTTTCGTGGCTATAATTGTTAAATAAATGCAAGGCTCCACAAAATTCACCCATGTGCAGATGCAGGCCACTTGTGGAGACACGTGTCTTGACGATGATATGGTGGATGGTGACCTCGGGAATGGAATGGAAGTCAGAAAAGCATCCATCTCCACACGGAACAAAAGCCAAAGCTTTGCTGGTGCCACAGAAACTGAGCTGTGCCATTTAAAGACGCTGGGCAGCAGCATACAAAATCTTGAAGTATCCTGGGTCCATAGAATGAAGAAAACAGAGAACGAGATCAGAACCGATTGGAAGCCTTCATGTTTTGGTAAGACAGTTAATATGTAAAGAACACCATCTTTTTCTTGAACTTCATTTATCGAAATGTATTTGTGAAATAATACTTCAATGTCTATTTTGGTCTTTCACTGGAAATGTTTTATTTGTTGTTTTTTGTATTTGTTGTATTGGTTTTTATGTGTTATAAATGAGAAATATTGGCCCTGCCTTTGATCAAAATAGCCCCCACTCTGCTTTGCAGGGTGTAAGTAGATCGGTTGGTGGGATGGATTTCAGTGGATGGTGTTCTAGCTCAGAGCCTTTGACTATTGGTTTTAGTGCAAAAGTGCCTCACAAATTCTCAAGAATCAACTTTACCAAACAAATATGCAAACACTGAGGGTATACACACACACACACACACACACACACAATTCATGACCTCTAATGAATAAGCATTTCTTGTGAATCAGCAGAGTTTCCGATGGAGCTTTCCAAAGATGAACTGAAAATGAAGCTGCGGGAGGCAGCTGAGGTACACAAAATGAAGACACAAGACAGCTGCTGTAACTTTCTCTGCTCACTGCAGACCAGCGCTAATGATCACAAATCATTTATTTTGTACACAAGGTGATTGACACATTGTACCACGAGCTGGAAGTCACACATCGTTACCTCCAAGGAAAATACGAAGCTCTGGAGATTCTACAAGGGAAGGTAGAACAGCACTCATGATGATGTATTGCTTCTCAAACCCAACCAAACTGTCATTCATTCTTCCACTCCCTACTACATTTTCCTCCATATTTTTCTCTGCCTTATCTTTTGCTGGCTCTAAACAAGCTGAACTTAACATATTCACTTTATTCCAATTATGGGCATATTCAAGCTTTACTTTCCATCTTGTCTTGGTTAATAACCCAAATGCAGGAAAATTACCAATGCTTTTCTTTCAATGAAGACCTCCTGCTGCTGGGGGATAGTGGTGTGTTTTGTTTCCCTGGCACAGAAATTGTCAGAGTACTGTGTAAAGTAGAATAGAATATTCTGTCACTGTAGCCCTTTCCCTTTGAACACTAGCAGAGCCTCCTGCAATTGGGTGCATAGCAGCAAGTATAAAGCCTGTAGCTGCTCGTGTGACAACAGTATCTGCTGGGCCTCGAGCGTCACCTAGTGAATACATTATGATAATTACATAGATTACAGTAAAACCAGTTAGGACTAGTGAAGATATCCATCTTTGTTTGTGGATCAACCGTAGTCATACATTTGTTGTTATTTTTGGATGATTGAATACAAAACACAAAATGCTGTTGTTGGTATTAATTGTTGAACACTTAACAGTGAATTATGTAAAAATGCATATATACAGTCATAAAATGACAGACATGTTTTTGAACAACATAAAACTAAGTAAAAAAAAAAAGTGCTTTAAGTTCTGAGTTGTAGGTAACTGGACATTGGTTGGTTGGCATTCATGGTTACTGGAAGATGGTTTAACTTTAATCCAAAAACCATAAAGGCAACACAACTGACCTGGGCCCTTGGCTCTTCGTGCATACGGGTTCGGAGAACAAACTGGTGGGATAGGGTTTGTAATTAAAGTGTATGGATATTGATAAATACAAGTAGAAAACACATCGGCCATATTTAAGAATATAATGAGAGACAATTTCCGAATTGTCTCTCTGAATTGTATTATTTTTTTTTAAATTACAACATTCTTTTTCACCTTATGTCTGAACAGAAAGAACTTCAAACTTTGTAATTTCAGAAGTATAGAAGGACCACAAAGTTCAGTCTACAACTCAGCACTTGTTTGTCTTCACACAGGCTATTCTTGACAAGGCAACAACTCACACAAAAAGTCTCTTGCAGAAAAGTGAGGAGAGGGTTAAAGCTCTGGAAAAGGTAAGTTTTTTTTTTTTTTTAAATTGGCTTTAATATGTTTTTAGATGTGTGTACTATAATAATGCATCTGAGATGTTTTGCTCTTGGCATGCCATAGTAGTCCATAAAATGTCATAGTCCATCAAATCACTCTGACAAGTTTGTCAAAGAGTTAGATTCCGTCTTTCCACTGGGGGTTCACATCAGGCTCAAAGTTCATTGTAGCAACCACTTGCTGTCGATGCATCTGTACACAGCAATCAACTTGGACAGATGTGTTTAGGTATGCTAATGAATTCCTTAGCACATACAGTGTTCACATTTCTGCATTCTGCAACATCTTTTCATAGGACATCACTGAAGAAATGACAAAATGTAAAGTGATACAATGTAAAGAAGTCAGTGTAGGGCTAGCATACCAGTATACATTTACCGTTCCATCAAAATAACTCAACACACAGCGATAAATGTCTAAACCACTGGCAACAAAAGTGAATACACCCCATGTGAAAATGTTCAAATTAGCCTTTTCCCTCCCCGGTGTCATTTGACTTGTTAGTGTTACAAGGTCTCAGGTATGAGAGGGGAGCAGGTGTGTTAAATTTGGTGTTATCGCTCTTCCATTCTCTCATACTGGTTACTGGAAGTTCACCATGGCACCTAATGGCAAAGAACACCCTCAGGATCTGAAAAAAGAATTGTTGCTCTACATAAAGATGAACACTGCCAACACCCTGAAACTGAGCTGCAGCATGGTGGCCAAGACCACACAGCAATTTAACAGAACAGATCCCACTAAGAACAGGCCTCACTGAGGTCAACCAAAGAAGTTGAGTTGACATACTCAGTGTCATATCCAGATGTTATCTTTCAAAAAAAAAAATTGGCCTTATGAGTATTGCCAGCATTGCTGCAGATGTTGAAGGGGTGAGAAGTCAGTCTGTCAGTGCTCAGACCATACACTGCACACACTGCATGAAATTGGTCATATAGCGCTTTCCAGCACCTTCACGTTACCCCAAAGTGCTTTACAATGGCCTCTCATTCACCCATTCACACACACACACACACACACCAACAACTTATGAACTAAATGCGATTGTAGATGTGGAATGAATGCGTTTGTGGGTGTGCGTACCATTTGGCACAATGACAGTGAAGCTTTCTGATTTTGATCGTGGTTCACTGAGATCCCTTCATTTATTCATTTGTATGGTTTTCTTACAGGAGGTCAACAGTTTGCAGTGGGAAGTGAGCTTCAACCAGGCCCAGATGAAGAGATGTCAGCAGTCGTGGGAACAGAAATATAGCAGGTTGGGCCGCAAACACTACAATGTCTTTGCAGTTGGAAAGTCATGTTTATTGTTAGAAAATTATCCTTTTACACAATTTTGCTGTGGAATCTCGCTGTTGACAGTGACAGTCAACTGATCCTGAAAATAACTTACCACAATGAAGTGTTGTGAAAGTTGTATGTCTTAAGTTGTGATTGCTGGTTTAATTTGTTGTTATTTAACTGGTTTTAATTAGGATTCTAAATGACAACAAAACTCTGACTTATAACCTGGGGGAGAGAGAGACTGAGATACAGCAGCTTCAGACTCAAAACTCTGGTAAATGATGTCAACTCTCTGAGTGTCACCGGCATGTTTTACACATCAACTTTAAAAAAAAAATACATCAAATCTTGTCACATTACTCATGTACAAATGGTTAAAGTTATCTTTGATTTAAACAAAAGGTTAATTCACAAGAAGAATTGTAAGACAGAATTTTATGAATGAAATGTGAACGTTTGCAGCTCTGAAGCAGCACTGCTTAAAGCGTCTGTCAGTGCTGAATGGGAAGGAACAGAAAATATGCCAAGGTACCAAATCTGAGAGCCATCCGGAGAGTAACATCAGTGTGTTAGAGGTAAGGGACAAAAAGTGATGACACAAAAACAAAGCGAGACGGAGAGAGAGAGAGAGAGATACAATTAGGTTTCTATTTTTAATACAAGCTCACAGAAAGACTACTATTTATTATTTATTTCTCTACGATTCTGTTATCTTCCTATTTGTGCTGTAGTGTTTTTAGAGAAAGATACCTCTTGTGTAGTGGGAGCCAGCTTGCAACCCCAGGGCCAGAACTTACTGCATATGCTTCAGAGGCTTGTTGTGTTTGGTCAGATGTAGATCTTAAAAGAATAACCTGCATTGTATTCTTTATGTAAGCATGAGAAAAGATGGGCCTTGAGTCACATACACACATGCATGCAGAGTATGTATACTTTCTTGCAATTTATTGTTCTTTGATGTTTTATGTTTTTTGGGTAAAGAAGTTGGGATCGTGTCAGTGTTTTCACGCTACTGACTCCTGTCCATGCAGTCAGACTGCTGCCAGTGAAAAGAAGCTCCTTCAGCTACAACAGGAGGTAACACCAACTGCATACCCATTCACTTAATACATTTTGTTTGTTCCATTCATACCGACTGCTCCTTTATAAAGTACTGCACATGACATTTTTGGGCTTTTGCAACTTTTGTTGTCAAACTGCATTTTCACAAGATGTTCATAGTAAATAATACTGGCCAGGTCAGCTGAGCGTTCATGTTTCGAAAGGAGTTTCTTTTCTTTGTCCCTCCTTTTGGGACTATTGGGACTATTTCCAGTCTATTTCCATACAGATACAGTTCAACAAATGGTGAAAATGTACCCTAAAAGAGAATGAAAACAAAACAGACAAAAAAAAAAGTGACTTCTGATGGCTTGCAAAATGATTTACTTACTTATCCACTTAAAATGTGGTAGTGGTCCTGCTGTATCCCCATGTGCTCAGTGAATGTTCAGTGCTTATGACAGATGAGATCTTTGAGGATGAGCCTGCAGCAATTTGTTGGGGTGTACATGCAGTACACATCTACAGCTAGTGCCTCATATGCCCACTGTTGTTCCAAGTATAATTTTTTAAAGCAATGACCAGTACTATTGATGAAACCCACAATTTTACAATTTTCTTGCTGTGAGGTGATATTGTGAACCACTGCACCACAGTGTCACCTATTTATTAGAGTGGAATTTCTTTTGTAATATTTATTTTTTGTGTTAATGTGCAAAATCTTTTTTGTGCTTTTTTTCAGCTTGATGCTCAGTGTTCAAGAAATAAGGAAGCGATTATGGTTGCAGATGCTTTTCGCATTGCTTTTGAACAACAGTTACGGAAACAAAATGAGAACTTCCTGTTTCTGACTGAGGCCAACATCCTAACGTCCCATCAAGAAAGGGCTGAAGGCAAGTGTACCATTCATCCAGTGTGTGACGTCAGATTAAAGTGGATGATGTTCTATCCATCTATCTATCTATCTATCTATCATTTGTGGTACCCATTACTGTTCATATTCTAAATATTTTTGTTTGCATCACAAAACAAAATTGTGTTTTTTCATTGACATTTAAAATACTTTTTTTGGGGGGGAGCTGTAATTGCAATGTAAATGTCAAACATCTTAATATTTCTCAGATATACAGTTTTTTGTCCAGTGCCAATTTAATTGAATTCTACATGATTTGAAGGCACTTTGAGGTCTCGTCATGAAATAATCATAAATTATCCTCTTTCAGCTTCTATCAACGGCATCACTGTAAACCAGAGGTTGAAAGGATTCCTGCATTCTAATTTGGACTTCAAGATGCCTGGTCTTTTAGAAACCTTGCACAGACTGCTTGACTTGGTAAGTGTCTCATCTATCAAGCTCATTGGAGAGGTTTACCCTCCACTAATGATGGGAATTCCAGCTCAGAACTGGTTCTTTTGGCTCAACTCACTAAAAAGCGCCAGCCCTTTTGGCTCCCAAGTGGCTTCTTAGATGTGTTGTTGCTTATATTGTTTTATCACCAAAGTTTGTGCGGGGACAGTGTCCTTGAGCTGGTTCCTCTTGATGCGGAGGGACAGCGGCTCTACTCCAAGCTCCTCGCTGGTGACCAAACTTGCCACTGTATCTCCAAGGCTGAGCCCGGCCAAGGTGCGGAGAAAAGCTAATTTTGGCCACTTGTATTCACAACCTTATTCTTTCGGTCATGTCTCAAAGCTCATGGCACATAGGTGAGAATTGGACTGCAGGTTGACTGGTAAATCGAGAGCTTCGCCTTGCGACTCTCCCTTCACCACGACAGATTGGTTGAACGTCCGCATCGCTGCAGCCACTGCCCCAATCTGTCTGTCTATCTCCCGCTTTATTCAACCCCCACTTGTGAAGACCACAGGATAGTTGAACTCCTCCACTTGAGGTAGGACTGTCCTCCTGACCCTAGTGAGCAATCCACAAGCCCTCAGATTTGAAAGCCCTCAGATTCTAATCCTTAGCCCCTTCGCACTCAGCTACGAACCGCTCCAGTGAGAGGTGTTGGTCCGTGCTTGATGAAGCCAGAAGGACCACATCATCCGCAGACAGCAGAAACAGGATCCTCCCCCACCTCCACTCAGCTGGGGCTAGCAATTCTGTCCATTTAAACTATGAACAGAAGTGGAGAAAAAGGGTAGCCCTGGTGGAGTCTAAGGTCCTGCCCACACGGGGACGTTTTTTGGTGGAAACGGTAAAGTATTTAACCGTTACGGCGTTTCATCCATATGGCAACGGCGTTTTGGGTCCCCCAAAACGGTGTTTTTTGAAAAAGGGGCCCAGAGTGGGAAAATCTGACAACGCCGTTTCGTCGTTGTCACATCGTTGCCATCTGGACAGTGAAAACGGCTTTTCCTTGTAAAACGATGACGTCATCGCACCGTCACTGTCATGTGACCGGAAAAAACAAGGCATGCAATGCGGCACAAACAACGAAGGCGGCGAGCGGAGTTGCCTTTGTATTGCAGGCGCTTCAAGATTTGTTGGCAATATTACTACAAAACCTCACAAAGCCTCGGACTCACTTTTTCCCCCGCTACTCGCCATTTTTGTTTTCTGTGTGTTTAGTGTGTAGCGGAAATGCCCTCTTTCTAAATCTTGGGTCCGGTGGCTGTGTCAGCGTCTGTTAACAGCGGCACTTTTCGGTGTGGCATGCGCATTACATCGTTTTCACCCACCGTTCCGTTTCCATCTGCCAACGTGTGGACGCGACTTTTTTTCGCCCCCGGGAAAGAAAAAAAACATCAACGTTCCCGTGGACAGGGCCTAAGGTTAGTAAAGGGACTGGACGGGACTGGGGGCCAGTCACTCAGTACTCCCAAAGTGCCCCCACAGGATGCTTTGGGGCACACAGTCATAAGCCTTCTGGTTGAACTGGTTGAAAAACTCCCAAGCACCCTCGTAGGTGCCTAGCACCTAGCAACCTGTAGAGAGCAAAGAGCTGGTCCACTGTTCCACGGCCATGAATCCTTTATTGTCCTTTTGCCCTGCAACGTGTGGAAAACCTCCCCTTAAAGTCATTTAGAAGGAGGTTGATGCCATTTCCTACAACTTCCTCAGTCACTATCTTAAATATTAGTTGGTAGAGCAGGTCGTCCAATGACCGAAGGGTTGCCTGTTTGAACCCCGGAAGTGTCCTTGGGCAAGACACTGAAGCCTAAATTGTGTGTGCTTGAATGGGTGAATGACGGGTACAGTGCTTGGGGGTAACATGAAGGTAGTGAAAAGTGCTATGTAAGTGTGGTCCATTTACCATGACCAATTGATAGTTTTCCAAGAAAATCTATATTATGCAAATGATACTTGAACGTGTGGTCCTGCGATGACCCTGGCGACTTGTCCTGGGTGTACCTGCCTACTTGAACATTTAACATGGGCTTTGTGTTGAGCTTGCTGAGAGCATCCTAGAGCAATGAAAATGAAAATAAACAGCTTTAGTTTAGGAAGTGACACAGACAATGAAATATCAGGAGATTATCGCTGGACCTTGACCTCGAAATACAGCGCTGATGATTTCAGACATTATTGTGTGAATAAATAAATAAATAAATAAACACAACAGGACAGTGCTTTGGTGCCATGCAATTCAACACTTTTGGTGGTTTTGCAATGGAGCTACAGCAAAAATACCTGTTACTCTCGTAGGAAAACACAGGAACAATGTTGTGCTTTGTGCTGATGTGTGCTTTATGTGTTTGCAGTTGAATGACAAGGAGGTGGCACTGGCCCATCAGAAGAGAGTGAGTCTAATGCTAGCACTCAGTGCGGAGGAGCTGCAGAAGAAGTTGCATCTAAATTCACATTCGATCGTTCCATCATTGGCAACATCTGATACATCAGAGACTGACAGTGTGTCTCGTTAAAGCATCCAAGAAGTCAACATATACAGTACTATACATACTATACAACAGCTGGTAACAGAGAGATCTGTCATTGTTACTAACTTGCATAGACAATAGAACTTCTTTGCATTTCAGGAAGAAACATATTTTAGAAAATGTAGTACGTTATTGTGTTTGGATAACGAAAATATGACATGATTGATTTTTTTCTTTTTATCTTTGTCTGTCATAAACTGTATTATGAAGTTCATTTATTCATTTTCCACACCCGCTTCTTCCTGAGCTCAGGGTCACAGGGGTCTGCTGGAGCCTATCCCAGCTGTCTATTTTGTCTATTAGTCTATAAGTCTATTTTGAAGTAAACGTTATTTAATTGATTGTGTGTTCTAGAATACTCAGAAAATATGTTCATATATATATTATTTATTTACACTTAATATACAGTTTAAGTGGGAATAACTTTTACTTTTTGATATCGTTTCAGTGTGTTCAATGTTTTTCTAACCTTGTAATTTTAAATGAGAAAATGTGGATTTCACACAAATGTACAGTGAAATTGTATTGTGTGCAATCATTTTGAAGACGATATTTTGTGCCAAATTCAGTTATGTTCAAAAATGAAGTCCTAAATTGATAATACAGACAGCGCAGATGCAGCTGATGTTGAATTCTAATACCAAGTGTTATCATGAGTTCTTGAGAGAGGACCCCCGTTTTCACTATTGAAATTACAACTCAATATCAGAATGAATTTTGAAATGATAATTTTTAAAGGTACAAAAACTGGGGTGTTACTTTAAGGGTGAACGTTCTGAAGGGGAATTATGGATTTTTCTCCTACATATGGCCATGGCGAAGATGGGAGATGTGCACAAGCTAACTTAACAAATACTTTATTTAATCTAAAAGAAAGTTACCCTGGAAAGGAACGTATGTGAAATGTTGTTTGAAGAAAACTTATTTTAATTACTAAGAATGATGATGGAAAAGCAAAAGATGGAAAACGTTTGTTTCTCCGTTTTCCTGATTAATTACTGTTGACTTTGCACTTGTCTGTAATTGACTGTAATTACCAGAAAATAAATGTCTTGAAAAAATGTGCATGCTTTGTCTTACATAATGTCCAGATTATAGATTTTGTTTGCTTTTAAATGTCTATATTAGGTAACATCTGCACGGTTTTCTTCAGACAAACACCTTGCAAATATGTTAATTTATGGACTTAAGAGAGTAGGCACGATCTGCACAAAAAAATCTATATAACTCTTTAACTCTGGACATTCATAATATTGACTCATTTTCCATTTTTAAAAACAGATTCAGAACTTGTAAGATTGCTTACTCACACTAAAGTCACTCCATGTTGTAAAGTGTCCTTGGCTTTCAACAAAGGCACCCACAAAAATAAATAAATAAATAAATAAACAAAACAGAACAGGGATGGGGAAAGTCAGCTGGATGACTGAAAAGATGTGGGCACCTTCAGCAATTTCGAACATTTTGCAAAGAAAAATGTGCTGTTGCCCAAACCAACACCCAAATGTCCATTGGCTTTTTCTTCTTCTTCTTTTTTTTTTTTTTTTAAAAGGGTTAACTTAGCAAACATTAACTTCTTAACTGCTAAAAAATCTCCCGCTTAAAAACAAAATAATAATGCAAAAAATTCAAAATACAATTGCTATGTCAAGAGAGAATGCTGTGAATAAATACAATACTAATACTAATAATAATAATTATAATAATAATAATAATTATAATAATTATAATAATAATAATGCCCTGCGATGAACTGGCGACTTGTCCAGGGTGTCACCCTGCCTTCGCCCTAAGACAGCTGGGATAGGCTCCAGCAGACCCCCGTGACCCTGAATTGGAATAAGCGGGTATAGAAGATGAAGATGATAATAATAATAATGATTTTACTATACGATGCATGCAGCTTTTCATCTGGCCAGCTGAGGGCAGTGTTTTTCTTCATATGTCAGAATTGACAGATAATGGTCAGACACATTAGCCACAGACTTCCCTGTCTCCACACCTTTTTTTTTTCTGTTTTGTTTGTTGCTAAGTTCAGTAGGTTATTGAGAGCAGAGAAGAGCATCAAAATATTGCATACCTTTATTTGTCATTGTGTCACTTTTACATTTAAAGCACTTATCTTTTCTGCCTTAAGATGTTCTTCTGTTCAGAAAATTGAGTTGTCTTTAAAGAGAATTTTGCTCGACAGACAGATTCACTTCAAGTAACTACTAATTACTTGTAGTTAGTAAATACTACTACTAAACTACTGCTACTACTACTATTACTGACAACAATAATGCTGCTTGACCAGGGAGTTCTCTCAGACAGCCCAGCACTGCTTTAACACTTCTGAAATTGTATTCTGGTTGGATTTTTTTTCTCACAATTATAAAATGAAATGTTTATTCCAAGACAGCATAAAAACATGAGTATCTCCAGGTAAATTGGTAACCAGTTGGTACTACTATGATACAACCCCTGATCTGGCACATTTATTTCAACTTGAAAAAAAAAAAGAGGGTTCTTAGGAAAATACAAACTGTCTGTAGCCAAGTAATCATCAGAACTTGCCATCCACCAGAAAAATAGATATGATTAGAAAGTGATGTATTTTACAGCGGCAAAGTCAAGGTACTATCTAAGTTTGTTATCACTTGGCTATCACGGTGCCTGGGTCAGTTGAAGGTTGCAGTGCTGTGTGGGCATGAGTGAAGGTAGGAAAGGGAAGTGGCTTTGTTGGTGTGATCAGAGATTAGTGATCTCTTTGATCCCTAAAGCTGCTACAGGACAAGACTGCTGAGGGAGATCTTTCTCCTCCTGCTAAATGCAGAGTTCCTGAGGGCATTTGGAGCTTTTGCCACTTTGCTTCTCTACCTGAACTCCTCTTTCACCCTATTCACACAATACTGCACTTAAAAGCATATGCAAGATACTGCCACGATCTCGGTGTCTCCCCGGCAGGTGATGAGCAAGACCTCAGGGTCCAGGAGCTGGAGAACCCAGTCCAGAGAGTCTTGGTGTCAAGACTCCACCTCACCAGGAACAGAATTAATGCCTGATCTTGTCCTCTCACTGGCTTTTTTCCCCCTATATGGACAGCAACCAATAGAGTCTTCCATGTGTACACACACACACACACACACACACACACACACACGTATATGTAACCTCTGTTCGGAAAACATTGTATAAGGGCGTGTTCTCATTGCCTCGCCTGGCCTGGCCTCGTCTGGCCTCGCCACGATACGGTTGTAGGGTGTTCGAACTGGCCGCTACACGGTTGTAGGGGGTGATGTTTTGGTACCTCAATCGCTCAGGGTCCAAGCGAGACGAAGCAAGTTTAATGGTGACGTAGCAAGGGCACTGGATTAATCAGTGTCCTCGTCGATGTTCCCTGTCGGAGCGGACATCGACGCTAACTCCTTCGCACTGGATTACTACATGTTTATTTTGTCTTTTGGGAGAGGCAGGCGATGTTTTCAACCATATTCGCGACGAGGAACGGCGGTACGTGTTCTACATCAATCTTCAAATTCAAATGAGGTATCTATATGTATAAAAGTACTTATACAAATGTGATATTTATGCAAGTTTTTCTTCTCCTGATGTGTGGATACATTATTTTGGCTGACTCTGAATGAGGGATCAGTTAGCTGATTGTGCAAAGCGCTTCGAGACGTCTTTGGATGTGATTTAGAGTTTTGAAAACAAGAGTTGATTGATTCATTGATTTCTAGATTGATATTGTATATGCAACTAATTGCTAACTACAGTCTTGGCATCAATGCTTGTGTTCTTGTCTCTACTATTCAACAAGGAAAGCAAGCTTTGTGGACATGGATAATACAAACTAACATGTCCTTTAAAAGGAAATATGATGTGAATTTCTTTATTATAACATTATTTTGCAGTTGTGAATCAATGATTTTGGACAAATGTATAGATTAACACAATTTCTGTCCAATTCATAATGATACCCATTGAAAGATTTCTTAACAAGTGTGTTGTAATTACTGTTTTTCTTGTCTTTCAACTAAGCAAATTTGATTTTTGAGGTGAAAATCAAGGCAAAATCTAAAAATTAAAAATAATAAAAGGGGAAGCTGCTGTTTTAAAGTTTCTTCAGTTATATTCCTTCTGTCAAGCAGGGCTGTATGGGTTGAATGACTGAATGAGGCAGACCTAACCCAGGTCTGTTGCTCAACGGAGGATCACGATCAGCTAGCAGGAACAAAAGAGCAGAGAAACATAGCAATGAGAGCAGGAGAGCATTAGGCTATTTGGGCCACCCATATCCTCTGGGCACTTTAACTAGGACAGCCTCTCCCCCTAGGACTTGTATCTTTTGTACTTTTAAAGATATTGACACTTCATTAGCTCTCGGCCCTGTGATATTGATTAGAATTTAAGCTGGAGTCTGACCCAAAGCTGATCTATAGTATTGGAATGACAAATTAAAAATAAAACGTTTCGGAATGGCTGGCTTAATGGACGTTGGCAGGAACTGTAAAAGGGGATGTGGGTTGGAGGGGTGGACTCATTAAGTCATGCATGAACACATGCACACACACAATCCCTTACACAAAAGGAGTTCCAACTTTTGACATATGGGTTTGGGGCTGCTGAATTTTCTTTTTTAGCCACACCCTCAGCCCAATATCTGGCTGATGCATTATGTTTCATGTCATCTGTGATTAGTAGCAAGTGGCTGACGTTCATTCACAGAGAGAAGCGGTGGTCCGTCACTGTCCAGCTGAGGGGCCAGCCGGGCATGCTTGGACTCGTAATTTTCTTTATCTTGTTCTTCCAATATAGGTTCTTGTCGGCAGTAATCTTCACACTATCACAGAAGTTGAACTGCTATTTGGTCTGTGCCAATAAAATGCCATTTACTTACAATATATATATATACATACATATATATATATATATATATATATATATATATATATATATATATATATACATATATATACATATATATACATATATATATATATATATATATATATATACACATATATATACATATATACATATATACACATATATATATATATATATATATATATATATATATATATATATATATATATATATATATATATATATATATATATATATATATATATATATATATATATATATATATATATATATATATATATATATATATATATATATATATATATATATATATATATATATATATATATATATATATATATATATATATATATATATATATATATATATATATATATATATATATATATATATATATATATATATACATATACATATACATATACATATACATATACATATATTTATGTATATATATATACATATATATATATATATATATATATAAAACCTATCGAGGTTTACATAGGCTCTCTGTCCTGTCCGGAGTTGTTAACACACTACTCAGTTAAGGTCAACATATTGACACAAGTGGATAGGGAAGCATACATAACAAAATGCTGACAAATAATCTGTGCGGCCTTGATGTTCCATTAACGGATCAATTGATGTGTCACGGATGGGGCCAGGGTGGAGATATTGGTCTTGCTCAGGGACTATGAAAAGGTCAGTATCTTTAAGTTCATTGGTAAAGTGATTAATTAATCAATAAGAGCTGGGGGATAGGCCAGTGAATCAAACCGCCCTACAGACAGTTCTGTTTTATTTTGAAAGGAATGAGGTTTGAGTATGGAGAGTTTCCCACCAATTTGAAATGAACACATACACACACACACACACGTGCACGCACACGCAACAGACAGAGAAAACTGTGCCTTACATGAGTGTGTGTGTGGGGCTCTTACGAGATAGTGTGAAAAGCCAGGTTCCAAAGCCAGGCAGACTATAGCGGTCAAAATTGCACTTCACCATCATGCCTTTGCGTGAACTTTGTCATTGAGTTGCACTTTGGGAAGCTTTTATTGCGGTTGTCTTTTAATTTGCTCCACCGTAGGGCACATCCGAAATTAGCATTTTGCTTTGTCGTACAGTTGTGTTTACATGCTTACTACAGCCATTGCATCACTGTTTCAAAAACTGCTGATCTACTGGAATTTTTACACACAACCTTTTCAAGGGTTTACAAAGAATGGCCCAAAAAAGAAATCTATCTAGTGAGTGACATTTGTGTGAACAGAAATGCCCAGTTGACATCAGGGGTTGGACTGGTTGGACTACATATCCAATCTTGAAGCTGTCGTGTGTGTGTGTGTGTGTGTGTGTGTGTGTGTGTATGTGTGTGTGTTAGAGAGCTTGAGAGACAGTGAGCAAGATGTACCAATTACGAAATGGATAGAACATGTGTAAATTTAAATTGGCTATGCCCTTCACAACAAATATTCACTCAAATATTCAAAGGACAACATTAAAATTAAAGCTGCAAGCAGCGTTGTAGGGACTGAGCCTGCAAGGTTATTTTCACCGATAACCTATAGTCATGAAGGTCTTGTCTATGTCATACTACATTTTCAAGCTAGTAGCACTTACGGTGTCAGAGCCTAACTTTTTGAGATTTTGTAATAGCTCACTTCCTTTGTCTGGGGTCAAAGGTCAGCATTTATGAAAATGAGGTCTTGATTGAAGGAACGCATGGGTCTTTGTTGCATATCTCTACAACCTTCCTAGAGGGCGCTATGGCGATTATAGTGTTTCTGTCTATGTAGGGGGCGCTATTGAGCAGATTTGCAGATTCTGCACACGGTTGGTTGTGAAACCTGCGAGCGTCTTGCTGCGAGGAACCTCACAGAAGCTTCCTGCACTCTTCTTTTTTTATTTACGTATAAAGATGTGTGGTATGAAATACACTGGCCTGTCATGTAGGATTTGAAAGTCTTCTTTCTTTCCCCTTCAGATGTCCTGGTTGTTAACTAAAGAAACCCTAATGTAATCTTATTAATGAGAAGCTGCTTTAATAATTCAGCTAAGAGCATATTGGCGTCGCACTGCCACTAACAATAATGCCCAGGTTTAACACAGAGAAAGGGTGTGTCGCCCAAGATTAGTTTACCCTGGTGTCCACACACTGGGATGTAGGTTTGTTGTATAAGAGAGAATTGATAGTGGAAAATGAGTCAAGATCATGGAAATTGCATGTGACTTACAAACAGCCATGGGTTAGATGAGCTGGATGTTTTATTTGAGTAGCCTTTGAAGAATTGGGAATTAAAAAGGATAATGATAATGTTTAGCTTAAGATGTTTCAGGATCATCTTTCCTCACCTAGAATAACACAATATTATCAATATTGGGAATAAACTGGTGAAATTCTTGTCAGTAAATTTCATAAACCCTAACTTAACGGAAGCTCCAGTTAGGGTTGTACAGGTACTACCCGAAAAATTTGAATATCAAGTAAAAGTTGTTTTTTTGGCAATTTAACATAAAAGATGAAACCAACAGATTTTATTGAGCCATTACACGCAAATTGAAATATCTCAAGCAGTTCCTTGTTGTAACTTTGCTGATTAAGATTTTCATCTTATTAAAACCACAAACCCACAAACTAATTTTCTGAGTTTTTGAATTTGAGTTTTTTTTTAAGCTGCAAGACCTGATCAGCAAAATCCAAGTAAATAAAAACTTGAAATATATTGATTTGCATATTATTCGTTTATATAATATGTCAAATTCACCTTTTAAGTTGAATAGCAGAAATACAACAACCTTTTCAGGATACTCTAATTTTCTGGGTAGTACCTGTAGATACAAGTTAATACATTTGTCACCTTTTCAGACAACTCTACATTGTGGCCATTTGGGTCAACGATTGAGTGTTGCACATCAGAAGAGGCATTTGTATGAATTAAGATGGAGCACCATTTGCTTTCTTGGTGACAGTAGAGGAGCAGCATTGTCTATTTCTCACTAAACTTAGGGGGTCGACACAGGAGTGCCTGTAAACAATCGGTATTTAGCATCTTTCCCACCGACCCAAAAAAAAAAATCCTGTGTCTGACGACCAGCTGACGAGCTGAACTTCTTAACAACACAGCCTCGAAGCCAGAGAGGAGGCGGTCCGTGTTTTTTCCCACTCTACCCTTTGACCCCATTTGAACGGATTAAAACATAGAGCACCCCATCACTTTTGCTGAGTACTGACAGGGTGCAGGCGAATGGAATTTGTAGCCGAATGAACAAACTCGCAGTCATGATCCTAAACTAATTTATTGTGTGAGTAGCACCTAAACACCCTGAGGGATAAACCTTGTAAAACCTTTCATTACAATACTTAACTGCAGTTACAATGGCTGGAGCTGGAGCAAAGTACAGAAGTTAGAAAAAAAAGCATTGTAACACAGAAACAGAAAATAAGCAATGTCAAGGGCCCCCAATAATAGGGAATTAGTCGCTTGATAACTGTTAATTGACTAATTTGTGTCAAACCTGACATAAGAAAAGGAAAACTAACCAACTGTGAAAGGAGGTGCCGTTAGCACACATATGAACACGGAAACTGAGGCAGAGCGACAGAAAGAATCAATATCACCCCCCGCCCCCTCAAAAAAAAATGGAATCAATCAATATGTGCAAATATGTACAAAAAGTAAGATTGAGTTCAGTCAGTCGTCAGAGCATCCCCTAAAATGCAGTTTAAAAGATCAAAAGAACCAGCTGGACAAGAAGTCCAGTAGCCCCAACTTAACCCTTCTATTGCAGTTAGATATACAGAAAGTCAAAGTTAAAAATGGATGGAGCCAAGGTAATTTTAGCCCAGTTTGTTGGAATATAACTTCAGGCTGGAGTCTAGAGTAGACCGGACCATATACAATATATCTAAGAGGGAAACATCCTCTTTTCATAGGAAAATATCAGGTTTGCTGGCCATACCACAGTTCAACAATAACTGTTAATGTCATCATTAGTCATTTTTATATATCATTGTTATTGTAAAATAATATTGCAATACCACAGTTGAACAAAAACTTTTATCGTAATCATGAATTGTTATTTAACATTGTTAGTATAATCATGAATACGCTCATAAAATACTATTCATTTTGTTTATCCTCATATAATTGTATATAATTAACTATAACAAAATGTAATAATTATAATTTCTTGTGATTCTAACATTCAACAATAAGCTCTGAATATTTAGGGTTGTAATCATTATCCAGAACTGATTCACTGTTAATAAATCCATAAAAGTCCATGTTAACACATGGTAACAACTTGGTGTTATTATTACTGTGGCACAACACAGCTGCTTGCTGTTAGTTTCCTCCATGCAAAGCAACCCACGTTGAAGTCTACTCAATGTTTTTTGCTGCATGATAAAAATGAATAAAACAGAATGATAGCACAAACTCCACGGACTTTTGCAAAAATCATGGGTCACTATTACTCTTGACACTTTTATCTCGTGGAAAATTATATTAGCCTGCACATTTTTTTGTGTAGTGTAAACTAAATTATTTGTTCAAAGTCTGGGTAATATTCATTCATGAATCATGAACATTCCCTAATTGGCATCCCTGATGAAATGTGACAGACAAATAAAGCTTATAGGATTTTGCAGACAATTTTAGAATTGTTTGACCTCATAGTAATTATTGATTTGTTTTTCATAGTCATCAAAATGGCAAAGACAAAAAGAAAACAACAACAACAAAATTCTCATAAAGGCATAAAAATCTGTCAACGAATAAATAAGTAGATCAGTATGGAGCCACTGTGCTGAGATTTAGTCATGTGCCCATTTGCCATATGGGATTTCTCTCTCTCTCTCTCTCTCCCCCCCCTCCCTCTCTCTCTCTCTCATATGTGCTCCTGTTGCGTTGTCGTCAATACTTGAACAGCTGTCTGTGTAAAACAAGACTCACTCTCTCTAAATGCGCACTCTCTCTTCCTCTCTCTCTCTCTCTCTCTCTCTCTCACACACACACACACACACACACACACACACACACACACACACACACACACACACACACACACACAGTTTGCATCTGTCTCCGGCTCACTAATACCACACAGCATGTTGGGGCGCAGGGTTGAGAGGTCCTGGGATGCTGCTAAATGACTGAGCTGTTGGTGGATTGCAGCCTGAAATAAAGAGAGTGTGGGTGGTACTAATACTAGCTCATAGCAGGCTACAAGGAAAGCTCCTCAAAACCAACCCCAAATCCCATAACTCTCAGATGCTTTATAAGGCACTTCAAATGTGATTACTTCAGTCACATCAACAACACAATTTTGCAATTTAAACCTGCACTGACTGAAAGTACAGTATACTTTGTCTCAAATATCTTTGTATCCCGCTTTGTGTGTGTGTGTTAAACTTACTTGGACAATTAATTTTTCTTCCATCTTCAATGCCTATTATAACACCACCAAGAGTACATGATAAATCAACAGTATACGAAAATAAATGAAAATCAGGAGTAAAAAGGTACTAAAAAGTAGAAAAAGATATTTCAGTGAATGGAAATCAAAATCAAGGTTAACAAAAGAAGGAAAAACCACTATACCCTGCAAATGTTTTATTCTTATTATTATCATCATCATCATCATCATCATTATTATTCTTATTATTGTTATTATTATCATTATTATCATTATCATTATTATTATTGTTATTATTATCATTATCATTATCATCATTATTATTATTATTATTATTATTGGTTTTTTTTTTAGCATCTGGAAGGACTGGTGCCTGCCTGGAGTGAAAGCAGATTAGGTTCGAAGCCACATGAGGCTTTTATGTTTTCCTAAATCCCAGGGGCCAGTCTAATCTCATTTGCCTCAATACAATTTTAATGCTGGCTACACTCAGGATTAAAGCAGTGCTGTGTGCTTTGTAGACCATTTGACAGCAGAGGAGCATCTGTTGCAGGTGGCTAGAAGATATGTGGGTTAAAGCGGTCAGAGGCAGTAGTGAGGTCAAGCAGGGTTGCGCCACTTTGTCATCTTCAATAAAAGTGTATTTTAATTTGACAACTCTGTATTGAAAATAACCATATACTTTAGCGTTATGTATGGCTGCAGCAAGCATAGAAGCAATGAAGGCAGAAAGGCAGCAGAGAGAAGGAGAGAAAGCAGCAGAGGCGGCAGCCGCGTAGAGTGGCGGCAGCATTGTGAGGAATAACAAGGGAGTTGGGAGGGTTAAAACAGTCCAGCCTGTCAGGTGAGGAGAGCATTTGACTGATTCACATTGAGTTGTCTGCTTGAACCAGCTCTGCAGGCTTCACATAATATTCTGGGAGTATATATGACAAATAGTCCTGGGATTCGCAGGTCTAATGAGTCTTCTGCAAATTCTATGTGTCGGCTCCTGATAAAAATACACTTTTTATTTTTTTATTTTTTGTTTAAACTCGTGTTGGATATCAAGTGAGTACAATTACCTTCACCTCCAGAGGGTACAACTAAATTAAATTACTATTTTCTTTCCCCTTTGCATGGTCAGGTGTCACTTCTTGCCCGAGAAAAGAGTAGCACGTTGTGAGCTGAAGTGAGCACCAATGAACCATTTTCACAAACCAAAATAAAAAAAAGATATATCAATTGATGATGCTGCCGTGCATGCACGTCATTGATATGCGACGACGCACCAAAACAAGCACGGCGGCGGCAAAAGAAAAAACAGCAATTGCGCTTGATAGCTGGAAATACAAACGTTTTAAGTTCATTCTCTAAATCAGAGAATGTAGTGGTTTGTTGTACCTTACGTGCAGGAAACAAGATGTCCTCAACTGTCACTTTATCTTTTTTAAACTAAAGTAATTAGTAATTGATTACTTATGAAACAAAGTAGTGAAAGAAGTAATTAGATTACCTTTTAAAGGAGTAACCAGTAATCAGTAGTTGGATTACTTTTCTGGAGTAATCCCAACAACACTGCCTTTAACTAGGCTTCTGAGAGCGCCGCTCTACACTCTCTACACACCAATATGTTCAGTCTGTTTCTGACAACCTGGAGAATATGTTAACCAGACACTCCATGGGACCAGAAAATATCTGGAACACAGAAGATGAAACTGATTTCAAGCAGGTGGGATCACCCGCCTGGGATCAAACCCCCCCTCCCCCCGAACGCGCGCGTGTGGACACACACACACACACACACACACACACACACACACACACACTTCATATTCCCTCGGGTGCACTTTCATGATCACTTCTACAACAATGGGCCGCCCCTCAGCAAAGGAGGAGCAAATCCCACAGGGTGGATGAAAGAACCACACTTTGTTGATTTCCTCAAGCCTTTTGTGGAGCATGCCAAGTGCTCATGGGAGAAGCCCTATTCGCTTCTTCTGGATAACCACTGCACATCTTCCGATTGATGGGCTGAATTTTGCCAAAGAAAATGGCATCATTATGTTGTCCTTCCAAGCCCACTGCTCACACAGGCTGCAGCCTTTGAACAGGGGTGTTTATGGCCGATTAAAAAGCATGCAAATGCTGTCTCTGATTTCAGGCAGAGGAACAATCCGGGTTAAAAAAAAAACCTCACCATCTATGACAGCCTCGGTATTGTGGCAATTGCTTATCCTATCGCTGCAAAACCCACAGAATGTTCGAGCCGGCTACCGGGTGGCAGGGGTTCAAATTTACAACATGGATATATTCTTGGAGACAAATTTTGCACCATCTCATATCACAGAAAATTCCTGTCAGGACCTGGCCCTACCAGGCCCAAGTACTAATGCAGTGATTCCAGCCCTCAATGCTAACCCATCTTCTCCAGGCCCCAGCACAAGCCCAGCCATTCCAGGATTCAGCACTGACCCAGTTACCCAAGGCTGAACCACCAGCCAAGCTATTGCCGGTCCTAGCAAGCAAGCCGTCACCTCACCCGTTTGGGATCATGCCACCTCTATCAACATATTAACCCCACATAATATTAGGTATTACCCAAGGCCGGTCCATGAAATAAGTTTATCAGTAGAGAGAGAGAGAGAGAGAGAGAAAAAAAAAGAGAGAAAAACTGCAATTCCCACTGATGCAACTTTGAAGGAGGCACTTGAAGCTGAAAGGCAGGTACAGGCAGAAAAAAGGCGATTCAAAGAAGGCACGCAACCAAATCAAAATACAAAAGAAAGAAAGCACAGGGAAGAACAGAGGGCAGGTACAGGACTCCGTATTGGTGGAAGCTGAGTCCCTGTGCCTGGTATGTGTAAGGCTATTTGGAAACAGCCTGCAAGGAGAAACCTGGTTACAGTTCAAAATATGCAAAGGATGGGCTGGCAATTCAGTCAATGTATGCCAGAACTGCAAATCTGACTACTGTATTTGCCAAAGCAAAAACAAACAAAACAACAAAACATAAACAAAAAAAATATGCTTTGTTTGATGATCAATGCTTATCTATGGATCAGGTGGCCAGCAAGCTTCCTGCGCTTCCACCTTGGTTTGGTTGGCCCCTGCCTTCCTTCTCGTCACTATAGCAGCGTTAAAGGCTGCCAGCCAAAATCTGATGTTTAGCCCATCCAGATTGAAACTGGATGGCTCTTTCGTCAGTCACAAATCACATGAAATCCCATTTTTGCTAAACGGATTGAAACCACCTGCGGGAGGTAGTTTCAAATCGCATTTGGACAGATGCGTATCAGTCTGAACAGTTCCAAACACACCGATTGGTTTTGACTGTCCCTGACGTCACTTCAAGGCGACGCAAGACCCAATGCACCAGACCAGAGAGCGCCATTCGAGGTGCAGAGCTGTAATGTAATGGAGCAGACAGAAGAAGTAGAAAACAGCAGTCCCTGGACAGAGGAGGAAACTCATTGCTTGTTAAGTTGCTGCAAATGACGCTCGCTGTTGGCAATATAGAAGAGCAAGTAATTCTGCCAGTCCCATCTTCACTGAAGTCAAGTGTTTGGGCCCATTTCAGATATTGTTATCTTTCTGGGAGAGAGCAACTCAAGATGAATCATTCAATATGCTAGGTTTGCGAAATTCAAGTCAAGTGCTTCAGAAAATCTGCAAATGCCCGGACACATAGTTCCTGGTACGTATGGTACGTGTTCTGTTTTGATGCCGTCGTTTGCCAAATTATTAACACCTTATGGAATTGAATCAGGACCCCAAGAATTGGAAGTAAATCAAATCTTAAGACATCCAAAGCTTTACATGCCTATAAAAGACAATATCTAAAGAGTGTGGGTATCTCCGCTGCACACACTGTATCTGGTTGGCGGGTGCCAGCTGTGTGTGTTTCACGTTGACTGCAGGTGGAATGCAAACCCTGACCAGAATGAACGAAGCAAACTAGCAGCGTCAGGAGAAGAGTTTATACTGAATGAAAATGTTTCCATGCCCAAGTGCTGCAGGACCATTGTCACATCAATAAATCAAAGTGAACTCACAGAAGGCAGTCTAGACTGGGCATAGCCATGTTTGACACCTCGAGTCAGGGTTAGTTGACGTGCTTTGTTCTGGAATGGTTGGAGGAAGTATACTGAGGTATGGTATGGTGGATCATGAGCAGACACGTGGACATTACTTGACGTGTGACAATTGTTGCAAACCATTGCCTCTCGCGATTAACAAACCCACAAATGTACAAAACTAATTAAAAATGCCACAAAGTCATTAAATAATTGCCATGTTTTCAGCGATGTTGGAATCTTGCATCAACTTAAAATTGATGATGTTGAGTCATGCTCGTACTTATTTCTAAAGTGATGACGTATGTAGTGAAGGCCATATATTGTTGGGTTTGAAGTGATGAGAGTTGCACGTCTGTGGAGCACTGAGAAAATGGGGCATTCGTGATTCAGCCAGAAAGGTCTGTGGACACAGTTCGCAGAGGACAGAGGATAAAGAGAGGTGTCCATCTTTTCTCAGCAATAGCTGAAGTTCTTCCTGTTTGTTGCACAGTGAGCACACCATTGACTACAGTGTCCAATAAATCGACAAATGCGGCGGTGAAGGTTGAAAATAAATCTGTTGCTTTCTAAGCTCTGATGAGCTCATCAATGGCGTAAGAGTTCCTGACACTGAGGTGGTGTTCTGTAGTGTCTTCAATGGTATTATTAACACAAACAAATAGTTATATCTGATAAAATGCTATACAGTGGTCCCTCGTTTATCGCGGGGGATACGTTCTAAAAATAACCCCGCAATAGACGAAATCTGCGAAGTAATCAGCTTTATTTTTTACAATTATTATCAGTTTCAAGCCGTAAAACCCCTAACCACACACTTTATACACTTTTCTCAGACAGGCATTAACATTTTCTCACATTTCTCTCTTATTTAAACACTCACAAAGTTCAAACTTTCACGATTTAAAAAAATAAGTACAATATTAGTAAATGAAACCAAAAATCAAAACCTGTTTTCAAGCCCAAACATTTTTAAGAAATTTAATTTTAATGATCAATCTACGAGGTTTGACACATAAGAAATTGAATAACTCACGCGTATTTCGGCGTATTCACCTTGACGCTCTGCTGCGCCAGGACAATATTCATGTAAATCTGGCTAGCCGAACGCATTCTGTACTGTACAGGAGACACTGCACGGAGGAGATTGATGGACAATGGTGTAGTAAAGTACAGTCCTTTAGCCAATCAGGACGCAGAACACATGCGCGGTTCTCCCTTAGCCAATCAGGACGCCGAACACAATGCACGTTCATACCGTACGCTGTAAAAAAAGCATGCAAAATTACACTAAAAAAAATCCGCGAAACAGCGAGGCCGCGAAAGGTGAACCGCGTTATAGTGAGGGACCACTGTATATCTAACATTGATAGTTAGACTGAAGTGTGACTAACCAGTGCCGTCTGTTTAAAGCCAATTAGATTTTCTCCAATAAGAAGAAAGACCTTATGGTTAGTTGTATTAAAAGCAGCATGTGATGGCATAATTGCAGTCTGTAGCTTGTCTTGTTATATTTCTCTTGTTATTTTTCTTTTGTTTTTAGGGGGGAACCTGTCCAGAATGGCAACTGAGATAAACACTGAGTGGTCTGGATGCCCTTGTCCTGGCTGACAGATTTATTTAACATAGGCAGGGCTCGAAAACACAAGGCGTGAGCCAGACAGATTGGGTTATGATTCACCTGTTGTAAAAATCTCATTCATTAATGTTTAAGGGAACTGGAAGGAAAAAGGGGAGACATAGAATGGAGTCTGCAGTTTTGAGGGACAAAGAAAAGGCAGATGGAGAAAAAGGTGTAGACGCATCTAATATATCATTTGCATGATAAAGTGGTGCAGATTTTCTGTTTTGAAGCACTTAAAAACCCAGAGTAAAAACATGACACAAGCCATTGCTGAGAGGGGACCAAAATGTGATGTTAACACAGAGCAGGGCACTGACTGGGTAAAGTTTGTGACAAAAGATGAGTGCAAGTCATTTACCAAAACCAAATCCACCATGTTTAAATGCCCCTTTTATAGACTTTTACATTTTCATTTATTGAAAACTTAAATGCTTATGAACTGTCCCATGGGCTGCAGATGTTTTTATGCTTGGTGGCCCAAGACAAAGTTCAAAGGGGAGCTGGACGGAGCAACATGCAATGATCTGATCGGAGCGGATGGCCGCTGCTTACAGGGACTGGTGTATAACAGGTAGAAGTCAAAAAACTACAGAGTGACTACTTAAGCAGACAGACGGCCCTGACTCGACCACAGCAATGTTTGAAAACGTGTCTGAGGACACAACTGCTATATATATGTAAATGGGAGAGTAGCCTCATTAAGACTGACATATCTGTCAAGCTCTAACAGTGTTTCAGTAAATTAATATTATAATCTCCATTAATAATGTTGGAGGATGTGTTTGATTATTTTTTACAACAACAACTTAATATTCAAAGTGGTTGCGATAAAAGGTGGGTAAGTGCTCACATGGATGTGCAAAGAGCCACGTAAAACTGCAGTTCCGTATCCTGGTCTTGACTCTTTCAGATGACGAATAAACTTGGGCAGATTGCTTGATAAGAGTGCTGCATCCACAGTGAGATGGATGCTGTCCCTGCTGTTGAGCCGGTTGTTTTGTCCGAGGCTATTTAGTCACCTGATGAGAGGTTTTTCTGAGACATGAGGAAGTTTTCCTGAGGTTGCGTGTCTTCTAATTTAAAGTGTTGGTTGTTTGCGGTTCTCTTGACTTTCAACATATTTAAAGTCAAATATTCACCTAGTTACATAGTCACTAGTGAAGGCTATACCCTGGATCTGTGGCATTGTGAACCTGAGAGCCTTATGGTGCTTATTAATTATTTATCTATCTTTTGTTGTTGCTTGCTTCAGTGCTCATACTGACCTGTTAATGTTGTATGTGTTGTTTTTGTCTTTGTGTTTTTTTTATGTGACTGGAGGCTGTAAACTGGACCCGCAGGGCTTTTTTATTCAAGGGGTGTCAAAGGACATTCAATAATAATAAGAAAACTTTCTATATACAGTTCCTCAACAAAAGGTGTCCTCGAGGGGAAGAAAATACTTAAATCTAAAATGGGAGAATTAAACAGATAATTGAAATGGAGCCATAACAGACCTGGACTTGACAGAAATACAGACAACCGAGACAAAACAAAACTTTAACTTCAAACTTCAACCTCAAAGTTACTTTATTTTCCATCTGAGCTCTTATGGGTTCGGTAGGTAATCATTGTCTGTTCACACATTTTTTCTTTGTTTACGCAAGTTTGCTAATTCCAGCTAAATGAGCTAAAGCATTGTATTGGCTTCCCTTGCTTGCTGCACTCATTTGCTCAGAATGTCACATGGCTGATCAAATGAGTGCATATAGTTTGGCTTTATAGTATTTGGAGTTATAACAAGTTTGCACTAACTAGCAGCTGGGCTTTCATCACATCTATACACCATATCACCACTTTGTAGGAAACTTGAATATTCCCTTCCCTTCCAGAAATACATTGACTTTATTGATAAACTTTACTGAGAAGGATGAGACAACATTCAAATACTACATTGTAGATAGTATGTTTACATAAACACAAATTACTGGCATAAAATGAATGTCCATCTTGAAAGACATAAAATAACACTTCATAGGCTAATTTTGTGAATAATGAAGTTCAGCACATACAGAAACTTAAGTCGCAAACAGAGGAGAGTGTCAGTGAGAGCATAGATTTTTCTTTTTTTCTTCTTTTTTACAGCATGAAGGCTACGTGTGTTCCGGCCCTCAGCAATGTCAAACATTCACTTGATCACGCAAAGTGTTTTCTTCTGAACTGCACTATGGAGCACTTGTCTCGATAAACCAACTGCAAACGTTAGTGCACCAACAGTGGGTGGAACTGCACACACAGTCTTTCTGAATTTGCAAAACTTTTGTAGACATTTGCAATATATTTACATGTTAATCCAGCTATCTGTGCTTAGATATAGACAAAGGAAAGCACTCTTCAAATAAAATATTTGCAGGAAAACTGTAGGTGTAATTGATAGAGCAAGTGCACAGTAAAAATTCAAATATGTTGGTGACAAGATCTATTGGTCTCAAACCATTCTCTTCAAAGAGTTTTTTCATTTGTTACAGTGGGCTGTGTGTGTATATGTGGATGTGTGTTTGTGTGCCTGAGTGAGTGCGTGCGTGGATGTGAAAATAAAAAAAAACAAACACACTATGCCAAAGAATGAGAGAACATTCAGTGCTGTAATTAATAAGACAAAATAGTCCACGCTGACCAAAAATTCTATAAAAGCTGTAGATGTGGTCAGAGCTGGGAGCACATAACAAAGCCATTATTTTCTCCATGTTTAAGTAAGTATTGCTGTGGCCACCAATGCATCTGTCATCTGTCATTTCAACTAATGGAGGGGAAAACACTGCTATTAGATGTAAATTCCACTCTGCTCCGTTCCGTGCGGTGGATCTTGTCAGAATTTGAGGCACTGACTTCTGACATTAACAATGATGTCTTGACAAGAAAAACAGAGGAGATAGGGGGAAAGTAACACAAAGGGGTATGTAGGAGTGTAGGAAGCTACCAAAAGATGGATAGGATATATATAAAAAAAGATGTCAGTATAGACATGTATGATATGTGTGTGTGACGTGGATGTGTTAATGTTGTGGGTGACCACAAATATGTCTGCATTGCCGCAGAAAAAGAGTCAAGGCTCTAGTAATATAACTAAAAAAAAAGAAGAAGAATTTATCCACTCAAATCTAAACTGTTTTACCTACGCATTACATTTTAATGGGCTTTAATAGTCTTATAATCTAAGATGGTCATTGGATCCAAGTTTGTTGCACAACGTTGTCATAGTTGTGTTTTACATGCATTATGCATACAAATTTCCGGCTTCTTTGCCCATTTCATGTCTGTCTGTAGACTTGTTGGGTCATCTGCAGACATTGGTAACATACCAGATCACAAAGGCGAGATATTGTTCCTTTCACGATACCTCAAAACTTACTTATCAGTTGATATAGTTGAGTTTTACATATATGTTTAGTGAAGAGGTTGCACCACCAGTCTGTGCAAAAGGAAGGCCCATCTATGTCCTTCAACAATATTATACAGAAAACTCCAGTTTTCTCCTGAAAATCTGCTTGGATTATAGTGCACACCCATGACAGATTACATTTCTAATGCATGTCTCCATGTCTCCATTGTCTAAGGAACACTTCAGGATTAAAGTATCTGAGGTGAGCCAAACTCAACCGACACTTTTGAGCCTGCTGAAACAGGCTCATGACGACATTAACGAGGAGTTGCTGCAGCAACAAAAAAAATGTAAAAGAAAAATCTGCAGCACTTTAAAACGAGTTAAATTCAATTGCACTGAAACTGTGTCATCTTTGGTGGAAGCTCTCAAATTGGACACTTATACCATCATTGCTCACACCAGGCAGCTGGTCAGTGCCGTCTCTGGACTGATGAAGGCCATCAATGCCCTGACAAAGAGAACCGAGGAGAGTTTACAGACAGACAGTCAGGGTGTCATTCAACCGCGGTGATCCATCGACTGAGCAACAAAAAATGAAGACACAGGAGGAGATGATGGTGGATTACGCACCGCACACTGTGCAACCTGGGAGAAGAGACAATAGCTGGCAGGGGGGAAGACACAGCTGTGGATTTGGCGCTTGGATTAGGTCCCCAAATTTGTTGTCACACATGCCTTTCAGTACACCAGTGACACCCGCTATAGCTAAGAGAACAGTCTGTTAGAGCAGGGGCGGAAAAAGACACGTCAGCTGAGAGCATGGTAATAACTGGACCGGCAATGACCATGAATAAAGACAGAAAGTGTTGAAATAACACCACAGCAAACATCACAGCTACTGATTTGTTCCTTTGAAAGAGATCAGATCAGTTCAGTGAAGCAGGGACAGGATAAGGGTTGGTGTTGAGTGAGTGGAGCAGTCAAGGAGGAACTGGACACAAGCAATATTTTGCAGTGCATTAGCACCACTGTCATGGAGGATGCAAACTAAAGTACTCCCCCATCCCTCTCTCCCTCCCCTCCCCCCCCTAAGGGGCACCACCTGGTGCCCTACCAGGCTTGTCCGGAAACTCCCTGTAGAAGTCCCAGAGCAAGTCAGTGTCAAGGATGAGAGAACGAGAGATCCAGCACCTCTCTTCTGGGCCGTAGCCCAGCTAGTCCACGACGTACTGGAATCCTCGTCCTCGACGTCGAACATCCAGAATCTTGTTAACCTTGTAGGCCGGGGGTTTGGCAGGAGGGCTGAGGGTGCTGGTGGTGACTGGCTTTAGAAGGGAGACATGGAAGGTAGGGTGTTCGTGGAGGCGAACGACAGTGGGGTCGATGAGCTTCTCAATTTCGAAGTGCCCGATGAATCTTGGTGCCAACTTGGTCCACAGGTTGAGGTAGGTCCTTGGCAGACAACCAGACCTTTTGACCTGGGTGGTAATCTGGAGCAGGGACCCTGCGTTTGTCAGCCAAGAGTCTATTACGTTGAGCCGTGCGAGAGAGTGCGGTCCGGCCATTCCTCCACACAGCATGGCAACAACGTAGATGTTCTCGGACAGATGGCACGGAGGCTGGGTGGTGAGCAGACAGACAACGCAGGGCCAACTCCAGGCCCTGATTTGCTTGTACAGATTGGCCGTTGGACTGGGGATGGTGATTGGATGTGACGCTGGAGGAGGGCCCAATAGTCTTACAGAAGGCCTGCCAGACCCGGGAGGAAAACTGGGGCCCTCTGTCAGAGACGATGTCTACCGGAAGTCCGTGCAGCTGAAAAACATGGTTCACCAACAGGTCCGCTGTCTCTTGGGCAGATGGGAGTTTGGGGAAAACAACAAAATGAACCATCTTGGAGAAGCGGTGCACAATAGTTAGGATGGCGGTGTTCCCGTTGGAAGGGGGCAACCCCGTAACAAAGTCCACAGACAGATGAGATCAGGGACGCTTGGGTATGGATAGAGGTTGGTCTATGCCGGAGGTCTATGGGAGGCCTTTCCTCTGGAACAAACGGAACAGGTGGCTACAAACTCTTGGACGTACTTTGCCATCATTCATGGTCATGAAAAAGAACCCAGCCCCTCTAAGTAGTTGGCCTAATCAGTCAGTCCAGAAGCTAGGGAACCACTGGTGTAGGCTTTCAAAGCCTCCCTCTCGGGAAGGGAAAGACTATAAAATCTACTAGAGGGCAGAGGGGCGCCGGGAATCAAGTCAATACTGCAGTCATAGGGGGGAAGTGACAAAGCCCAGTCCTTGCTAAACACCTCACCCAGATCATGGTAATCAGAGGGCCTTGAGGTCAGATCTGGGGGTAAAGGCAGAGGAGGAGGGATGCGTAACAGGGGAAGCAGAGCGTAAACACAGGGGGTGACAAAATGTGCTCCAGCTTACAATAGAGGAAGAAACCCAATCTATATGAGGATCATGCAACTTCAACCAAGGTAACCCGAAGACCACTGGCAAGGAAGGGGAGGAAATAACCAAAAATCTAATGCGCTCATGATGATTACCAGGAATAGTTAGGGTGAGGGTCCCAGTCTGGTTGTTCACAGTCTCAAGGGAGCTACCATCAATGGCACTCATGGGCTTAGCATTGTCGTACAGCTCTAAAGGGATCTTAGCAGAAAGCACAAAACCTTTATCAATGAAATTGTCATCTGCCCCAGAATCTACCAAGACCTGAAGTTGAGTGGAAGTGGAAGAGCTGGAAACAGAGGCTTATGCGAGGTGGTTTCACTAAACCTGAACTGGGGCAGAGGGTGCGGTTTGGAAACCTTTAGAGCAAGTGGGCACTGGGAAATGAAATGTCCAGAATTAGCACAGTAGAGACAAAGTCTCTGAGACATTCTCCGGTTGCGTTCCTCAGGTGTTAGTTGGGTCAGACCCAACTGCATGGGCTCCTCCACAGCCACAAGAACACCAGAGATGGTGGCAGGAGGTGTTGAGTCAGTGTGGTGGAGCTTGTTCAGTGGAGGGGAGGAGGCGACAACTCTGCAGTCTCTGCGTCTCTCCCGTAGGCGATTACCTATTCTAATAGAGAGACTGATTAAAGATTCCAGCGAATCAGGTTTACCCCGAGTTGACAGCTGATCCTTAATTTCCTCTGAAAGTCCATTGAGGAACGCCGACTTCAAAGCAGCTTCATTAAACCCACTTTCTGCAGCCAAGATCCGAAAATCTATGGAGAACCGAGCTACTGACATAGAACCTTGCTTTAAAGTCAATAGTCTGTGAGCAGAGGCCTGATCGTCTAAGGGCTGGTCGAAAACTCTTCGCATTTCAGCAGAAAAAGATTCAAAAGAAGCTAGGCTGGCTGCGTTCGCTTGCCAAAGTGAATTGGCCCATTCTCCCACTTTACCTCTGAGGAGATTCACAACATAAGCTACTTTAGCTCTATCGGTATAAAACGAGCTAGGCTGTTGCTCAAAAACAAGGGAGCACTGTAGTAAAAACCTGCAACACGCTCCCACCTCCCCAGAATAATGTTCAGGCGGCGGTATCGAGGGTTCACAGGTTGGAACTGGAGCTGGCGCTGACGAAGCTGGTTGCGTAGATGGGGAGGCCAACTTATCGTGGTGTTGGAGTTTGAGTGCCCGAAAGATCCTAAGAGCTATATTGTCAGGGGCTTTATGTCCCTGGTAGGGTCTCCCAAGGCAAACAGGTCCTGGGTGATGGGACAGACTAAGAGCAGTTTGAAAACCTCTATGAGTAGTCATACAACTACAAAGGACTGTGACGCCACACAGTATGGCGCATCTGGGGCCCCACCCTGGAGCCAGGCCTGGGGTTAGGGCTCGGATGTGAGCGCCTGGTAGCTCGGCCTAGGCCAAAGGAGCGACATGAGTCCAACCTCCTGTGGGCTCACCACCCGTACAGGGAGCCGTAGGGGTCGGGTGCTTTGTGGTACTGGCCGCAGTCGAGGTCGAGAAGGAGTCCTATCGAGCCATGTTGGCTCATGGGACCCCTGAAGCAGCTGATGGGTACCGACAGGCCAAGTGTGCTGCAGCTCGGGCGGTAGTGGACACAAAAACTTGGGTCTGGGACGAGTTCGGTGAGGTCATAGAGGAGGACTATAGGTCGGCCTTGAAGAAGTTCTGGCAAACCATCTGGCGTCTCAGGAGGGGAAAGTAGTTCGCCACCAACACCATTTATGGTGCGGGTGTGGAGTTGTTGACCTAAACTTGGGGATGTCACTGGGCAGTGGAACAAATACTTTGAGGATCTCCTTAATCCCGCTGCCATATCTATGATAAGTTGCCCGGGGTGGATGAGATCCGCCCCGAATACCTCATAGTACCTCAATACTGTGGTTATGAAGTAGCTGCGGACGGACAGATATGTACAAGGCTGGTTGAGGGAAAAAGGGGAGGGAAACAGTGTATACCCACTAGAATAAACTGAGCTACACCACTAAGAAAAACTGTTAAGAAAATCAGAAAAGTCTTGGAAGAAACAATATCTGTCTGCTGCATTTTGTCATTTCTTAGTTCAGAAGAACATTTTGATTGATTTGCTATGCTGTCTTTACATTTTACTGTCTTCAGGTGTTGTAAGTTGAGTTGAACTGTTGAAGACAGAGATGCAAAGAGCACACGCATGCCATTTGAAATGCCCAAGACAGTACGTTCAAATTAGAAGCAAGTTTGTTTTAAATTCTGTCATCTATTAACACTAGTTGTTGCACTGGCCTGAACAACTGTGGGATAATTAAATATCAAGCCTTGATAGTACTGGAATTGCCTGCTAGAATGATTTAAATAAAGCTTTTTGGGATAGATACAAGTTTTCTTATTATAACTTAATCTATTAAAATAGACAATGGGTAATGAATACATGTGAAGACAAAGCCCTTTGGTTTTTCAGATACATTGCAATATAAATAGATAAGCTTGTGTGGCTTATTGTACTGCTCCTGAGAGATCTAACACTAGGTCTAACACTCTAATTTGACTCAAAAAAAAAAAAAGCCACACAAAATGACAGAAAAGTATTGCAATTTTTTCAATTTCAAGCAGATGATACTCCTGTTCCTTCAAAAGGATACAAAATACCATTAGGAGAGGTGACCCAGAATATCTCTAAAATTAAATTGTTCCAAGTCCCAGTGTGCAGTATTTCATGTGTTCACATCTTCTTACAGACTAATGTAAATTGGGTTGCGCCATGTGAATCTACCTGACCAGATGAAAGAGGATGTCAGGACTGGAGAAAGAACTGAACCCAAATGCGCAAGTCGACACAAAGTTTCAAATTAAACAGTATTTATTAACAAAAGTAGCAACCAAAATAACTCTTTTTAGGGATATTACAAAATACTCTGAAGAGGAAACAACACAAAATCACATCAAGAAACAAAACAAAATAGTGCAGGGCAAGGGAAGACACTGACTTTATATACACTAGGTAATGACAAACAGGTGGACACTATCAGGGAGTGGAAGACTAATTAGACAGTGGGGGTAACACACAAGGGAAAGTCAACTGACAAATGAGGGAACAGATTTTCAAAAATAAAACAGGAAGTCATGAGACACACTAAACATCACTGAACTGACAAAAAACTAAACCTCAGAGTTGAGGACATGACAGACGATGGCTGCAGTTCAGTACTTAAATAAAAATAAACAATTACGTATATGTGTCTTGTAAGTTCTCTGATAGCAAGTTTGTGGGTTCAATTCCAACTTGAGGGATTTTTTTAATGGAGTGTTCATGTGCCCCCTTTTGTTTGTTTGCATGTGTTCTCACTGAGTACTCCAGCTCTGTCCCATGTTTCTAAGACTTTCACTTGTCTAATTGAGGCTTTGTTCTAGTTTTGTTCTGTACACTTTGATCTTTTACTGCTATGTTGTGTGAGCATACTGACATTAGTGTGGATTTACCCTTTGTCATCTCTGTTTTACAACAGAGAACCAAGCTAGTGAGTTTAAATGCGGTATATTACAAATAGTGCCAAATCACGCATGGTTTATGAAGGCCTTTACAAACAGCAGGCAGCGCTGAATGAAATAAATATATTTATCTCCCTGGTGTCCCACTGGTCTTGTATAATAGCTTTTGTTATTTTGTAAGTCATAGATCAAAATTGTAAAATCCTCTTTAAAAAACAAACAAAAAAAAAAAACAAAAAACAAAAAATCTAATAAGCGTCAACAGACTTGCCACTGATTTTTATAAATATATGCCAAATAGCATCAATCCAGAGTCAACAATCAACAATTTCATGGCAGACTTACTTTTTTTAAACTGAAACATGAGATACTAAAAAAATAATAAAAACTCACATCCTCTACAATATTTATCCCCATTAACAAAAATCATTGGTCTCTTTCAATGTCTAGTCATAACTGAATGGCTGTTTTGTGTGTATTTTCTTTTACTAACCATCTTTAATTTGGCTTTTTGACATTACAGAAAAAGTGAAGTTTTACTATAAAAATGTATTGCATGTGTAGCATGTGTAGCATGTGAGTGCATGTTGTGTATTATCTGAAAGTTCTGCAGTGAAGTTTCTCTATTTGTACCTTAGGCTCTTTCAAAAAGAATTGTACTCTTTGTTGTTTTGAAGGTTTTGCACAAATACAACAAACCGCAGCCATTCATGACATCTGCTGTGTGAATAGAAATCAAGGAAAGTCTCATGCTTTTACAGTTGGAAGCAGAAACAAGCGACATGCCAAGATATGGGCCTTGAAAAGTTGTCGTCCTTTTAGCTACTTTTAATGCCGACTTGTTGACAGAGGGATTTACAAGGTATCGATTAATAGCATCAGTTTTGTGAAACAGGCTGCTGGGCATTCTGTTCATAAGTCACATTCATAGACCATTTAGAAGCGCTCTATAGTGGACGGCTACGCATTGTCCAGGCCGTGTTGTCTCACTGTCATGAAGATTATCTTGTCCCTCGTCTAATGGAACCTGCAGCGTTTTGTGTTGCATTCAGAATGAAAAGCCAGGGCCCGCTGAGGGAACAATTCAGCGAAGAATGCTACATATTCTGATACCTGTTGCGTTTGTAGTGGAAAGGCAAGCGCACTCTTACAGTATCAGCATGTCCTTACTTTAAAACTTTCAATGGCAGCGGTATCTTGTATGACACTAGCGCTGGCTGAAATAATCTAGCGAAATTTCGAAATGCAACAATGGACTTGATTTCTTTGTACATGTATTTTATACTGATAAATTAAATCCGACAAATGTTCAATGGAGCTGTCCATACTTCAGAGCCTTTGTTGGAGAGGGTGTCTCTTTTCTCTCCTTGCACTGCAAATGCTTTTACTGGAGTAGCGAGCTGCCACCATCAAAATACCCACAAGCCAAGCACAATGGTTACAATTCAGCATTAAAAATGTGTGTGCGTGCACGCAGGTGTGTGTGTGTGTGTGTGTGTGTGTGTGTGTGTGTGTGTGTGTGTGTGTGTGTGTGTGTGTGTGTGTGTGTGTGTGTGCATGTGTGGGTAGGGGGTGTACACTTCACCATCAATTCGAGCCCATCTTTGACATATTCTATGGCCTTGAAGTCTCTGTAGACATGGCAGTGCTCTTTGGGCTTTGTTTATGGATCACAGCTTGTTTACTACGACGCTCCGCACCAAGCCGAGAGATGTGCTACCAAGATGTTTTATCTCTTGTCAGGGCCTGCGTCAATTAAATTAATGGAATCCATTCAGCTACCCTCTTCTTTTCCCTTTCCCTTTCAGGCCTTACCCTCAGATGACAATACATTAAAAGGATCCATGCGCCTTGGAAAATGAATAATTGTCCTCCTAATTTTAGCCCTTTCCCTTATCCCCCCTAATAAAATAATAATCAAAAATAACAAAATAATGATCCTGCTCAAACACTTTGCAGTTCTGCAGAGGTTTAAATTTTCTAAGAATTTTTATATTTTTCGAAAAAAAAGAAAAGAATTCTATCCCCTATTCCTGTGCTCTTAAAATCTAAACATTTTGAATACAGTGTCTAAATTGCTTTCCCACACACATACTTCACCAAAGTGAATTTTAAGACAATGATGAGTGTCAGAAAGCCTATTGAAGTCATAGGACGTGTCAACTTTAAGAAAAACAAAACTAAATGTACATTTATGCAAATACACCGATATTAAAACTACAGCGTGGCTCAAAAATCCATCTTACAGTAAGATTCCTGGTAACACATATTAAAAACTCAACATTTAGGCACAAAAATGGGTTGTACAGGAGTGTATTTACAAAAATGACCTAAAATTAAAGTTCTCAGTTGGATCCTTTGGGGTCAATATATCTCATATATACAATACTCTCTCTAAAATAAGTGTCCATTTTGTACTCCATAAGGGGCTTAAAACAACATCAATATCGGCTTGTGCCAGAATGGAGATGTTCTCTTGCCCATGCACATCAACACAACAACCGATCCTTAACCTAACACCAAAAAGTAGGAAATCTTGTAAATAAAAAATGAACAACAAGAACAAAGTTAGACTCTACATCAGACATTTTAATGTCATTTCAATTCAAATGCAGTTTGCCTTTAAAGCATTGCAGTATGTGTGTATTATGCGTGTATTAGGTATAATACATAATAATACAAAGGCATACTGTATGTATACCTGCAAATTATATTGCCTCAAACTACAAGGCTATTTTGCTTAAATTCAGCTTACTAATTGCATTTTTGTTATTCACGTGATATGTTAATTTGAATAGTTAGTAAATAATAAATAATTACATAATTAATAAAGTAATTTCATGTGTAAAACTAGGCAAAATCAACTAATTATTAACTGTAGTTACATGCAGATTTAAATGACCAAAAGGAGGCAACAGAAATGTTTAAAAATGAAATAAAAACCCATCTTTCAGTTGAGTTGTGTATCACTGAAATCTGTTTTGAGTACATAACCAAAGTGATCTTTGTTTTTAGACTGATCCTGTGACACTGTCAATTGCGACACACCTACATATAATCACATCCACAAAGACAGAGACAGCAAGTCTCCAGTTCTCATCATTGTCCCAATCTTTGCTCAATTCAATGTCAACCTGACATGAAAATTACATTTTTTACGCTGTCAGGGCAAAATTACTGTGGAAAAAAACCGGGGGTTGCATTTTATGCTCTTCAAGCCTTCCACCATGTTAATATTAGACCCCTTTGCAGAGTAAATACCCACAAAACCCTGAGATACTGCAGACCTTGAAATTAAAGATTTTAATGATAGAAATATATCTTGATAGAAATCGTAGGTGATCGTGTGTAAGATGACAACATAACTACCTTGATAGTTCCTCATAATGTCAGCTCAGCCAAGTGTAGTGTCTGATAAGTGTGAGACATGTGGTGCCTGTCTTGCCGTGATATTCAACAGCACCAATTTAACAATTGAATTAACTTCAAACCATCATGTCTTAGATCTACAGTTTTACTTTTATTTTGTACTATCATGATTTTCTACTAAAACGGCCTTGTTGTGGATTTAAAAGTAAAACCTAATTAAAACAGGAATTGGTTTACTCTTTGTATATTGTTGGTTGAAGACTCATGATGAACGCCCAAAGTAATTGTAATTGCATTTTCCTGCTAAAACCTCTTCCCTGTAAGATTGGACAAAACAAACTAACATTATGATATACAGCCCTGAAATGATCAGATTAATGTTTTTGTGATCCAGGGAATTGTAATTGGATTGTATTTATTTTAACTGTACGATTTGCACTTAGACTAAATGGCAATAAAAATAATGTAAAAAAATAAATAATGCAATGGCTTGTTGTGCGCTAGAATCACCATTCTTTTGTGAACTTGTACTTTTTTTTTTGGACTTATCTGCAGTTCTGGTTTGCGGTGTGCAACAGACAGGTCGGCGCCAGTCTTGGAGCTTGTGGACACTTTATACTCACTCAGAGGGTGACGCCGGAGAACATCAATAATATGTTGTGTGTCTAGTCTCGTATTTGAACTAGTGCTGCGTTCCTCATTCCTCACTGCAGAGTGTATGGAATTCTGGAAGAGGAAGTGATGGATTAGCTCTCTCATTCAGTACACATGGCATCTGGACATTTTGAATTTACCAACAAAAATGAACAAATAATTGTCACAAGCAACTAAAAATCAATCATCAGATGCACACACACACACACACACACACACAGGCGCGCTGGCACACACACACACGCACACACACACATACCACTACCACCACCAAACCACAAGAAAGGGCAGTCAGATCACCTCCAAGGACATTATGAGTCTTGTGTGATCCTAATGGCTAAAATAAGCTGTCTCAATAATAATAATAATAATAATAATAATAATAATAATAATAATAATAATTATAATAATAATAATAATAATAATAATAATTTCCTATGTCTGTATTTTGAAAAACTTCCAGACTGCAGGTTTTTGATCATGACGGCTGAGGTTGCAAAATGCAATATTATCGTCACAGCAACACCTGGCTACAACTGAAATCTCTTTCCCTTCAAAAGAATCATTGGGCCACATTCCACCAGGCTATGATAATTTCAAAAGAAATGCTTTTGGAATGTGTCTGCAATTTTTTTTTTTTTTTCTTCTTTTTTTTTACACTAAATCTCAGGTGTCCTGCTGCCTTGCAATCATTACAACAACATTAGGGGCAAATGTGATCAAGAGTGTCACGTCACAGATGAGTAAGTGCAATAGGATTCAGTAATACCTATTAATATTGACAGAACTTGCATCATTGAAATAACATATTAACATTCCAAACATTTCATTTCATTTGCATCACATCAAGTTGGAACTGTGAGGGGTGTGAGTTTCCTTTAAATCCAGTCAGCTGAGATGACATTAGAAGTACTGTGCACTACTGTCGCTTCCATGATGTGATGTGTGGTAGTGAAATGCACAGCCAAGTCAGGACTCAAAATTTTTAAGCGTAACATATGCACAAAGTGTGAAAGAGACCTAAGCCACCGTCCAATATTTTATAGGTACGGGAAATAATTGATGCACTGATAAAATGAAGCAAGATTGTATCGTCGTAATTTCACATATTTTCAACTTGTATGAAACGCTAATTCATTTACTTGTAAAACTGTCAAACCACGCGTGCTATCTGTGCTTTTGCTTTGAGTGCTTTCCCACCTTCATTCCTCACGCGTTTGTGCATTGTGTGTGTGTGTGTGTGTGTTTGGAATTGCCGATGTAACCTCTGATGGCAGAGACATTGTGTTTGACATTCCTGCCCCTTGTGGCCTCGCGTTCCACCGGCATGGAGACCCTGACCCACAGCTCATCTCTGACAAGACTTTACACGGGCACCAAGGCTCTTTCTCCCATTTGTCTTCATTAAAATGTGTTCCTATGTTCATACACCTGTCTTATTCTTCCTGGCTCAGTGCCGCCCCCTTCTAGCCTCCACCAAACAGGGAAGCATCTTAGTCCGTCTTACTTCAGTTTCCTTTACCTTCCAGTGCTGTCAACTTCATTGACTGCATATTTTTAACCAGCAGGGTCATACGCTGTACAAACAGGAGGTACGACAATTCCAACAGTCATTAATAAAGTGAAAATGATGGTGTGCATTATAAATTTCAATACCATGACTGGATAACTATTTTAAGAAATACAAAACAACTAAATGATAGTGGGTAAATACTTTGTGGCTGAGGGTTTATTTCAAACATTTTATCGGACAATCAAATCCTGACGACTTACTACAATCACAATTTGTATTGTATGTATTTGTGGTTTTACTGCCTAGAAGGGTAAACAACAAAAGTGTGCTCTCTGTGTCAGCAATCAGTCCAGTTTCACAATTTCCTCTGTGGCAGCATCTAAAACTCTGCTCAGAGCGATCATGATACATTTTGAGTTCCTGTATGAGGCAAAACTCTGCCTGCCGACAAGCTCACAGTCACTGCTGGAGATCAAGGACGACTCCATCGTTGTGATTGCCGGAGGCCTGTGATTGTTTTGGCCAAGTCGCAGAAAGTTTACTGTGAGAGAGCTTTTTAAACTTACAGACGTGCACAAATGCAGGTTCCCCATTATATATTTCATGTTGCTGACTCAATTCCTCATACAAAGATGCTACTGCTTGCATCTGCAACTGCAAAAATTAATATACAATAACCTTAACTCTATAAAGATATTCCATTTCGTGTAAAATGTTCTGATGTTTTGGTCAGACGTAAGATTCTCACAGAAAAGACCACTTATCAATTAATTCAACAAGGGTAACCACACACACATGCACACACACATGCAGGCGTAATTGGGGGCTTGTCTGGGATTTTTAATAATTGCTCTGCACTGCATATGCAGTGCAGAGCAATAAAAAAAACAACAACTCATGTCCATAATTAGCAAAGTGGCTCTGTAAAAATATATTTATAAAATCATATATATATACGTATATATATATGATTTTTATTTTATGCATTTATTTTTTCTTAAATTCTCAGGCTTCAATATCTGAACTTGGTAATTGACAATTGAGTGGCTTCCAAAATGGCTACCTTTAAACTTCAGTCCTTTTTAGAAAATCAATCCCTGCAACAAATTGAAGGTTGTCGTAAAAAGTGAGCTCTCTCAGATAGCTGAGCATTTTAGCATCCCAGTGCCCGAGACAATTTTGAAGAAAGGCTCAAATTATTGGTAGAATGGTGGGAGGGGGCCTTGTTACCCTTGCCAGAACCGGATGAGACAGTGCTGAGAGTTGGAAGCAAGGAAGGCCAGAAAGAGGAGGAAAGCCTCTAACTAGAAGGGTGGCTAGTGGGGCTGATGAGCAAATTCTCCGGTCACCATGCCTCTCTATGATCCCCTCTTTCCTGGAAGCACTGGGTCTCCACACAATGCTAGGTTTAAAGTCTGCCATGCTTAGCAAGGCGCTGTACAATCTCCAACAGGAATAGAAGAAGTTGCTCAGAGACGTTGTCAAGCAAATGGTGAAGGTAAAAGGGCTGCAAAAGCTAAAAGCTAAAAGATGCAAACTGTCCAGTACATGGGAATTTCCCCTGATGGAAAGCTCCTTAAAGAACCAGGACGAACTGAAGAACAGGAAGAGGCTACGGATGAGGATTGACACAAGTAACTTTAATATATGTTAAAGAAGAAATAGAACTTAGAGCATAGAGAGCTTGGAACTTAGTCCAAATCCAAGGGGCTGTTTTGCAATTGGAGCAATTGGATCTATCTGTCTAGAATTGGTTGCTGTGGACAGATAAGAAATGTTTTACACAATACCAAAAAAATAAATATTCACATATACATAATAAAGAGATAATACATTAAGAAATCAGGAAATTAAAAATGAATGTGGTAACTAAGCTACCCTATATTGGCTGAAGAATTTAAAAGTCTGAGTGCAAACTGGATAAATAATTTGGAGCAGGTAGTGCATAGGGATGTCCAGAAGGTAGCAAAGAAAATTTAGATACAAGAACATGAGCAAGGGAGGCTAAAATTCTCTCTGGAAAGGTATTCCAAAGGAACTCCTATCCAATATCTGGAACAGTAGTTCGGAAATATCAGCGAGAACTAAAGAGAAATGGCTGCAACATGCGTTTGAGCAGTGCAGTAATGAGAACAAGGAGGACATTCAAATCGAAGGCTAAATGTTGTTATTGCAGACAAGCGCAAAAAAATAATAATGTTCTTGCATGCAGCCAGCTAGCACTGGTGTTTTTTTCCAGAATGCTAGGACCACTGTTTTAATAGCAGTGGAGTAGAGATTTTGTTTTTGTTTTTTTAAAGGTAAAGGACTTGTTTGATGTGCGATAAAAGGTATATACAAGATTGAAAGGAAAGGTGTACAAGACAGAGGAGACACCAGTAATACTGTATGCCACACAGTATTACTGGTGTTATTGTTTACTGGTTATTGTTCCTAAACCAAGTGACAAGGATGAATAGTATCAGGAATATGTAAATCAAAGTGGCAGCAGATGTCAGATGTCTTGAAGATAACGGTAAGGTGGCCAGACTGAGACAGTCTGAACATGTACTATCGAGGGATATATTGTTAGGATGCTGAGTTTGGCACAGGCAGGAAGGACTTAAGTTATGGATGTCATGACAGAGGACGTGACGTTAGTTGGTGTGAGAGAAGAAGATGTCGAGGGCAGAGTTTGAGTACAGATGAGACCCCCGAAAGGCACAATGACGCTTGTGTGCTTGAGAAAGTGGAAGAGTGGAAGAATGGAGAGACAGAAAGTACTGACCACAGATGCTTTCTGAGACTTGGCTTTGGCTTTTTAGGTCTGTGCAAAGTGATCTGGTTACTGCAACGTGCCACAAACACACACTGATATATACTTGAAGTTTCCCTCGAGGCACAAGCGGTCAGGATCACTGTCTCCACTGTGGCTGAGACAAAGATCTGTTTCGGACGTCACTGTGTCTGAGCAGTTATTCCCACTGATCTGTTACCACAGTGCGAAAATTCAAACATTGCAGAAGGGTGCTTGATTGGTCAAACACTAATAAGGTGGGTTTAATCATTTTTAAACCGACTGTTGTTTAGGAATTAATTTGAAAAAACAAACAGAAACAAACAACTGCTCAGGCAGTGTCATGCATCCGAAATGTGCTCGCATGGGATTATGTGAAACAGAGAACAATCAAAGTAAAGATGTTCATATCTATTTGTTATTGACTCAGTACAACACTCCTTTTGGAACTGCTGAGCAGTGATGGACTTTCTTCCAGTGTTGCGACCCTGCAATCACATTTATTTGTCAAGAGGTGCTTTAAAAGATTAAAGAGATGTATTGATTGGTACGGACTGGATACGGAGACAGCACTGAGTGGGTATAACTGAATGGAAATCATTACGTCCTCATTTAACGTATACGATTGATGGTATTTCTCTTTTATCACAGACACATAATATTTTCAGATGCTGTTTACATACCTTGGCATTTTATCAGCTGATGCCGTGACAAGGTCTTCGCGTGACCTTCTGAAAAAGACGGACGTTTACGTCGAAACATGTCGAGGTGCGAAAAAACATCGGAAAATATTATGTCTGTGTTAAATGAAAAATACCAACAATTGTATTGAGGGGTATAGTATCCACACAGGTGAGGCAATTAATTACAGATTACAGATTAATTGGCTCCATATTTATGATGCAAATCCCACGTTTGAGACGTCATTAAGTTTAGCTATTGTGCAGGCCGGTGAGCTCACATCTATCCTCAAAAAGCCTTGCCTGGCTGTGCAACCTGTCATTTTGTTGTACTATGATACTGTTCCCAGTTTAGGTGAATCACCATGAAGCAACACCAAAGACACACCAATCCTCTGCTTATCACTGTTCAGATGAAGCCAAGCAAACTTTTTTAGTATATTTAAAATCTGAGTCAGTGCTGTGACAGAAGCATCAATTCTGCTGGCCAATACTTGTCCCTTTCAAAAACTTTTTCAAACGAACATAAAAAAATGATAATTTGAGCATTTATATAAGTGTACTTTGCTACTGTAGAAGTATTGAAAATAAAAAAAGATCAGAAAAAATTTCAATCCTTCCTCAATTCCTCTAGACTCACACAGATAAGACTCAGAGTAGGGAAAAAGCATCACATATTTACTTTCTTTAAAAAAAGACATGCTCATTTAATGCATTGCGCTTTTTAATTAGATGAATCAATTAAAACTGCTGCTGCTATCATTATGGACGATGACCACAGAGGCCTTAAAAGACCTCAGCATTATATTGGAATTGCCCACATTACCGTATTAGGGAGACAGAAAGAAATGAAGTAAATCAATAGTGTATGTGTTATCCTTGGCTTTTATCTCACATAAATGACCCAAGTAGGGGTTACAGCCAGTAATATATCACAGCCCCCATAGACTATTGATCTCCAGATAAAATCTTTTAGACAATCAATAATAATCAACAGTATAGATCTAAAGAGCGGAGCTAGTTATGTCATTAAGGATCAACAGGATCTTTTGTGAGCATCATCCATGAATTGTAATTAAGAATCCTAAATGTTTTTCTTGAACAATTAAATTTTTTTTACTGCAATCAGGCACAACAGCAAAATTACCTTTTACTTAGTCTTTTTATAATGTTTGTAGTGTACCTATATTCATCATTAAGTATTTCCTGATTAGTTACAGATATCACCTGGAAGCCTATACAACTATAGCTAGGTTAATTATATCTAAATAAAGTTTTCCTTTGATTGTTCGAAAACACAGCTGACAGTCAAAGAATGCTGCAAGACCATAGAATTTGATAACGTAACAATGACTCCACTATTTTTGTCTCTAAAGGAAATGTCTATTAGCGGCCCATGGTTCAGTTTTAACCTGATAAATACAACAATTGTCAGGATGGTGTTTATATGTCCTAAAACAGGATGAGGCTGGATTTGCACGCTCAACACAAGTTTTTCCACAGAGGCGATGACTGAGGAGGATGGAGTCTTGTTAGAAGGAAGTAAGATAAAAACAAAGAAGCCCTGTTTTTTTATTTTTAAGACTTGTTTCACGTCTGTTTGATTGTTTTCGAAAACAAAAAACCCTATTATCTTAGAAATCTGAACAATAATGACAATTTGAATTTTAGGTTTGGCATTTAAATGCTAAACTGAATTACTCTGACCTTAAGGAACTGCACATCAACCCTACTAGTTCTACCTGAAGTAGCAAGATTGCATGACCAAGCTGTACACAACACTGTGTCTTGCTCTCTTGTTTAGCTGCACTTTATTCAGTGTAATGAGCTCCATGATCACTAAAAGTGCCATACTAAAAGAGGCTTGAAGACTTTCCTTTCCAGAGGGGACTGTCTCTTAATTTCTTTTCGCTTTGGTTTTTAAAAATAAGGCCTAATTTGCTTCTTTTCCCTTTTTTCCCCAGTGTCAGAACGTCTTTGTTGTTATTGCAGAAGCGCACCAAAGTTGAGGTATAGCTTTTATTTTGTATAACTACAGGTATAACTATAAAAATAAACTTGACCATTACACCCTTTTACAATGAGACAAGAAAAGACAAAATAAGACCAAAAAACTATAAGCACGCAGGACATGCAGAAATACATTGATCTGCCCTTTAAAATAGCCAAAAAGAATCTAAAATGCTTTGCAGTAGTATCAGAAAGTGACATGTACTGAGGAAACAAGCAGACAAACAAACCATGAAGTAATACACAAAAACACAATGTTAAGTGTGGCAGTACAGCAATACATTAAAAGCAAACCAAATAGAAGCAGAACAAAGATGCAAATACAATAGAGAAGAAAAAGCAATGACATAACTAGCAGCAAGGGGAGGGAGGGACTGTAGAAAGAGAAGGAACAGTTTTGGTTCAGTGTAATTCCACAGTGTTACAATAATACTCAGCACAGATATATGAACTTCCTGCTCAATGCACCTCCAACGGTGCCATACTGCCAGCTGCAGGGTCTTCAGCTGGGTGACACCCTTCACAAATGTTTTGCTCCTTTTGTACCCAGGACATCTCTGAGGGGTGGAGGAGCATAAGAGATATCTGGCTACTGCTCCGTGCAGCTGGCCCTTGGATCCCTGTTTCCCCCCACAGATTGCCCCATCTGTGGTGCCACAGCCAAAAGCTCCGCTGCCCTCCCTCCTCATCTACGGCTCTAATGACCCTCTTTCGGTTGGTGCCTCTGATGCCCAGAGACTTGAAAGAGGCGCTGGCCCAATGTTCCCGTGCAGCCTCTCCATCCTGGGAATGTGAATGCCCTCTGCCCAGCTTGTGAGCATGCAGCAGCCAGCTCTACCTGTTCTTCCTCTCAAAAGCAGCCTCCCTTCCATCGTCACATTGGAACAGTTAGCTTATTCATGACGACAGTCTTGGTGAGGGAAGACCAGAGTATAATGTTGAATCAAGGAAGGTTGAGGTGATCTTCTGAGGGAATCTGAGGAGCTGGTTGAGGTCAGCCATCAAGTTCCACTCAGCTCCAGATGTCGCGAGAGACCATGCCCTTGCTGTGTTGGACACCTTCACCTTCAAGCCTGCGTGTCTCCTGCAAGTCAGCTTCTGCAGAACTCTGTCATGGTGGCACCTAATGCTACCTTGCAACTGGAGAGAATGTACGTTTCTTATGGGTTCTGGGAGCCGCAAAGTTGGCAGTTCTCCTCAGGACCATACCAGAGGTGCATATTCTGGAGACTTGGAAGGTTGCTGTCAGCCACCCTAATCAGAAGGCTGAGATGAACTTGGAGTATCCTCCACGTCAGCCCAGGTGACTGTCCCGTTTATCACAGACTCCCAGGTTGTCCACTTCCCTTGTTGACGCTGGCTGACTGCTTAGATGTTATAACTCCTCTTCTGTCCTCACACATTCAGTAGGGCAATTCCACTGGCTGATGTTATGGGACTATTTCTCCTTGGGGATAAAGGCAGTAACTGCTCTGTTCCACGTAGACGGAATGGCTTGGGTTTTCCACACTGTACTGATCAGCCTCCAGAGGAGCTTCAGCAACCTGGGGCAGCTCTTATATACTCTGCAAGGAATGTAATTAGAACTGGGAGATGATGCAGCTCCTGCTCACTCCACTACCTGTTTGACTTGAGACCATTTCAGTGGCGAGATGTCAAATGGAGTAGATGGTTCTTTGTGGTGGGGTATGTGCCCTAGTGGTCCACGAGGGGTATGGCTGTCACTTAGCTGACTCTTGATGTGATCCTCCATCTCCTGCTCTGTAAATCTCTGGGTTCCAGAACTATTATTCTCGAGGAGGCTATGGGCATGTTTGAAGGGATCCTTGTGCTGGTTTTCTTTTTCATCATACTGACTAACACTACTGCCAGCTGCAGTGTCTTCATCTGGGAGACACCCTTCACAGGTGTTTCACGCCTTTAATCCTGGAACATCTCTGGGTAGTGGAGCAGCGGTAGGGATGTCTCCCTACTGCTACCTGCAGCTGGCCCTAGGGTCCCAGTTTCCCCCAAAGGTATGTATGAATATTACTTGAAAATGTGCAGATGGATGAAAGAAACTGTGATTCCAAAAATTGAGGGTCATTTGCTTTGATGGAAATGAATTTGAGACACATTTCTTGTGCCTAGCAAAGTGGCACTTTGCATCAGTTGCTCCAGCAGAGAGGCTGTTTTGCTAGGCGGGAGAGATAATTAAGGTATGATGACATGCTCCTCTTTTTTACTACGTACATGCACACAATGTAAAGACACAGCTGTTAATAGTATAAAAGAACATACAAAATGTTCAAATTTTTACTAACGTTCCCATTAGTTGTTAAATGTGCTTTACAATGTCATTATTTCAAAGTATAATTATACTTTTTGTTAACGAGGAATAAACTGTATTCTTGAATTGAATTGAATTTCAGTCCCAGGTAAAATAAGATTTTATATAATATTTAAATTTCTAATTTAAATGTCCTTATTAACACATTCTGAAGCTGAACTTCGAAAACACTGTAAAAATTCCAAGAGGAAATTTATATTGCATTAAAGTCCAGATCTACGACGTGGGCTGCACTACTATGCAACTACCAGTATACAAACATTGGCCTCTCAGTGGCTCTGCTCTTACTCCACAAACTGTAGAACATCATTCTGCTGAACACCCTCAACCTCAACCCTTACAGTGACACTATGCAGTTTAACTGATGACGTGGATGATTCTGTCTTAACTAGAGAAGTAAACTGAATACTATTTGAAAATTTTACCCTTTCACCAGACCCCTCTTTATCCCCAACCCCTGTTTTTTCATTTACAAAATCAGATCTGATTTTGAGGGCAACATTGTTTCTTGCTTGTCGGTGGCTTTCCTGAAACCATGACTGATCTGGCATCATCTCATCGGAGTCATTGTCATTGCTTCAGGTGTTTGGTGGGTTTGATGATTGAAGTCTGGCGAAACTAAGTATATTGGCAATTTACAAATTACAACCTCTTCCTTAAGGCATCCTATTGGTTCAACACACCATAGCTGATCCCGAGGCTTTTCAACAAAGTTGAGTTCAGGACTGTTGGCAGAACTTTCCATCCTCTCACTTTCAAATTATGTGGATATCTTAACTTTTAATAAAACTCACTCTGTGGGATCAAATATTTTTCCTCTGAGGATACAGTTCAGTCCCAAACTGCTGTAATATGAGATTGCTACTTGTTGCAGAATCTTATCTCTATATCTATTTTTATTGAGATGTCGTCCGGTGATGGCAGGTCTCATTTTTCCATTGGGGTAGATGCAGCCCAATACCATCACGCTGCGACAAACAAACATTTATTTACTCTTGGTGCAGCAGTCACCACGATTCTTCTCCCCCATATTCTTTGTCTTCTCTATGTTTTGACTATATGATCCATCTCCCATTGATAGAATCAAGATTAATTATTGATTATAATTTGCCTGCAAGTTAGTATGAGTTGGCCCCAGTAGAGGTGGTTGTTTCTCACAATAGACAGCTGTTCCAATGGGTGGGGGAGGAGGTGAAGATTTACATGCTCTAACATTCATGTGGGGACGTCTGGCTTTGTAAACAAAAGGATAGGAAGAGCTCAATATCAACAGGCAGCGAGAGCGTGTGATGTGATGCTTTACCCGAAATAAAACCAGTAGTTCTCCTCATACCAATTTTTTACTACCTTATATCTGACAATGATGAAAATCGTGTGTTGTCCCTTAAAAACTGGCCACACTCGATAAACAAGTGTGTAAAGCTTGTAAGACTCACTAATGGAGGAGATCCTTTTATTTTTTACTTTGTCTTCATTTTAAGTTAAAGACAGATTAAGTAGCTTGGCAGAGCAGCAGGTAAGACTTAATAACACTTTTCATTTTAAAGAAAAAAAAGTATTCTTGAATGACATTCATCTGTCTGGTGAAGCAGTGGCTTAAACGGCGCCATAAAAGACGTGGTTGTGTGTCACCCACGAAGGAACAATTGGTTGAACAATTCCCTGATGGCCCATATTCAAACCAGATGCCATGTGGCACAACAAAGCCTGCCATCATGCCGCTGACCTCCTCTTTCATTCCCCGCAGCCTGTTGTAAACACTCTGCAACCCTCTTTATTGACTTTGAGGCCCCCATGTCTGGTTTTTCAAAAGTCACACTATTAGCATCCACGCAGCAAGAGGAGTAGTTGTCAAGCTTCGTGCAAATACATTTCCCCTTCATCTCCCCTCCAGTTAAATCATGGTAAATCATGGTCAAGCAACTTACCCGTTACATAGACTGGTAAACCATATAATGGAAGTGACAAAAACAAGAAATGCGTGCATTCAGCATTTGGTGTGCACATCAAAAACACCACCATTATCCAGTGTCTGTAATTGATTTGACAGAGCAGAGATGGATTTTTTTTTTAGACTCTAACAAGCTTTAAACTGTTGCCTCTATACAGTGAGAAATGGCAATGTTTTTGCTTGAGGTATGTGAGGCGGGGCCAGGCCCTGTTTGATGAACCAGAAAATGAAATGATTACAACTAGGCTTGTATTGACTACAAAACTGGTGACACTCTTGGTTTATCCAAAAGGTTAATTGGACTTGAACCAAGAAAATCAAGAGGTCAAGCACGGTCAGTGTGACAGCAGGTCCTTCGGGGAGCAGCCTTTCAAATGGCTGCTAATCACATTTGTCAAGGGGTTTTCCTTTGCTTACATTTGCAACTGTTCTTGCTGTAGAACACAACAGTACACAGTCCTAAAAAATAATATTGCTTGTAATGTAATTACCAGACAATTCATAATAATAATAATAATAATAATAATAATAATAATCATAATGATAATGATAATAATAATAACACCAAAAGACAAAATATAGTTCCTTCAATCTTTTTTTGATGGCAACAACCATCTTTTTATGTCACCTAAGTATGTTTAAATACGTGACCATAAACACCTTTAGATATAGTTGCTGTTTTGTATCTATCATACTAACTTAAATATGGCTGTTCATTGATATTAGACATGTTGACATGATATTTCTAATGGTGCAATCCTTATGTTTAAGAGGTGGCTTGTTTAGAAATTATAATAATAATAACAATGATAATAATAATAATACATCTTGAGCATACACATCTCAGAAGACTTCTAATAAACACCACAGCAATAGTAAAGCCATCACAGCAGCGGCTGTATGTAATATGCTTATTTATGAACGGTAGAGAGAAGCACTGTTCATATCCAGACGATCCATACTAGAAAATTCCTGCTCATGCGCAAATCTGTGATATAATAGAATAGATGCAAAAATGTGTATGTCTCCTCGCTTAACACAAAAAAATAATATGTTTTTGTCCTACTTCCCTGACATTCATCTTTACAGGAAAATAAGGTAAGTAACCCAAGCTCATCAAATCAGAGGAATTAGAAGAAATCCTCAGTCAATTGGCTGCCTTACTTGATGAAGGTGAATGACCTTTACAAAAATATGACCAAAGCATAGGATAACTATAAAAAAATAAAATAAATAAATATGCAAATACACCATGGATCAGATGGAAATATTCCAAGGCACCACTTTGTCGAGGAGGATTCTTGTCGGATCACTATGGGGTTTTTGGAAAGACACAGAAGTCTGTCAATATTTCCAACCTTGGGGGTTGAGTAAAGGCAGGTCATCACTTTTCCTCCCAGCAACCAACACAAAGAAATTAGTTTCCGTTTGTGTCTTTTCCTTCTGATTTTGAAAGTTGTAGGCAGAATTGCCGATGCTCCCTCCCCCAATCCAGTGGGTTTTTGTAGAGGTTACGGAATTTCTGCAAAGGTTGTAGCTCAGAGGCTAATGCTCGCCATTTCCTGGTCAGGAGAGGTTCTCAGTGTTGTTATCTGAATGGTCTTGAAGAAGCAAGGTACTTTCCTTCTTCAGAGTGGGTGCTTCATTCTTAGTGTCACCACTGGGATCACTTGGGTACATAGTATTGCAAAATATGTGGTAATTAAGATATGAATAATAATAGAACAACGTTTCACATCCATACTCAGAAAGTGTATTACATCAACTGATGTCATTCATGATATTTCAATTTACTTCATTTCATTCATTTATAATAAATAATGTATGGAATCACAATCAATACTGCAGTGTTTTAAGAGGCCATTGCCAGAGTCCCTAAGAAATTACCTCCAGTATGGTCTTGTGAGATAAACGATGTTTGCAAGCACTGACCCTGCATTGCATAATCACCATCAATGTAATTGACTGTCAGGCTCATGTATGGTTCCCTGATTCTGCTTGACCAGAGGTCAGTAGTGGTGGCAAAGTACTCCACAGCCCTGAGATCCCTTTCAATACTCCATGGATGTTTTGCATGCACCACAGGCAATGCTGCTTTGGAAAAAAAAAAATGTACAAAGAGATACTGGACTTTTTGTTCAATATGTCAAGTACTTTCCAGAAGCCTTTGTTACTCAAGGTGTTCATTGGAGACGTTCCTTTGACCAAACGGAATACCGTTGCAACTGTGACTTCATTGTGTCCTTTCAGATGGAGATTTGCTGTACAACCTCACCATGAATGTCTTAGCTGATGCTGGGCCATCTGCGTTTGCAACCAGTGGACAGTTGCTTGTTGGTCTCCAAGCATTTACAACATTGTGTATTTTGAGGTATTTGAAAAAAAATATTTGTGCTGCATCATTGTAGACTTTTATTTTTCAAATTTCTTTCATATTTAAATGCAATTTAGGTTACTAACTTAGCAGGGTATATTCTTGTTAACATTATTATTTCTTAAATTAAGTCACAAATGTATTTTACGTATACTAATTATACAGACTTCTGAGGTCATGTACACAAATAATTAAACATGATTATGTCAAGTTGTGTTGTTTGCTGTGCTGGTGAAATTTTGCACTGAAAGACGGTACAGTGTGGGTGTCATCAAACGTGAATCAGAAACAGTTTGATATAAACTGTGTTACCCCCTTCTCATCCATCCATTGTTTCTAAAATATACCAACCATAAATTATTGACCATTAATTAAGTTAAAACTCAAATGACACTGAACGCACCTAAACACACATGTCATCTCTTACTACTGCCCCCCATTCTTTGGGATAAGGTTTGTGTTTATAATGTTATTAAGAGTTATATTTGATTAAAGCTTGAAAAGTGTAGTCTATTCGTTTATTTGGCTACACAACATCAACAATATCTGCAGAATAATTAGTCAAAGCTTTTGACTAAGAGAGTAAGATAAAGACATACATCATACCATCAGCATTAAGGAAGGTTTTGATTCACATCCTCCTGCTTGTTCTGAACACTGAGGGATATGCATTTTATTTTACAATTTGTTTTACTTTTAAATTATAACCACAATTAAACTTTACTTACTTAAATGTTTGCAGTGAGAGAGCATGACCACTAGATGACACCATGAGACAACCCCACTGTGTAACAATTTACAAATTATAATTGTTGGATTTTTTTCTTTTTAAATACTTGCAATAAAAAAAATAAACTGGGCAAAGAAACAATTATAATATAGTTGAGATGCTTTGTTACTACCACTACAGCTAAAACAAAGGAAGATCCTTGGCTGACTGTATCAATCAATAATAACCATCAAGGCTTTTAACTAGACATTATGACACACAAAAACGGAGCTGATTGACAATCCCTGTCAAGGGTAAGAGCTACTGGATGCATGATTGTAAATGCAATACATGCACTTACAAATGTGTTTTCCTTTGATGAACGCCTATAAATACCTTTGCAATGCACCCATAATAAAAACAAATAAAATATCATGGTTTCTTAAACCTAAAAAATACAATATATGTCATATTACCATATATTATAAGCATGGGGAAAAGTGCTTGCAAGGCCAGAGTGCAGAAAAACCCAATTAAATGTACTGAACACATATTGATGAACAATCGCCACAAGAAAAAATACATCTGAGAATTTTCTCACTACTTAAAAATCAGTGATTCTTCTGAGACAAAAACTAACCCTGGCCAGAATATTTAATTTAATTTTATATTTAGTGATTAAAATTCAGATAAAAAGCACAAATGTAATGAAGTCAAATGTATTATATTGTCAAATGTAATTATTTCATTCAGGAAAATTCAAAGCCAAACAAGAGAATCACAATATATAAGGCACAACATATTTTCCATTTTAAAATATCAAAACAAGAATAAATCAACAGCAGTCCTAACCTCAACAGGATGACGCACTATTGTATTAAGGTGGCCTGAGTGACAGACATGTTAATTCTCATTACAATATCTTTTCAGTGAAAGGTTATATTTGAGAAAGGCACGCATTGTGAAAATTAAAGCAGCGTATTTACGTAGGAATCTGTGCGCAGCATGCAGGCGGCTTCTGAGGCTTAAGCTCCACCAATCCATTCTCTGAATGTGCTGCATATAAAGCAATCCATTAGTCTTAGCAGTGCCAGAGATTTTAACTGGACACCTGTCCATTAAGACCATAGTTTCAGCTGTGACTCATTTCTCAAATTATTTGCATCAAAATAAATCATTTTGTAAATGTAATGGAATGCATATGTGTAGTATTTCTTCCAATTTTCCACCTATATTTGTCTAGTAGCTTTATCACTTTTAAAACAGGAAGTGCACTTTTCCATATTTTATCTTGCACAGTTTCAACTAAAACGCAACCGTGAATTACTAGATTTCAAACTGTTTCTCAAACAAATGTTTTTTAGTTCGACAGTAACTCCCCAGAGTTATTCATGATGGTAAGTCAGTATTTGTCAATTCTGAATTTATTTAATAAACACTGATGAATAAATGTAATTTAAAAAAAAATAATTCAGCATCCATACTTTCTACATTTTAGATGAATCTACATACCATGAATGGACCACATGCCATCACTGCCATGAATGTTGCCCCGCTGTGTTTGCACTGCTTCGATCAGAACGGAGAGAGTGTCAACGATAATGCCGAAGGTTTGCTGGTTTCTGAATTGTCTTCCTTTGGGGTATCTCTGTGAGCACATTATGGCAATGAGTTTTAGGCTTAGAGGGCCAAAAGTATCAGCCTGATGCAAGAGGTATAAGCCCGAGACATTTCATCAAATCTAAAATTAATTAAACAAGCCTCCTCAATCATGAGAGTGCCAGCCGAATCAGAAAATAGTCAAAGAAGATTTTTTTTTGTGTGTGTGTGTGTGTGTGTGTGTGTGTCTGGGTGAATTTCTGGGAGGCAGTGTGCATGCGACATTGCAGTCGGCATAGTTTTTTTTTGTGCAAGATGGCACCATTATGATACAAATAATTGCAAAAATGGCAATAAAGACCTTAGATGGCACGGCATACAAACAGTGAGCAGGCTAAATAAGCTATAAATAATGCCGCAATTCTGACTTGTTTTTCACCCTTTGTAAAATGTTTGTTTTGATGCATTTAACAACAACAGTAATTAGTGAACGTTTATTTGCGGTCTGCAGGAGCCATAGCATGATTATATAGGTTGAGCATTTTAAATTCAAAGACTTTGATTATCAGTTCTATTTTATTTATTTATTTATTTTTTTTTGTGGTGCATCTGCATCTGCCCACCTTGTAGAGTCAATAAAAGGCTCTGTACCGTAGTGGGGGGATGGGTTTTATGGTGAGGGTGCTGATGGATAGCTGCTTACCATGAGGTATGAACGCCTCTCAATCCAGGTATAATTAACAGCAGCTATTTAATCGTGTGTGCTGGCTGCCAGCAGAGAGCAGAGGGTGGGGACTGAGGCTGCCTGCCATGGAAGGGATTTCAGCTTTGTTGCCTCTACAGGATTTATTTCTCCCCTTTGTCAGCTCAGTCCAAGTGGCATGACAGGAAAAAAAAATAAAAATTTCCTGACCTTGAACTGTAATTTTGTTGAAATAGACCTGGTCCATTTGAATAACACGCTTTGTCTCAGTTTTACATTTCACATTTTTCTGCTCTTTATTCTACACATTGTATTCTTTGATCCTGCGCAATAGAAACGGTAAAAAATGGTGAAAGCATGTTGAGTGGAGCTGGCAGGTCAGGATCACTGGCCCACTTGACACTTGGATACTGGTATTTTTTTCCAAACGAAAGAAAGTATTTATTCAAGGAAGTGAAATGTGTGATATTTGCGTCTTCCAACAATGGGGAATTGGATCGTGCCTGCTCCATTTGTAACGAAGCTGACTTTGTCACTGGGCAGCGTATACGCTAAAATGAAAAATCACCAGAGGTACAAGAGGAACAGAGCATTTGAATAATTCAATCAGTGTGAAAGAAAATCACCAATCAGTCTGTGCTAAGATATAGCGATTCTAATTCTGATTTAGAGTGAAGGAGCAGAATACTTGACAAGAGTGGCCATGGTCATTCAGTAAACACTTCCTCTTTTACTTCCCCCATACTGTGAACTCTAGTGTGACCACAAAGTTAATTGATTTTAATCAAATGCTCTCTGAATTGATGATGACAGCATGTAATAAGTCACAGAAAATTATTAAATTTATGTATGTGTTTTATTTTATTTCAGGGATCATTTGTGAGTCAACATTTAAATTGTGAGTCAACATTTACATTGAATAGTTTGTGTGTACTGTTTTTGATAAATACATTTTGTAAAAAAATCAAGCCAACCCAAACCTGAATTGAGCTGCATGTTTGGAACTGTCTTCGATGTCAGCAGGTGAGGTTATCATGAACAACGGCTTGAAGAGCGTTTTAAGTTACACTCTTGGAAAACAGCTACTGTCAGGTCCTGTTTAGGTCCTTGATTACCTTGCCTGCACAATCAAAGTAGTTATAATGAAAATGAAACAAATCACTATTGAATCCCTAGTCTTTTGTCTGGCACACTATCACCCCACCCCTTCCCTCCTTACTGAATGAAAAGCTCTGACATTTCAGCCTGGGAGTGGAGAATAGAGGCTGGTTATAATGTGTGCAGCCTTGCCTTTTCTTTCTCTCCTTGTAGTAGTACTTAAGTGTCATGTTATGCCTTAGGCAGGGATGTCTCTCAATGGCCCACTCCAACTCACAGTTTGTGTTTACTGTATTCTATGTTCTCTTATCAGTGCATAAAGTTGAACAGATTGGCAACTCAAATTTTCCCATCTAGCTAATGTTGGTGTCTATTGTCTGGGCCAGACAATAGTTTCACATAACCAAGAGCTTAAATTTCTCGCATGCTTTTGCAATATGCTATCTGCTGTGGAAGTGCAAGGTATTTGAAGCCAGGAACAGTGCCCTGTAATGCCTTTCCCCAGTGCCTGCGGTGCCACACCAATGACTTCCTAACTTAGCTGCTATTTAGGATGAAGAGTGTGTTTTTCATTGTCGGCAAAAAACAGGATTCCCAAAGATATATCATTATTGAAAATTGGGTTTTAAATTTAGGGTAACTAACAAAATACACCCAAAGGAAAAAAATGTGTAAAAGAAGCAAAATATTCAGTAAACAAAAATATACAAAAAGCTACTTCGTCTTCAGGTTAAACTGGCAATACATGATTTTTCACTGCTAGAGAGCAGCTGAGCCCAGCATGCTAGTGCTCCGCTAACCTCTAGTCCTGTACGCGATGCAACGGACACCCGCTGAGCGAGCAAGGAAAATGTCAAGTGACAATGTACTCTAAGTATATAACGCCACAAGCCTGTGAATGTCAAGTGAACAAGCTGGACATGCAAATTTTGGATAAAATTATGCTGAATGTAACCCTAAATCCAGAGGGTCACATTCTCTTACCAGGGTTTTGTCACCGTGTCGCGTTTCCAAGGGGACCATTATCAGTGATGGACATGCCTTCGACACAGAATTCTGCTACCATTCATGAAAATATTTTTCTCCCCTGTTTTTTAACCTCCCCTCCCCCTTTTTTCCCTAAGTCAGTTAAAATACAACAATCCCACTTGCTTTTTCTAGCAGAGTTCTGTGTTGAATGCAGGTATGTATGGTTACACCGATTAAATATATCACAACATATATCGTAGATAACGTTAGCTTCTATTTGCAGCACATTCAACACATGATGGCTGAGCTGAGGGGCAGTAAGCAAGCCCGCACCAGTCCGCTGCTCACCGCGGGCAACGCCAGTGAAATGCAGAGTCCAGCCCCTCTCAGTGAGCTGGGTTCCAGAGCCCAAGCTGTGCGTGGAGGCAAGCCTGACAATATCTTGCCGGTATCTCTCAACGTCCCGCACAAGCTCAAGCTCCTTCCCCACCAGCGAGGTGACATTCCATGTTGTTGTTTTCGAGACCCTCGACCTCGACTGCCACCTGTGCCACAATGCACCCGCCCCCTACAGCTCCTTCTGTGGGTGGTGAGCCTACTTGCCACAAAGGAGCTTTCTAACCACCTCAGTGACTTGAAGTTGGGTGATAGACAAGTCCACCTCTGAGTCCCTAGCTCTGCTTTCTCAGTGGAAGAGTAGATCCTCAAGGTATTCCTCTCACTGCCCAACAACATCCTCAGTTGAGGTCAACAGCTCCTCCTTCCAGAGGTGTCAGACGGTTTGCCAGAATTCTTTCCAGACCTGAGTTTTTGAATCCACTGTCACCCAGGGTGCAGTACCCATCAGCTGCCTCAAGGCTCCCACGAGCCCACAAGGCTTAATAGGAGTCATTCCTCAGCTTGACGGCTAGATCCCTGACTTCTGCTGTCCGCCACCAGGTTTTGGGGTTGCCACTGCGACAGGCAGCAGAGACCTTATGACCACAGCTACGAGCGGCTGTGCTGACAATAGAGGTGGAGAACATGGTCCTCTTGGACTCAATGTGTCAAACTGGGTCTTGGGTCTCTGAGTCTCTCCAGTTTCCCGCGGCTCCAACTCACAACCAGGTGGTGATCATCCCTTCTTATCACTCAGGTGTCCCAGACACATGGATGGAGGTCAGATGACACAACAACAAAATCAGTCATTGACCTCCGGCCTAGGGTGTCCTGGTGCCACTAGCACCGCTTGGGTTCAGGTCGGAGAGGATTCCTTATCATGCCCCGACAAGTCCCACTGTTGTTGTCCACATGGGCGTTGAAGTCCCCCAGCAGAACAATGGAGGCCCCAGTTGGAGCACCTTTCAGCACCCCTCCCAGGGACTCCAAGAAGGCTGGGTACTCTGCAATTCTTTCTGGCCCATAGGCCAAAATCACAGTGAGACCTGTCCCGACCTGGAGGTGCAGGGATGTGAACCTCTCGTTCACCAAGGTGAACTCCAGAACTCCAACACATGGCAGCTGAGCAATGGAGCAATAAGCAAGCCCACAACAAGCTAGTTGCATTTAATGGTTGTAAGGGATCAAGGAAACACAGGCTTTAAATGAATAAACAAAAATAATAATAAAAAAAAAAGATTTATTTTTCCAAAATCCTAAACAAGTACCAAACAAAATCAACGCAATGAAAAAGTCCACAAAAAGAGGTGAACAAAAACTAAAGTTACATGTAACTCAACAGAAGACGAAAGACTAACAGACCTCCTACTAAACACAGAGGGCACATACACACACAGTGGCTGATCAGACCACCAAATAAAACGGGGAGAACCTCACTAAACCAATAACTAAACAATGACAAATAAATTAAAAACAATGAAAACAACCAAACTACACAAAATATACATAATTTAACTTGACAAATAAGACCACCAATATCACTGGTATTACTGGTAATACTACTGGATTTTGATTACTCCTGTGACAGAGGAGACAGGACAAGCAAAAAGTGGTGACTGGCTCATAACATTTTTTGTTTTTGTTTTGTTTTTTTAAGCACTTTCTATTTTATTGGGGAAACTTTTTAGGCACAAACCATTTTGTTTGTTTGTTTGTTTGAATATGCTGCCACTCACTGTATTATTCCCAAAAAGGTATGTTAAAGGTACTTATTACTTATTTTTATGTGTTTTAATGTGTTTTAATGTGTTTTATTACTGCCTTTATGTGTTCTTTCTATTATTTATTAATTATTTTAAATGTCAATGTTTACCTGAGACCTGGGTGATGAATTTCTCAATGCATTTCTTTCCCTCCTGTCAATTGTAATTGTTGAACAGCTCTTATTAACTGTGTGTAATGTAATAATGCACTCCAACAATAGACTGACTTAAAATATCTATTTTTTAAATTTAGATACTATAGGAGTACTTTCATACTATGTCTTCTGTGCACTCATGAAAAGGAATTGAAAGAGACAAAATTTGGCTTGGCAAGAGAGCTACCGTACAGTGGATAGACGATATTTGTTGTTGTTTTTGTGAACTACAATTCAATGAACTGGGCCTCTTTCTACTGTGTTGTGGTTGTGTGTTTATCATATTTAAATCATGTAAAGACAATGCAAATTTTTTAATTCTCTTTTTTTAATATTTTGCTTGTCTGCTGTGGCATAGCAGTTTTATTTTGGTTCCTTTTAAGGCTTGACTGCGGTGCCCACTCCAGCTGGTGTTTATCCTGTGTTGTGTGCCTAAGGTGCTCCCAGCTCCAACCCCCCTTTGCACTTTTTGCTTTTATTACTTTTTTTTTTTTTTTTAAGTGGTGCCTGACTGTTAGTCTGTGTGCAAAACAATTTGCCCCTCAAGACTTAAACTAAACAGAACAATGCTGCATAAACACCACAAACTAGAAACAACACATTCTATTATTTATTACATAAATGTTTCATCGGAAATAGTATGCTTTCCTGAGGTAGAAGTAAAAAAATCTCTGTGATGGATGAGAAGCTCAATCCTTTGTCTACATCTCTGACTGGGGGGGAAATGAAGTTTCTGTAGGTTAGTGTTTCAGTTAATCCAGCTACATAGAGTTATGTCTTGCAATCTTTTGTGAATGCTTTCGTTACTGCAGCACTCCAGGTCGAAATCACGTCTCTAGGCTAACCTTCAAATGATCAGAATATCTTCAAAACACCTGCAATGGTAGTCGTTTAGAGGCTGGCACACAGGTATTGTCACAGGGAATAATATAAACAACCAAACAAACACACACACATACGCACATCACGTATGTATTTCTGTGTACATCCCGTTCTCTGATGTCATGAGGCTATTAGAAACAAATATAAATGCCACAATTATAAATGCCATCTAAGGAATGGCGTTAACTGACGAACGAACCACTAAAACCCCAGTTGGTTAATTGTTAATTGAAGTCACGCTCACTCCCATATGAGGACCTGAACAACTTCCATCTTGTTGTCCTGGCAGAATGTTAGTCATGATGATATGTCTTTTGTCATCCCGCAGAACACAAGATCAGAACAGATAGGAAAGGAGTGTGTAAAACTCTTTTGTCACCATAGCAGTAATGATAATTGATTTTATTCAGTGCCTGCTGTTAACCGTTGCTAGGATTTAAATGTTTACCCAATGTTTTTGCTGTGTGAACATTGGCTGTTATCACATCTCATTTGCAGCTGACTGTCACTACTCTACCATTACTGAGTTAAATGTTTAACCATGGATGAGACCTGGAAAGCAAGCAATCATGATCAGTCACTCACAGTTCATTGAGTTGTTCCTTCTGTCAAATGTTAATTTGGTGGACATAAAACTATAAAGTTGGCAGGATACAGCCACAGCCAAAAAAAAAAAAAAAAAAAAAAGCGAATCTGTCACGTGTCACAAACTTCCTGTTCTCATTCTCTTTCTGTGTAGCAGGAGGGTTTCACAGGAAGAATTGCTTTGTTACCCTCTCAGGCCACGCTTTTGCATAGAATGGTAGCTAGACACACAAATATGTCCAGATGCCACATCTTTATGACCTTGCATAACGCAACAGTAAGTGAGCTGAAAAATTGTTGGCTTCAGCTCATCCACCTTTCACTTGCAGACAAAGGTAAACAGCTCACTACAATATATTTGCTTTTGTCAAATATAACATTATATTACTTCTAAATTTATCTTTTTTTTTCAGATCTGTTCATTTATCTTCATCAGTCCAAGTGTAGTCACATAATGTTTTCAACATAACTCACCTACACAGCTCAGTTTTGCTGTTTACGCTTCACATCTTTAGTCATTATTTAATGACCAAAGTCTAAACCTTAAATGTTGTGACTAACAAAATACATAAGTGTACATTTTCAATGTACACTTCAATATACACACAAATTACTTTCATTTTTGCTTTGTTTTTAAGTAGTCATAAAAACCAGAAACATACAACTCTGATACCTGGCACAAAATGTATCCTCGAGAAACAGCTTTCCCATTAACTAATGTATCGCAATTACTTTCCAAAATGATTCTTCAGAACATTTTGGAGCAAATAAAGTGTCTAAATGAAACAGCATCTAACTGGTGGCATTGATTAATTAAGGGTCAAAATAAATGCAAGGACTATTTTTTGCATGTCTATCAATTATGATCAATTAAAATATGGACTAGTTTATTTTCTTATTAGATTTTTACCAAGTATGTCATGTAATTCTCCAGGTTGGTGGGATACATCCAGTTTAAGTGACAGATTCAGCTGTGAATCACCTGCATAACAACAGAGGTTTATGTTACGTCCTCTGATAACATTTACAAGAGGTAACATAGAAATTAATCAGCGCTGATCCAGGAACGGACCCTTGAGGTATTCTATAGCTAATCCTTTCAAGGTCTGAAGATTTATTGTTCACATGAACAAATTGAAAGCAATTAGACAAACATGATCTAAAACAATTTGAGAACATCCACTAATGCCTTCAGAAGAACATTGTGATCAACCATATCAAGGATCACTGAGGTCTAGCAGAACTAAAACAGATAAAAGCCCTCTTTTGCGTTTGCCCTAATGCATGACTGAAAGTCCTCAAACAGATTGTTGTCATGTAGAAAGCCATTCCAGCTGTGTGGCAGAGGAAGGTTGGAGATTGAACTATGCTTGAGTGTACACTTGTATCTAGTTTGGTTGTTGAATAAGGGGTTTAATCTCAGCTACTTTTAAAGAATAGAGGGAAATAACGTGTTGCAGAAGACTGATAAATTACTTTGAGTGGAGTTTTTATTAATGGTAATACCTCTTTCAGATGTTGACTTGGAATTGGGTTCAAGACAACCAAATGGTTTACTTTTTTTTTCTCTAATAGTTGTCATTTTATTCTGAAAGAACTTCAGAAAATCGTCATTGCATTAATTAATATGAATTGTGGCCTCAATACAATAATGGTTCTTGGTCAGTTTGGCCACAGTGCTAAAAATCAGCAATCGTAAGGAATTATGTTACGCTTTTGCCATATGACAAGCTAACGGTGGTCAGTTGTTGATGTATTGGTCTGTGAAGGTTCTCAAGTCAGTCAGTCCAGGTCAGTTTAGAAGGGGTTTAGGCCCATCCCCAACCTCCTCCTGATAGTTAAATACATGGGACACTCAAACCTTTTTTAGAGCCAGCTAGTGCCAATTAATGCAAAAACTGTGCTTAATCATAAGTCTGTTAACATGCAGGACACATGCATTAAAAAAAAAAGACATACAAAAAGTAGATGTTTATTTGAAAATTAATTTCTTCTGGTTTTACCAGTTTGGCAAACACTCACATTTCTAGTGTGTTACGTTTGCTTCCACTGTTCCACTCCAGAACCTTCTCTTATTTCATTCTGTCTCAGCAACCAACAGCTCTCTTCTCCATACAACACTGCAACCTTCCACACTGGCAACATCACAGAACCCCAGTAGCGAGTCTGTTTTCGATGAACCGGTTAATCGGCATTCTTATATAATTGGCACTCCAGCACAATTTAAGGTACAGTTCACCAGCACTAACTTCCTTCTAATGGCTTCCAGCGACCATCTCTCACAAAATCACGCCAAAACGTTTATTTCTGCCTCTCACTACTTCATTCATCCCCTTTTCCATAACTCCTTATCTAATCCCATTATTTATTTTTTCTTAGTGTGTTAGTAAAGTTAGGGCCATTAAACAGCGTGTGGGTATCCCCCCTCCCTCCCCGAGTGATTAATTCAGATATTCTTAATTATTTTGTGTTTGTTTACACAATTTTCTGTTGTGAGACAAAGATGTTAAATATTTTCATTGCATTTCATTCTGTGAAAGCATCGGCACAATCAGCACTAAGGGAGCTGGGATAATACAATACTAGGTCATGTACTGCCGGCTTGTGTGACTTCTGTACATTGTTGTATGTACAACAAATCGTTGCAGGTGGGTTTTTTTATGTCTTGTATCCAGTCACTGTACATTTATAGGCCACTGTGACTAAGACTGAAATGCTTCCTTTTTTTCCTTTTTTTTATATATATAGTAGATTCTGGTACACACATCATAGTGACTCTTGACAAATGACCAAGAGTCACGCTTTAGTAATATTGTTCTGAGACAAAGTAGGATATTCCCAAATCTTGGTATACCTTGAGCTTTTACCGTTTGCCTGAAGCAGTATCCCTCAAGGGCCAGGCCCACTATTCTCAATCCCTTACATGCTGGCTTTCGGTCACTTAGAATTGAATGAATGTAATCTCTCTCCTCCCCCACCGATGTATCCACAGCAATAAATACTGCTTGCAATGCTGCTCACTAAGCAGACCACAGACACAGCACATTAAAGAATGACAGTTTTCTCGGGGAAGGACAGTTTGCCGCGCCCGTTCCAACAGTGTTGTTGGAATTCCAGACTGTAGTTGATGGTCAGGGTCCGGTAGCCAGAGTGTTGCACTGAATGTCTTTTGTGCATGAGGTGAACAGGAAAGGATAACGCACAGTGCTGCTATAGAAGTACAGTCCATTTTTTCATTTATGCACGTCTCATGCCAAATAATAAGTGTGCTTTTTTATTTACAATGTTGAGATATGCTGTTCTTTAACATGTGTAGAGATGGCCTGGTGGGTCCAACAGACCCCCACAACCCAGAGTGCAGGAGGAAGGGGTATAGAGGATGGATGGATGGATGGATGGATGGATAAATGGATAAATGGCTATTTTTTTAACCATTTTAATTTGTTTATGTGAATTTAGGTGAAATTATATAAATATAAATACAAAAAAAAGTACATGTTCAAAATGTTTGTAATAAAACCAGAGGCTTGACATATCTGAATACTCAACATTTATATACTACTGGCAATTGGCAGGACTGTGGACTGTGTATTTCGGAGACTTCAGTGATTAGGCCCCTTACTGACTTCAAATGTTCCTTTATGATAAAGATTATAGTTATGGCTGGCACAGGGCAGTACATGTTTATGTCGTATGCCTACGGTAGCCCGCTTCCTCTAGGCATCTTCCCATGATGCACTGGGCCCTTTATATTTTTTTCTGTCTCCTCCATTCTCCAGCCTGGACAGTAACTACACTCTGGGCAGTATGTGTCCCAGTCTTTGTCTAAGACACTGTCGTAGTGTCCAGACAGTGTGAGTGTATCCGGTTCCTGGAACACATTTGGAATACAGTCTCACCTGTGATCCAGAAAAGATGGAGCCTCATCACTCATATGATTTCCTACATTCTGGCTTTGGATTGACTGAAGACACTGCTCCAGCTCCTCAAATCATAACTCACATTTGTCTGGACTTTGACTCATACAGTACATTCTACACTCAAACATGGTTTTAGATTTATGGACTCCAGTGGGATTAGCATTAATATTTTTTCTAGCAAGGAAACTGCTGAACCACGTTTTAAGGTTTATGGTCTGCCTGACCAGAGGCCACAGTTGGCAAGATTCGAGTAGACCTTCTGCTTCTTGCCTTGCCATGGCAATTTGTCCATCTTGGTATCTCTTTGTATCTCTTAATAATGCAAACTGGCCCAATATGTTGATCTATGTGGAATACACCCACAAAACTTTTTATAAAAAAAAAAAAAAAGCATTTGATTAATGACCTCATCCATTTATAGTGTGCTTATGGCTATCTGCGCGAATGGCTCCTAATAAGTGAGCATCCCCTCTACAATCACCATGGTGGGGCACTGCACCACGGTGACTGCACCTGTGTGGGACCGGTGTGTAGATACTGACAGACATTCACTTCATTCTGCTGTAGCATAGAAAAAGGCTGCTAAAAGAAGACACCATTCTGACTCCAACTCCATCCATCCATCCATCCTGGACAGAATATTATAACTGCAACATAGGCAAGACCAAGAGTAGCACATTAGGATATAAATAGTAAGTAATAGCATATAGTAGGGACAGTTATCTTCCTAACCACTTAAAAGAGCAGTTTCTATTCAAGACATTATGCTATGTATTAGTAGCAGTGGGCATTGAGCAATTCCACAGATCCAGGGTATATGGCAAAAAGATCTGTATAGGTGGAGTAACAAATCACCGGCAAAGAAAATATTGAAGGTCGGTTTTAAGATTGCTGTTCATATAGTAGAGTGTGTCTGCCTTAAGTGTAAGGCGCAAGGCCAGCAAGCTTTCCTTGGCATCATAGACTTAAAATCTGATTGGCTATCACAACTGACTGTGGTACGTTCAATTACAGCAGACAGGAGCCTGCAATGGGCTTCAGGCAGATTTCAAAGAACATGACACCATGCTGGCTGCAATCTGATTGGATAAAAACTCTTCCGCAAAATACAACAATGGCCTTGCTGGCCTTATCTATGTATTGAATCCTATGTTTGCCTTGTGTGGGAGGAAAAGGAAATATATAGTTACCAGTAAATATCCTGATATTACAAACTGAAATACAAAATAAAGATTCCTAAGTTCTGAGTTCTTCAGGCCAGAATTTAATTGTTTAATTTTTATTGGAGGTTAGTTATAAAAAGTTACTTGTCATCCAGGCTTTACTTCAAGCAAATAATGCATCATAACGCTAACATAGTTTTTTTGGATGCTGATATTAGGCTTGTCGTTATTGAAGGCAGTCTCAATCCAAAGAAATATCAAGATGAGACTTTGCAACCAGTGATAATACCACAGTCTGCAGCTGAACTCTATATTTCAAGATGATGACCAAAAAAAAACGCTTGTTAAGTTAATCGCTTAATGCGTTAAAACATTTTTTGTCTGTTGCTAAATATTGATATCCTATTTGTAAATGACATTGATGCCAATGGTGAGCATAAGAGCCTTTCAGAACAACAATAGCATTGTGCACAAGGCATGATGTGTTTTTTTTGTAATTCTTTGTCATGAATGTTCTTTGTCAGTTTGCTAGATTCATATCCTAAATACTAACCCAATTTTAGCATATGGAATCCACTCAACGAAAAAAATGCACTACTGTTACTTCACAGCCAGAAACGGTGTCTTTGTCATTCACTCTGTAATCTGTGCTAGCAGGTAACAAGGCCCACTTCCTCTCTCCAATCTCCTCCCATACTGCTGCCTTTCCTCCACAGAGCTGTATCTAATCAAGCTTTTGTTCAAAGTCAACTGAGATAAGAATTTAAATAATTCGCCAAACCCTGCTGCTTATCAGCTCCAGTGTTTGGCCTCATGTGTTTGTCAGCACATCATTAGAGGGGTGGTTTACAGCTTATTGGTTGTTTATACAGTCGGGTAATTAGCACTTGATTTGCATTGTCTTGCACCATGGGATCCACACAGGAATGCTGAGTTCTCAGTCACAGCTTTGAAACCCTTTTCCTGTTTCCATTGTGCAACACAAACAAAACTTAAGAAAGTAATAAGCCACTGACAGATGCAAAAGGGCAAACAGAAAAGGTCATATTACACACAAACACATGCACACACATTTTTCTAAACTAGTTGCATCAAAACACTGTTGCAAATTTATTGTTTATTATAAACTTAATTTCTTCATTTTATATCAAGAAATAAAGAAATAAACAGAAACCATATTTTGCCTGGTCTCTAACCAGTGGCAGAACAAGTAAAAGCCAGGCATAGGGGCAGGGCTATACGACCGGGTCCCCCCTTTAAATAAGGTTTGTAAAAAGTATATGGTTCACATAGTTTTTCACCGCTTTGTTACCAACATTGGACATTAGAAATAAGCTGAATGTTTCAATTGGATTAAAACCTTTTCATTGAACATAATTTTTACACAACAACATATCAATATGTCAAGATTGATTGATATCAATATATCAATCAATGAAGTGTATGATGGATGGCTTTTTACAAAGGACATAGATAAATAAAGCAAATACAATTTAAAAAAAAAAATAGGTACAACTCAGAATAGTGATGCTGCTTGTGTCATCACACATGACTTCATGTCAAAAAAATTTTTTTTTTAAAGTCCTCTCTCTTTTCACTGTGTTACTTCCTTTTTCTCCGTTCTCTACTCTAAGCAAGCTACGTTGTTGTGAATGGGTTGCGCAAATTGTATTGATTGCAGCTACGTAGATTACGGTTTTGTTTTCAAACTCTCAGGAAACGAACGTCAGTTTCCGTCGAAAATAAAATTACGTTTAAGACAACTCACAAATACGGTAAGCAATTAAAAACGGAAGGCACCATTTCCTCGTCAATTACAGGACAAGTCTATATTTTAAAGGGCGGTTGGAATCTCTTACCATGATGCGGGTAACGTTGTTGGCAGCTTACCGGGGGTTGGGATCGGGAATGAATCGCTGCAAACACCGTCAGGTTCATCTTTTACAGGAAGAGGATTGGGGCGAACAAAATAGGAGTCAAGCTTGGGCAGTTGGGTTTCTCTTGTTCGATTTTTTTTTTTTTTTCTTTGCGTTTTGTCGTTCCACTTCTGTGTTTATATAACTGTTCCCGCTCATTTTTATGCCGTTCTCTATTCTGTTGACAGGCGATTAATTATGACGTTAATATCGTCTGTCAGACGGGCGGTGTTGAGGGACGGCTGGTGATGACGTTTTTACCTGGTTATGCCTTAAATGGGGGGAAAGTTAGGAAGATTCCAAGGGCCCGAGGCTGATAGGGGCCCCAAAACAATAGGTTACCGGGGTCCAAAATGGTAGGTGACTGACTGTCCACCCCCGTATCTGCACGGAGTGGCTCGGTCCCGTCCAAAGCACATGAGTGCACATGTAGCGCTATCGCAGGGATAGCTGCCACGAATGTTAGTTGCGCGAGGAAGCAGGCTTCGCCGGGAGGATGAAACAATTATGATGAGCAAGCTATCATATCCACACTGCACACATAAGACCAACTGTGAATTGGGAAGTCAAATGTTTATTGAAAAAAAAAAAAAAAAAGATTAGCTCCCAACTAGTTCCACACTATCTAAGTATTTATGGTCTACAGTATGTGGTATTTGTTCCCTGGTCGACATTTAACTATACTCTGCCAAGCAGGAAGGTATTTAATATGTGGACAAACCCTATTACATATTACAATACAAACAACACTTCACAGAGCTATCTACCATAAAGTGTGTGAGGTGAGCAAACAAATTGGACATAAAGTCAGAGCCAACGAAAGCAACGTTAGTTTTGGCTAATTTCATTTTGACTGTCTTTTGTACATCTGTTTTGGTTGTTTGTTGTACATAGATTGATTCGAGTGTTTCTGTAACTACTGTGTAGTTTATTTTTGTACTGTTTTTTTTTTAAGTGCTGCAACAGTGTAGTTTCCAAATTTGGGATCAATAAAGTACATCTATCTATCTAGCTATCTATATATCTATCTATCAGCATTGGCTAAAGAGCGTTACCTTGGTTTTGCACTCTCCATTCTGGAAGGCGTCATTTTTCAGTTTTTTTTTTTTTTTTTTGTTGTTTGTTTTGCTTACATGCAAGAGTATGTTCTGCATGATGCCACGACCCAACTACATTATTAAAAACAAAGACAAAACAGTAATCTAAACCATGCTAAGGATAAAAACAAACAAGAAAAGAAGGAGCTGCTATGTTTGCTGTGTGGCATCTCACCACAGAGCGTGAAAGAGAGAGCACTTACTCCATCACACCCCTGTTATACTACTCTGCTGGTTAAAGGTGACAACCTGAAACACTGGTGTTTGGACCAAGAGAGATGGGGAACAAGAGGCAGATCTATGCAAGACAGCAGTTTCATGTATGAAAAAACAACAGCAGTGCACGAGTCGACTCTATGCCACATAAACCTGAAGCGTAAATTGCCATATTTTCAAGTTTCATAGATTCATTTTCCAAAAAATGAACAATAATCCCTAAAAACTGAGACTATGAGATTATAACCATATGCAACCAATAAGTGTCCATGAATAAGTAACTGTAGATCAGGCCTCCAACTCAATTGAAACCAAAATTCTTTTCATCTCTCAATTTACTCCAACTGCATGTTATCCACTCCTGGTTAACTATATTTTTGTCTATCCAAGTGACTAATAAACACAGAATTAATTGAATGTGTAGGATCCCCTTTTGTTTTCTGGCCCTATGTGTGTTCTTTTGCGTCTTTGGGCAACCATAGCATGCAAGCTCCATACAGTGTCACATGCCACAGATTCATAAAGAAAGCATAAAGTAAAATTTTAAAGAAAACTACACAATAAATACACAATAACCTGTACACGATTCTGCATTTTGCTAAAAGTGTGTCAGTGGTACAAACTACTATCCTGTCGTGTCTTCTTCTGAATGCTGCTCTTTAATCAGCTCAGTGGATGGTGAATCTTTTCAGCACAAATTATTGAAGACATCTGGCCAGCTTTTTCTCTGATGCAGCTAAAATGTCCCTCTAGATGGTGTTGGCATGGCAACCTCTAACTGCTATTCAATGGCGTTATAGTTTGAAAGGTTTAGGGTACATAGTTGAAAATCCATTTGGGCATCTAGCAGAGTGCAGTTCACTCCACTCTCCAGGCCTGAGGTGCAATAAATACTCCTTTGCCCAAGGAAAAAAATAGATCCCCTTTATGAATTGATGGCACTCATGGCACCACCATGTCTGTTGTTTGCCTTTGCTACAAGGGCCTCATTAATTTCAACTCAGTGGAGTGGCTCGGCACTGCCTTCTAGAAAATCATACCCTACTGGAAAATATTAAGACACATTTTTTTTTTTTTGCAAACCATATTTTACTAAACTTGCTAAAAAGAAATAACCCCTCACCCAAGTTTTATTATTACTGAATTATATTGATTATTAACATTTCTATTTAGCTGCTAGGAAACATGTAGGTCATTGTTACATCAAATCCATCTCAAGCTTTTGTATTATCAGCCTTTTACCATTACATTTGTGGTTAAGACACTTTAGATTTTTGTTTCTGATGCCATGCATCGACAAAAAAAAACTTAGCGCACTGAATGTTATTCTTTTTAATATTTTTGCAAAATGAAATACATGTTTGTGGTGAAACTGGGCAACTCTGTTTGAAAACTATCATGGAAGATATGCTAGTTGTTTTGGATTGCAGGGGCACAGGTCCAACCCAGCACTTTAAATCTGTACTTCAGCTGAGATGAGACACAATTATCTAAAGAGTGTTAAGTTTTGAAAATTATCCCTGGAGTGTATTTTGTAGTCTACAGGGAAGCCAAATAACTGACAGCTTCAGATTCAGACAGACAATTTAGTGAAGGTTCATCAAGGTTTGCCTTCTGAGTTTCGCATTCATTCATTTCCTCCATCTGCTTCTGGAGCCGGTCCCAGCTGTCTTTGGGTGAAGGCAATGTTACACTCTGGACAAACTGCCAACTTGTTGCAGGGCCACATAAAAAGACAAACAATGATTCACACTTGCACTCGCCTCTATAGCCAATTTAGAGCTCCCAATTTGCCTCACATGCAGGTTTCTGGACTGCAAGAGGAAGCCGGAGAACCCATGCAGACACAGGGGAAACATGCACATTTCACACAGAAAGACCCCAGGCCAGGGGGTTGAACCAGCAACCCTCTTTCTCTTTGAGGCAAACGTACTAACCACTGCACCACAGTTATATTTTTTTAATGCAAGATATTAATAATTTAAAAAAAAATTGTCATCCCTCTTTCATTTTATTTGTCTTTCATTTCTTAAATAAAACCAGATTTTGTCTCAAGAAAACATCTGACACACAGATTTATGGGTTTAATACACTTATGTCTATTTGTTACCAGAGAGAGTACTTCTTCTGAAGAAAAAAAGAACGATGACTTGCAGACTAATTATGTACTGCCAAAAACAACACACAACGGTGTTCAACAACAATGATGCAAAAACAACAACAACAACAACAACGAAAATAAAGACACAGAAATGACTGAGATCCCCCGATAGGATGTGCTTCTCTTATTATTAGTTTCTTTTTAACAAAACACTTCTGGGTAAGGTAACATTATGTCAAGTACGGGAGACTCATGTTTGTGTTTACTTTTCAACATGCTATTTTAACATTAGCCCTACTCTATGGACTCTCCAAACACTTTGACATCAATGCCATGAGTAAAAGGGCAATATAGACAAAGAGTAGCCCTGCAAGGGACAGAGAAGAAATCCATTATTATTATTATTATTATTATTATTATTATTATTATTATTATTATATAATACCTCAGAATACATTCTTTCTAAGGAGCTACCTAGCTAGCTATGTGTCTTCAAAGTTAATTTAGTCAAAGGAAAGGAAAGACTCCAATGAATGACAAATTAACATGCCACGGACAATTACAGTCAATTGAAGTAGATTGTGACATGCAATCTAGCAGACTGAATGGCCAACGTCAAAAAGGATAACGGAGTGAAAATTTCCCAAAACTGAAAACAGGTAAATGTGTTTGCTCTCCTCTTTTCTGAATTTTAAAACCCCTCAGTAATGGGAGACCAGGGCACATCCACCACGCTCACTGCCTCTGCTAATGCCCTGTTCCCTCTGAGACTTGAGGTAGGCTGCAGTATGCCAGCCATATTTTCAACGCCTTCATGCTCATTAGCATTCTGGTCTGTGTTGGTTGATTCTTCGGCAGTCACTGAGAACGGTAAAAGCCAGACGTTCTACTCTACATAAGTAATTTTAATAAAAAGGGGGAAAAACATATTCTCATTAGTCAAGGCAGGGTAATGAGGTGCTAACAGGAAGAATTCTTAATATAAAGCCAAATTGCTCCTCATTCAGATTTAAAGGAGCCTCTCACCTGAGTGTGGAGTGTAGTTTGCAACATTCTGAACTCTGGGTTCCCATTGGATAGGGACCAAGGAAACCCCAGGGGATCCTTTAGACCCAGCTGTAATGTTGCATCAATTCATGGCTGCAACTGCCAGACACGACAGAGAAGAAGAAGAAGAAGAAGAAACTGCACAAGATTCTCTTTTTTTTTTTTTTTGCCAAAAGCATATTTATAACGCTGTGCATAGAGCAGAGAACTACTTATTGAATGTGCTTACAATGTGTGCAACACAACATGAGATGAGTTTTGCATTGGATTAAGTATAATGTAACCCATTTTTGCATTCCTGTTGCATTTTATGCAGCAACAGAATATACATTTACGACTGTATATTATGTTGGTCACACAAGTAACATTAACAGTTCTTTGTGCAGTCCCTGATTTTTATGCCTCTTTCTATTTTTTTAAGTGCATTTGCCAGGTAGTTGCTATAGCAACCCATCAGTGGAGGACTGGTGTTTAATTGATCCACTAAGCCATTTAGCTTCACACTCACTACTAAGTTGCCTTTGTTTCCAGGTCACATTTTAGGACAGACATTAACATAAAAGCATTGCTGTTGCTAGAACCAGTCATTAAAAGCAGTTTTTATATTTTATACACTGGGCACAAATGTGGTGTAAACACTGACAGTCAAAAGCTACAATATTTTCTCACCGTGAATGCAGTATAATACTAATGCTGGCAGAAAACATTATAGGTTTGGCAGGCATTTACCACATCCATTAATATGGAGAGTACTAATTACCAGTTTCATTGCAAACATAATTCTGACAACTAAGCAGACAGTAGCACTGATTTGATATCTATTTTAGACTTGTCAACATTTCATAGATAAAGAAATACATGTAAAACTTAGTATTGGTCTATTGACTGTGGATATAATAGTCTATATAAGTGGCAAAGACATCTGGAAGCTGATCAGATGTTAGAATAGCATTGAGTACAACATACATAAAAATAGAAAGTGATCATTTGCAAAAGGAATTGTTCTGACTAACTGATAACTGACTGAAAAAGCACAATGATTTTTGATGTTAAACACCAATAAAATTTAAATTTTCTTTTTTAAGTTAAATGCTCCCAACATCCTTTTTGAGCAGTTGGCATCATGACAACAAAACAATAAAAATGTTATACATTGCTGAATGGCTGAAATTTTTGAGGTAAAGATGGGTTTTTGGTCACTTAGACCAGACGTGGGTAAACTATGGCCCGGGGGCCAAATGCGGCCCATTAAGCTTTTAAATTCATCCATATTTTCAGTGTTTAAGAGTCATTTCAATGAAGAGCTATTTGCCATGGGGCTTCAAAGACAGATTTTTGTTGTCACGCTTTTGTTCATTTTCATTAGACACGAAATCGCGTTTTCTCCATATTCCATGATATATTTTTTCTTCCTATGAGGTGGGTCACCGAAACACTCCATCCATCTGCTCCTTGGCCGGCCACTCTGTCAAGTTTTAGAACCCACTGTGGCCCACCAGTCAAAAAGTTTGCCCACCCCTGGACTGAACACTAATTTTAGAGAGAAATGTCAAGCACAAGGAGAGAAAGCTAAATGGTGTAGTGAGGTAAGTTGTCTTCATTTAGGCCCTCAGGTTGTACAGCTGCATCATAAACACTGATCTGTTCCAGGAGCATTGGATGAGTGCTTGGTCTTCTCCTTTTCATCCTTTACATCCTCCTTGTTGGCAACATCATCCACAGTTTGGGCCCCACAAATCCTGCCTCAAAATTGCCAACCCCATGATTTATTTCTCCCTATCTATGCAACCCCTGGGTCATTTCTGACAGCAACCTAGCATTTGAGCTGTTCATAAACCATATCACCAAAACCACTTTTTTCCACCTCCCAAGAACATAGCTCGTCTCTTCCCTTCATCCTTCTGTTCACACGTGCACATCCAGACTGGACTACTGAAAAAGAGCAAAAAAATAAATAAAAATAAACATTCTGTGTGGTACATCCTCCAAGGTTCTAGAGTTACATTACCATTACAACAGAATACCATTTTGGTAGCCCTTACCTTAGGGTACCAAGCATACCCTCCATACCCAAAGAGTGGAGGTACACATTCTGCAATCAGCTGATTTGGTAAAGAGAATCACTCAAACCTAAACTCAACCACACTCAAAGGTTGAATATCTTTTGTCACACTTTGTTGACTTTGCAGCAATCTTACACATTCATTTTTTTTAGAGCCAACTATTTTTCAAAAGCCTTTATCATAGTAGCTATGCTGTCGTAAGCTTTTGCCCCTGGCACGGTCCCCCATGACAAATTGGTCCAAGGTGAAGAGCCGACAAAGAGCGGTTCAGGAGATCCCAATGAGTTGTGACAACAGGACTCAGAGTCCTGTCCCGAAGACTACTGGGACCCCGCCCTGGAGCCGGGCCCCAATAAGGGGTCCGGTGGTAATCACCTGGTGGCTGGGTTTAAGTCCATGGTGCCCCGTCACCGGGCCCAGCCTAAAGCGCCTACACAGGACCGTCCTCCTGTGGGGTACTTAGTGTTGTATAAATCTTTCTAGTGAACAAACTGAACAGGATCACTTCCTGAACTGATTCAGTCCTTTCTCAATTCGGTGTAGCTCTATAGCGAGCGTGCAGGTTGGGATTGGAACTGCGTCCAGACTCTGCACCTGTGACGCAAGCCTGCGACGGAGACGTGATCTGCCGACAAGTTCATGTCCGCAAACAAATCAAAAATACAAACAAAAATACTGTTCAGTTCACGTTCGTGAACGAATCAGGCTTGCAGTACGTCACGCTTCTTTCGCGATGACCGAATGAGAATGGGTAACAACAGTTTTCATTTCCAATGGTTGCTGTACAGCAGTTCTGCCATTAATTTGGATTATGAGCTATGTTTTTGCTGCACTTTGCAAAGAATCCCTCTGAAGCTACTGACCAGTGCTGCCATTAATTGTCAATTTTCTCTTTGCAGTACAGGTTTTTATGTTTTATTGTTAAAATCCCATCTCATATTTAATTGTTTTTAGCTCTAATTAATTGATGTGGCCAAGGAATAGACTCATTACGGGCTAAAGGGTGGTTAACCGCTCTCCTGGTGTCAGCTGTGCAATGCCGGGGGTTTCAAATGACTAATAAACTTGGCCAGATTGCGAGATAAGAGAGCTGCGCCATCCAAAGTGGGATTGAATGTGCAAAAAAAAACCACAACCAACTCACCTGCTATCTCTCTCTCTCTCTCTCTCTCTCTCTCTCTTTCTCTCTCTCTCTCATTCTCTCTCTCACACACACAAACACACAGCCACTCTGATTCAAAGGGACCACACATTTAACTCTTGCCGAACACATTTAGTTTGACAATTTAGCCACACAAGACAAAATAATGAAAATTAATTGTTATCCTAATTGTGGTAGCAAATTGTTATTACATCATCACATAAAAAAACTGTATTTTCTGTTTTATCAATTGGTGCCTGTAATTTATGACTTTCGAATGAAATACTGAAAAACTGAAAATTTGTGTGTGAGCCATTATAGTGGGAAAAGAACATAGGTAATTTCATATGAATACGCTGTTAACAAAATATTAATTACTTGCATGAATCTTCATTTCTATCAAGCAACAGTGAAAGTTTCGATGTTAAATCAGTGCAGTGAGCCCATAATTCATCTTTCAGGTCTTTGTTTGGCCCAATATTTTAAGACTTTTTTCTCGTCAGGAATGTTCTCACCTCTATCATCTTTTCACTTTGAACAGCCAAAGTGCTGCCACGTCTCTAATTTGAAACAAGAGGGTGCACTTTCTCTTTTTTTTAAGCTGCCTGCCACCACTGTCGTAGCTAAGCCCTCCATTTATTTCCCCGATCACTCTTTTTCCTCTGCAGTCACGTCTGCTGACTCTGCACCCTCTCTGTTGTACTCAGTGCTTTGCACTGGACAAGTGCACACCTATGTTGAACGGTTGCGGCGTAGAACGTTGATCAAGGAAGGAAAGTCTGTGTTCACTGGTGCAGGTTTTTGCACGGCACTTTGTTTTGTTCTTCTTACATTGAGTTAATTTTGCCAGTTATGCAGTACCCCAAGGGTCTGTGGCGGACAATACTCTAACATTTACATGTTGCCTCTTGGTAATGCCATTAGAAAGCATGACATAAAATGAAGAGTGAAGAGTCTAAAAGTCTTAAAGTCTAAGAAAATGAATAATATAGTCACATATCCCAAGGAAAAGTGGTATGGGTGGAGCGGTCAGACAAAGTCTGATTCAGGGGATGAAGGAATCATCAACAAACTGGATAATCTAATTTGAAAGAGGAAGACCGGGCCCCCTCCTGGTCATGCCTAGGGGGGCAGAGCATTTGGCGGCCCCAGAGGCAAAACCACACACCATACATTCTTAATGGTTTGATTTTTTTTTTTTTTTTGCAAATGAATGCATTCATCAAACAACGCAAGTTACGCAACAAAACCGTCAGAGTTTGGAATGCAGACCAGCGCGGAATTGGCGGCATCTTTGCCCATGTCACTCCGAATTGTGTGCATGTCGCTTCTGTACAATGTCATCATGGTTCCCGGCAAATTTACCTTCTATGTTTTCACTTGGGGGGACAGAAAATGCTTCCAAGCAAAAAGAAAAGGGATTTTCCTGTAATTTTCTCTCACCAAAAAATCTCACCGCCTTTTACATCTGTGACCATTTTCACATCAGGGGAAAATTTCAAATGCCCCTAAATTACCTGTTTTTTTTGTTGTTTTTTTTACACTAAGTGAAAACAGGGTTTTAGAGGCACTTTTTACCCACTGGCAATCAGACTCCTGAACATTCCCCACGCCCATCCCACTTTGTATCGTCAATACCTACCTCAGACTAATATGGCAAGTATGTGAACATGTCTGCGTGTGTGTGTGTGTGTGTGTGTGTGTGTGTGTGTGTGTGTCGGCGGGAAGGGGGCAGGGGGGCATAGGTGTGGATTCTTATCACTACTACTTGGGAATATTATAAATGGTATTATTGTGCAAATTAAATATTACATTGCTTATTACTTTGTATTAAAAGTGACATTGCTATGTGTTATATTACTTCTTACATCGTTTACCCAATTCCACCAACATATACAGTAGGCATTCTGTCTATACTGCATCAGGTGGGAGAGGGAGACTCAACAGTGACTCAAATCAGTAACATTTCGCTACAACATATTGAGCAACCAATTCTATACAGGTGTGTTTAACTAGTGGACAAGGTTTTGTCCACACAAAGAATACATTTACATATATATATATATATATATATATATATATATATATATATATATATATATATACGACAAGGACTCTGTGTACATGTGCTTCTTTGATGGTACAAGCACATCTACTGCTGGATGTGTTGCCGCATCCCGGCTATTTTCTACCCTCCAATGTGAGTCATGCTCTGTGTCAAAGCTGTTTATTCTTGTTAGCCGATGTTTTCTTGAGGCGCCAGATTCCTGCTCCCCAAAGAGAACTGTGGTGTTGTTGAGCTGCAGTTTGTTTTTTGTTTTTCTGGATGTGGAATAGTGTCTCCACAATGACTTCAACAGTATTTTAACAGTTTCATGATCCGGAGCATATTTACATTAGAACTCCGTATTTAAATTAATTGAAGTGAATTGTTCAATCATAAAAACAGGCAAAATCTTTCAATCACTAACCATCGCACTGTCCAACTGGGTGGGTAGGTACTAGGTAGCTATTATTATTTGACATCTGCTATATATACCCACTATACATTGGTAGCAATTAACTGCATTAGCCTATCATTTATCAGCTGATATCAGTTGATTTAAAAAATATACATAAACTTTTACCAACTCCCTGAAAAAATATGAATGTGCTTGCTTTATGAATCTTATTGTAAAAAAAAAAAAAAAGAAAAAGAAATCTCAACAAATCAATGAAATGGTGGTCTGAGTTTTTTTCTGAGCCATGGAATGAAAAAAAAAATGATGCATCAGAATTACGTTTATAAAAAGTTGAAAGTTGCCATTTATTATGTGTAATTACATCTCAGCAGCCTATGGTTATTCTGATCATATGCTTTGTGACCAGCATACTCTTGTTAACTTCCTTCAAATGTCTGTTTTTATTTTTAGTTAGTTTCAAAATTGTTTCAAATCAAAAGAATTGGTGAAAGGGAGGACCTATTGGATCCGTCAGTTCCAGACATAAAATCAATAGCTTTCAAAACAGTTGTAAATAGTATCATAATAAAAGGTGCTTGCATTCTTGCTTCTCTATTTCAGTAACAGCCAGCTTGAGAATTAAAATGTCATCATCCTGTACATTTACGAAAAAGCTTCTGGGTTGTTTTTTCGTGTGTGTGTGTGTGTGTGTGTGTGTGTGTGTGTGTGTGTGTGTGTGCAGAGAACATTTTGTGGCGCTGGCATGTCATTTACAGCAAAAGCTTGGATTGATTGTTCATTGAGGTGCAAGTGACAGGTGTAAAATGTAGCCTGTGGAAGGTGTCTGCTATGTCTCCTTCCCACTCCCTTTTTGTCAGACTGGACGACCTAACCCGAGACGCAAGCAAGAGTCTTCACCATTCTGATTTAAACAGCTTTTCACCCCCTTTTTTTTTTTTTTTTTTTCGGGAGGAGAGAGTTAAGGCACATCTGACCCAAGGGTCCCAGTCTGATTGCTGGTTACAAGGGTTTGATTGGTTCTGCTTTTTCCCCCCACAATGGGACTTAATTCATAGGACAGCACATAGCAGAAAGGGATTGACCATATTGTCCAGTGGATAGCGACCAATGCAAAGACTGAATGAGGACTCGTGATTTTTTTGTACTTGCAGTTTGCACGGATCCTGACATGATTGAAAAGACTTTTTGAAGGTTTTTTTTTGGGTTTTTTGGAGGGGTGTGTGGGGGGGGGGGATTCTTCTTCATTGTCTTCTTTTAAAATGTAGTAATCTTGCTCCTTTTAGAATAATGAAATTGTTAGTAAGTTCAGTGTAGTTGGATCATATGTAGTTTCTTTATTTATATTTAACATAGTATTACAAAGCACCAGCAAAAATCACAAAAAAAAATTCTTTCTGGTCTTTTTGCTTGAACCATCACTAACAGTGAAACAGATTTCTCATTATACTGTTCCTCCAATATGAATTGCCCCCTAGAAAAGCTGGCTCCCTCAGGTTGTGTGCAGCTGAAAAACACTCTATTACTTGATTTTATTTTATTGTAATATCGTAACAATCATATTGACTGTAAGTTAGACAGGTTGTGTTTAATGGGAGGACAAATATTCAGCCATGTCAAAACAATACATTTTTGGGTGCCAACCATTTTTGAAACCATGAGAATTTTACTGAGAATAATGAACTGGCCTCCTGTTTGCCCATGAGTAGTCATAAGGCATGCATTTCAGATTATGCGTGAAGAATAACAAAAAATATATTACTGGAAAAAGTGTAGTGTAGTGTACTGGAAAAAAGAAGTGTATATAGATGAAGAAGTACACACACACACACAAACAAATTTGACAATAATTAATTTGTAATTTATTACAAATGTACAGTAATTTATTACTGTAAGAAACAACATTGATCATCTGAGGACAGAGAAATGTGTCTGCTGAAACGTATTCAAAAAATAATCCTTCACTCTTTTCACCTGTGTACATGCCACAGTGATCTACATGGCTCAAACTTCAAAACAAAACAGAAGCAGGTACCCCACTTTACCATTTCTGGCTTTTGTATTCTTGGAAAATAACAAGACGACAAACTGTTTAGAAAAAAATGAATTCTTATAGCTGCTCTCCATTATTCTTGCACCTAAAGATATGAATTTATTGTGTCAACAAAAGAAACTACTGTGTCTCATTTTGTGGAGCCCAGACAAGTCTGTTTTCTTCATTCTTAAATACAAAGAACGGACCAAAAAAAAGGGGGCAAATACATGTACAGTTCAGTATTTATCGGCTACAGGGGAGTAAAAGGAGTAAAGTAAAAACTCTTCTTATTTTACATATACCGTATTTGTATAATATGTATATGCTGGTTATAAAATGGAGATTAAGTTTATTGTTCTTCTGCAGCGACTCACCCCACACTTGTTGGAATGGGTGGAATTGTCGCTGTACCTTCAGGCTTTTCATTGCAGCAATTGACAGTTTGCGTCTGAAGAATTAAATAGAGGCACAATTTGCATTTGACATTGAAGGTTTTCGGGCCACAAATGGTGTCTTCCTGAAATTAACATGCAGAGAAGCTTATCTGTATGTATATGATTGCTCTGAGAGGTTCAGACCACTGCATTGTGTCGGGGCAAGAGGTTATGTAGAGACTAAAGCCGGCCCCTCTCCTCATTTCAACACTTACGTCCCTCTTTTGTACTCCAGAATTGATGCACTCAACAGTACAGTGGGTTTTCTTTTAATCTTGCTGAATTGATGCCACTGCTTTTTGTCCACCTTAGCACCGGGTTCAGAATGCTCTCAACAGTGGCGGCTCTTTGATATAAAACGCACACATGCACTCACGCGCACGCTCGCACGCACACACACACACACACACTCAGAGTGAGAGACAGTTGTATATGTGCATACAATGGATGAAAAACACTTGGGTTTGTGTGCAACAACTTGCAGTGATCGTGATTGATCTGTCATGGATAATGTTTAATGTCATGAGCCAATTTGTTCACAGTAGCAATTAGTTCCAAATTGAACAACAAATAGCACGCGGAAGACATGGTTACTACAGATATAATGAGACGTAACGTTGTTATTGACTTAAAAACACAAATTGTGAGGATTTTTTTAAAATTATAAATACACATTGATTGTTCAAAAAGCCCACAGCTGACACAACAATGTTGTCTAATCATTTTTTTTTGTTTACCTTTTAACAACGTTCATAACGTATCATTTTAAAAGTGGATGTTAAACTCCCGCACCGAGCAGCTACCAAGATTTTTTCTTTCTTATTATTTGTCTTTTGTAATGGATACGATCATTGGAGAGATAATAACTGTCAATGTTATTTGTAATGTAGATCATTAAGCAGACATGGATGGATGTCACATACTGATATTTTTGGTTCAATATAAACGGACTGTTGTTTTAAGTGTCAAAGAATGCATTTGTACTTCATTGAATAACAGTGATAAAAGTCTTTTAAAAAAAATTTTTTTAAAAATGACAATAAATTGTTTTTCTTCAACATTTCTACCAGATGCATGGACCACCCCCCACTAGCTTGTCCTACTGCAGTTTTGAAAATGAAAATGAAAATGACAATTTTGCTAATTATCTTTTAATGCTGCTCAAAAAACGCTCTTCTTTAGTTGTCTCAGTTTACTACATCAGCCTGTTACATCCAACACATATAGGACTGGTTATAGACTGCATAAAATAGTTTAGCAAAATAAAACAACCAAACATTATTTCTGGTATAGTCTAAACTCATGTCGAGGTAAACGGCTGACTTTAGTTGTTCTCTATAAAATAGCTTTGGATATTCTTTAAATGTGCCATAATCTCGCATTTCCACTTGTCAAAGCATGGTTTTTTAGTTCAGGTGAAAATAGTAATAATGATAATAATGATTAAAAAAAAAAACTTTTCTGGCTCTTTCATGCAAACACACAACATTTTGACAGGACCTTTCAGTGATGAAATGGGGAAAGCACTGATTGGTCACACTACCAATGGGGTCCAGAGGGGGAGGGCAGACTCCGGAAATACATCTTGTCCATCCAGCGTTGCTCACAGAGGGCGCGAACAAAGTTCCTGGTTTGTCTTCCACAGGATTCGACCTGATATGTTTGAACCCAAATCCTGCCTGGAAGAGCAGAGATATTTTGGAAGGACAGCAAGATGTTTCTGATTGGTAACATTCTTCATGTGATTCGGGTTCATTTTCAGAAGGCATATCTCCTCAGCTCGTATGTGTGAGTTAATGTACCCTGAGATTCTATGGCGTCCCATTAGTTTTTGTCCGACTCCAACTTGAATTGAATGCTCCTCAGTTATTGCGTTAAGAAACACATGTGAAAGAATATGATATGTAATCCAAAAGTAGACTGATTTATATGGGACTAGATCGCAATTTCCTCACTCCTCTTCAGTGTATGTAGTTGGCGTGTTGCTTGCAAACACACTGGATGAAAAACAAAATGACAAATCAAATGAAATCAAACCCTAAATGACACAGATGGGCGTGTGTTTTGTCTGTCCTATTCCTGTTCATGTGTGCGCTGTGTGCACGCACTGCACGTCATAGGTCTGTTGCAGCATCGGCAAACCGGAGCCTTTGGCAAAAACACATAGCCGTTCTATTTTTACGGGGCAACAAAGCATGAGGCAGAAAAGAAAGGCAAAAAAAAAAAAGACCCAGGAAGAATCCAGTTCATTTTGAATGAAATTAGAAAGAACCTGAAGGAATCTAACATGCACAGTCTGGGGTTCAGATTGACTTTGACTGAGAGTTAATTTAACTCTGCAGCTGTATTTGTGTAACTAAATGCTGCACACATTTGACCTTCCATAACTCTCCACTACGACGTTACTGTGAAGCTTCCAATTGAAATTGCTCACTTGTGCTAAATTTAGCGCCCGCAGTGCCATCTGTAGTCTGCTGATGCCGTATATCGCACAGAGTGGCAAAACCTACTGACTACTGAATCAGGATGGTTTGGAATCAACCCACTTCCAAGTGGCGGTTGGAGGTTTCATTGCTTTGCACTGTCCCAAGTTGGAAAATCAGTCTGGAGTAAAGTCGTTTTCAACACAATCTGCAGGATGTACATTTTTTTTTTAGAAGGAAACTGATTTCGACCAACAACAGAGCAGTTGGCCTATTGCACGGTAATTTGTGGGGGTGGCTCGGACACAGGGGGATAATGGAGGTATACAAATCGGCTGCCCCTGGTGGTTGAGATGAAGCAGCCCAAAAGACAAACAAAGCCACATTCAAACTCTATATTATATTATAGCTTTGTTGCACCGGTTTGAATCTTTTTGTTTTGTTTGCTTCTGTTTGCTGCAGCTTGCATCATCGCAACACTGCATTCTACCACACGTACTATAAAATGCTTACTTAAGATTCTTTGAAGTTATACATTCATTTTAATAGAGGAGGAAAAAAAATCGACATTTAGCAACTTGGAGTCTGTCTGGTTTTTTTTTGTCACAGTCTAAAAGCTGTGAAAAATGTGTTTTCCAGTTATGGCACCTTAAAATCAATTTCTTTATGGTTTATAGTTTTCTAATAAAGAATAACTCATGGATTAGATTTATTTTAAATACATATATTGTGGAGTTGAATTCACTTTATGACTCCCTTTGCATATGATTTTGCACTACATGCACAACAGCAACAGTTAGATTTAGTGAAGTAGCAAAGGTTGCCCTGTTGAATATATGATGCTGGACATGGAAACCTAATAAAATGTAATGAAGTCATTACATTGTCGCTGCTTTTCTACCAGCCTTTATCTAAGGGCAAGCTTCATCTGTTCGAACACCACTTGGGAAATTACAAGAATCCAAATTTATGAAATAGTTCTTATTTGTGTATGTTGTTCTCTGCCAGGGATTTTTAAAATAAAATAATATTAATTATTATAATAAATAAAAAATTGTGTGTGACATCACCCACTGTGATGTCCAAAAAATGTATTTTAAGCCCTTGACCTTGCCTTGACCTTAACATTAACCTTCCATTAACCATTACAGAAGCGCCCTATTGCACCAAAGTCAATAATTTCAATTAAGACAGCCAACCCTCCCCACTCCTCTCCCCCCTCTACCCCATTCTTTTTTTTTTTTTTTTTATTATCTGCATCTCTCTTGCATTTGCTTTTCAGGAGGAGATTCTACGTCTCCTGCTCCATCAGAGCTCATGTGGGACACCTGCCTGGACACACTGGAGTCTTTCAATCATTCCATGTTTGAAGTTTCATTTTCAGGTCAGCGCCCCTAAAATATAGTTTGTCTCAAGCTTAAACCAAACTCGAAACAACAAACGACTTTTATTTCGACAAAATTCAGACTGACTTCAAAATAAATTACTTTGCAGGGTCGTAACGGGCAATCTTCCAAAAGGGGCTAATAAATACAAAAAAAAAAGGCAAGTACAGAGTGAGAATCTTCCAGCTAAAATGAGTTATGATACTTAATGTGTTTCTTTGTACTAATCTGTGCAATAGGTCAAAGCCCATTTCGATGGTGATACCAGCGATCAGGGCGCCCTCTGTCTCGCCATAACCTTTCAGTCTAAATTTGCCCAGTGGAATACAATAAATGGTGCGTATAATTGAACATTACTTCTCTAATGATTTCTGGCAGGCATGGCAAAGATTCTTCCAGGTCAACACTTATGTCTCTAACGTGGAAAAATGGGCCTTCATTTGCTCTTTGATCTCTCTTAAACGGTAACAGAGGCCAGGAACCGTCTTAGTCTCTTTGGGAAGCAACTTATAAAGAACGACTTTATTATGCCGAAAGGTAACCACAGCACTCTAAAGAACACATCAGGATTGGGAAGCAAAGTCGGCCAGCTCTTATGTTGGATGTTTGACGTCCCCATTGACCTTTTAATTGCTTGTAGTAATAGTATTAAAATATTTGAACATCTCACAAAAACGCAGATGTTCAATTATTTTATAGAAACCAGAATGGCTATATGACAACTTAGCGTTACCACTGTATTACTAGTATGGTCGGATTGTATTACTAATACTTAGAACCACTAAGCCCCGCCCCCAACAAAAACAAAAATGATGAGGAGATGTTGTTAATGAGTGGGGCTAAGGAAGAGGACAACACTGCATCAAGGCAGGAGAAAACAAATGGGAGTGACTCTCATGACGTATCCTTCAAACACAGCCTGCACAACTATCAAAACAATCACAATGTCTTGCAAGACAAAGCGAGCCTTGCAAGACTTGATTCCTTCGTAGTAAGCAAGTGAGAAGTCATTATCCGTCTCCGCCTAATGACGTTTACCCGAGTGGAATCTCATTTGTAACGACGTCTGAATTAGCCGGCCGTGCTTCCAACTAGCTAGCAGCGAAGTCAATATAGGTGCAGGGAAGATATAAACCTTCCTCTCCCTGGTCAAGAGCTCACCCGCTCAGGATTTAGGTACTTCCTCAGACAACTGGTGTGTGCGATAGTGATGTCAAGCAACACAAATGCGTGCCAGAATAAGATCTTTGCGTTTGCAATATTCAAATACAGCAAACAGGGAGTCTGACGAAGAGGAAATTAAAGAAAAACACAGGGAAATAAGAAACGTAGGATGGCTGCTCTGCTTGGAGTGGTTGTTGATTCATTGAGGCAAGAAAGATCAATACAGTAAATGTCTCTTCCATAGCTTTATTGGTTGGGGGGGGGGCTGAAAGCTAAACAACTTAGACAAATTAATTCTTTGGGTTATATAGGCTACAAGTGATAAAAAGGGCTGTAAAATAACAAAGGAAAGAGGAAGAAGAACTGCGGTCAAAAGAATCTCACACGTTCAGAGACTCAGGGAGCAGAAACAAGGAGAAGACTGAGGATCCCATTGAAAATGAATGGAACGCTCTGAAGCTGATTACGAGTCTCGTTTTGGTGAGGAACTGGGGGCAAATAATTAATCAAAGAGACCCAACGCGATCACAGAACAGACGAGACGGCATCACACCAGTGATATTTTGTGCCTGTTTCAATTTTGTTTCACGCCTGGCTAAAGTTTATTAACTGAAAAGGCAAGTCAATGTATTATCGTTGCTCCTTTAGATGTGCTCGTTACATGATTTTCTGCGTGGGTCAGGAACTTCTACTGCCTCCCACCCTGTCTCCACGTATCAACTTGCTCTTGAGCGTGACCATCGTTTCAGAATACCAAATCATTACAAACTGTAACAACTGAGCAACTGCTAGCGTCAAACAAAGGCCCATTTGTTGCAAAAATTGCAAGTATTTCGCCATGTGGAGGCCTCCTGCTGACTCAGGTAATCGAGTCTGATCTACAGTGTCACAGGAGTTTTCCACTGTGGCCAAAGAGAGATGCGACTCTTTCATTCCACTGACAAAAGTGCTGAAGGTCTTTTTATTCCGGCCTGAAACCTGATCGCGGCCGAGAGAAAGGTCCCCAAACATTGGGCTCTCTTTAAGTGACTTGGCTCCACATGTGGAGATGATGACTCCGCTCTTTGCTTCGCTCTTCTTCTCCTTTTTTTTTCCTCCCCCGGCAATATGAGAAAACCAGTCAGCGAAGACAGAAACAGCCTCATTAGTTTGTCTCAATAAAGCAGAGTTGAGTAGCGGCATAATTAGCAGGCAACCCGTGAATATTCATTTTTAACAGGGTGACAACGTTGCACTTTGCACACGCAGGTTTTTTTTTTTTTTCCCCCAAGAGTCATGAAAGGAGGCATTCCTCAAACTGATGAAGATAAATAAACATTTAGTGTGTTATAGGTATTTCTAAGCATTGGTGTGTATTTGCGGAGAAATAATGAGTAGACACTGTAGCAGTAGTATTTTGTTAGAATAAAGTTCCCAATTTAAAGGTAGAGAAAAGTATAATTTCTCTGTGCTCTACCTTAAGAAGAATGAAGTTCGTTCCTTTGTGACTCGGTGGCGCATAAACAACAGACACGTCACTGTTCCGCCGCACTTTATAAATTAGCTTAAATTTCTGCTAAGCACCCGGCAAGTGCGGCTTTAAAGAGGGACAGGCAAACCGCTCTCCTTACTGACACTTCAGCATCCATAGCTGGTGGAGAGAGGGCTGGACCGAAAAGACAAAAGTGGATATACCAGGTGGTTCTACACTTGAAAATCTAATTATGTTTTCAGGGACACAATGTGGGGACAAGGTGACAAGCGATAATAAAGAGCACCTTACTTATCATTCGTTACCTGAATAGCCCCCTATACAAATGCCAAGAAAATGCATGAAAACGGCATGAAAATCCAAAAATGTCCAGATTGCAGTCCTGTGTTTTATATAAAAAAGCACAATCTGTGTAATGTTAAAGGTGTCAATGTCAGAGGCACAAAGAAAACCACAATTAGTGGCACCGGCACTGGTCGGAGAGCGAGTTGTCTCTCTGGCTATAAATTTAAACTGACATTGGTTTAACACTTGTTCCCCCGGATAGCTGCCCCAGACATCAGCCTGGACTAAGAGACAGACAATGCTCATTCAAAACACAAAAACACATAGACTTTCATTCAGGCTACAGCTGCCCTCCTTTAGACCTTTATTCTAAGCCACCCTCTGTTGTTCCCTGCTCAGGTTTTTTCCCCACGGAGAGAAATAAAGCTGGGGCCCACTGCACAACATTTGGTGTGAGGATAGAGGAGGGCATGCTGCTTTGAAAAAAAAAAAAAAAAAAAGCCTCCCCGCAATAGGTCCACAAGAGGACACCTTAGAGGTACACCTTTTGCTTTGTCCTAATCAGTTGGCTGGAAAAGTGGAAAGTGAAATAGGAGGGGAAAACACAGTGCAGGTGGGCCATTTGTCCCTAATGCATTTATGAAAGATTCTTTGATAGGGAGAAAAGACATCTGTTGGATCACAGTAAGCTTTTTGTTAACTCCCCGTCAAGGTTCAGATATAGCACATTGCAAGAAAGGCTCTTGTGTGACTCCGAATGCATCACCTTTAGGGACACCTTTGTGTTTGTTGTCATAGGTAGTAGGCAAAGCTGATTTACCCTTCAGCCCCGCAGCACATATTAGGTGCCGCGTCCGAGTCCCCAGGCTCTCAGCTTGGTCCACTTGCACTTTTGTCAGCAATTACATGCACTACTTGTCTTTTTTTTTTTTTAGTGCTCTCATTACTTGTAACGATGCCACACTTGCAATTGAACCTTCACTTTGTTGTAGTTATTTTTTTTTATTTTTTTTTTTTGCTTCTTACGGGATTTTTACTGTTTGGACTTTCATTCGTTGGATATCTTTGATACTTTTTTCTTCAACATCGGTGCTCAAGAGAAGTCAAATTCCTTATTTGCGTGTAAAAACTTAAAAGCATTTCTTAATTCTGATTCTCAGTTATTTGTCATGTTCAAGTTAAAGATTTATTTTTTTATATGTTTACATTCTGGTCTATATTTGTGTGTTGGTAGAACATTGCACTGTTGGAAGGTCATTCCATCCTTCTCACTTCCAAATTCTGGAGGTAGTCTCTGATAAACCAGACTCTGTGGGACTGAGTGTTGTCATCTTGGGAGATTCCAGACTGTCGAGATATGGAATCGCTACTGGTTGCAGAATCTCAACTTGACTCTACACTGACATTACCTCCAAAGTGGACAAGCCTCATTTTTCCAGTTAGTATAATAATGCTGCCATCAACCATCACATTGCCTCCACCACGTTTCTCCATCAGTGTGATCAGTAGTGTTCAGTAGTTTAACATCAGCAGTTTCTCGACAATTACATCAACAACAATCTGATCCAGCTGCCACAGGCAGAATCTGGACTCATGGCGGAAAATATTTTGATTTTTTGGATTTTATTTATTTTAAGTGCTCAATCCACAGACTCAGCTCTGTTGCTCATTGTATAAATGCAATTTCCTTACAAATATGGCACTGTTTCATAGGAAAACCAACTGGCTTTCCAACGGTATCAAATGTATTATTACTTCTAAGAAATACATGACCTAACGCAAATGTTCTTACTTCTTGCACTAAGTAATATGTGACTGTTCCTTGTCAATTATCTTCCCAAAGCAGCAGTCCGGTTTCCATGTTTAGTCTACATTATCAGACTGATAGCATGAGTGACAGATGATTAGCTGGGAACAACATTACCCAGACTTAGCAGGCATTACTATATATATATACATATATATATATATATATATATATATATATATATATATATATATACCATATATATATATATATATATATATATATATATATATATATATATATATACATTTATATGTATATATATAATCGTCACCAATCTGCACCAAACGGCCCCTTTATACAAGGGGATGTGAGTAAAGTGTCCAGCCCAAGAACTCCCAACCCTCTCCCCGCCATTACTGTTACTGTTGCCCCAGTTCAGTTTACACACAGTCAAATATAGACAATCGAATACATTAAATGTCGCAAGCGAGAAACGTTATAAAGTAAATTTTGAACTTGACGCTAGCTGGAAGACGACCATGTTTATCAAAGTGTCATGGGAGAGCAGTTGCTGGAAATTTGGGGAAATTAATGTTCTTTCTTTGAGTGATGTGACAGACAGTCTGATGAACAACCTCCAAACTCCTTTGCAATTAGAGATTTCTCCATTTTCTTGTGATTTCTCTGAAATGGAGCATGATTTATGTTCTTATGAGTGTGATGCATTCCCTTGTTCATTCAATGTTATACAATTAAAACAGTATCATGAAACTGAAACACATGTAAATGAATAATCTTCAAAAAGCTGTCTTGATTTCTGGCACAATAGCTTGGGCTTTTTTTGTTTGTTTGTTTGTTTGTGCTTTGAATATCAAAGAAAACCTCTGACTCACTTCTGTTCCATTATGTGGTATACAACATAAAATGTTGATATAATCAGGAACCCACATGGGTTTGGGCCAGCCTATTGTCAATGATGCTGGCTTCCTCTCCTCACTGATAAAAATGGATGAATTACAGATTTGCTATTATTCCAGAAATTTGGCAACAGGAGCTGCATTTGCAGAGCAAGGCTTCATTTACTTAATATATTTGCACACATACTTGTACTTGATCACTCAACCCATTACATTTTGTGTCAGAATCAATCAATCAGCTTTTATTCATATAGTGCTAAATCACAGCGAGAGGCGTCTCAAAGCTCTAAGTAAAATCAATCAAAAGTGAGTCATCGTACGTCCAAGTTTTCACCAAGTCTGGTCATCAAATCTGCAAAAAGCATTGTAAAGCAAGACTGACAATAAACAAAGAGGATGCAGTGGCAACTTCATCCTGATCACATTCATATATTGCTGCCCAGCCTTGGTATTGTTATTGCTTTCCCTTAAGCTTGGTCAACAACGCCTAGGTACCTATTAGATAATCTAATGCTTAAGATAAAAGACAAAGACAGATAAAAAGAAAAAAAAATTGGGATGCACAATATTTACAATTTTGATATGGGGAAAATAGTTTCATTTTTATCATTTTGATCAATTAATCCAATACATTAAAAAAATATATGTCATAGGCTTTATGAAATAGCCATGTAGCGCCATTTAACAGTCTGCATCATGCTCCTTGTGTCACCTGTAATTGGTCAAACATCCAAGGCTACATAACTCATCTGATTAGATTAGCACGACACATCTTCACCAGTTTGCTTGTTGTTTCTGACGGCAGCGGACGACAACAGCATTGTTGTTTTCAAAACATGAGTAAGGTATCCAAGAGGAGGCAAGAACCCAAACATATTGCAACAAATGTTGCGGTTATCTAAAAACCCAATGGTCCTACAGAGTATACAGTATTAAAAGAATTGGAGGTGGGCGTAAGAGCATCAAGACATGTGGACTTCATGGAGGTCCCAATTTAGCAGACAGGGAAAAGGCTCAAGCCATAAATGAAAACATAGTGGAATTCCATATCCTTGATGACCAGGCTTTTTTTTCTGGTAGACACCGTGGTATTCGCAAGTTGATCGCCGTGTTACAACCTCCCAAGCTGCTTCCTCTTGGATGTGTCTCTCCCTCCTTCTACATTTTTCAACATAGACATAATATAATCAACAAGAACCAGGTAAACATAAGCATTCCCTTCCCTATCAAGACTGGCCACAGTGGATCACCTGTCTCCACCCCAACATATCCTCTGGATCCTCTTCCCACTCATCAACTAACTTCATGTGCTCTTTAACTGTATCCATAAATCTGCTCGTTGTACTTTCCCTTGGCCTCCTGCCTTGCAGATCCAACCTTAGCATCCTTGTACCAACATATTCTCCATCTCTCCCCTGTACATGTCCACACCATCTCTGTCTGGTAGGTCTGACTTCATCTCCAAAACATATAACATGTGCTCTGCGTTTGTCACGTTAGACAGGAATCTGCATGAACTGTGGTGTTTGCAGATGATATCGTGATCTGACATGAGAGCAGGGAGAAGGTGGAGGTGTGTCCTGGATAGGAGTGGAATAATGGTTAGGTTCAAGGTGGAGGATTTCACTAGGGGTCAAGGTCCATAACAATGAAGAGTGTGGAATATACAATGAAGTAAATAAATATAAATATAAAACATGTGGAGAAAAATGTGTGATATGTGCGATGTGTGATAAAAGGATATGAGCTGAAATCAAAGTCTGCTGACTCAGTGGTTGCATGAAAATAAAGTTTAGATTTTTTTTTTTTAATCTATTGTTGCTCAAACTGAAGATCATCAGATTGGTATATCATATATATACTGTAAAAAGATAAATTTATTGGAATTGGAATCACCCATGTCAAGCGGTTAATTATCGGTTTCATTTTCCAAAGCACTAAGCTTCCATAGCACTTTTCAGGCAGGAAAAATGTAGGACAAAGTGCTTTCCATAATAAAAGCAAACAGCAGAGATAGCACTATAATAGTAATTCTCAAAACAGTAAATAAAATAAAGGCTAATTTGGTCAGTAAATCTCTGATACTGCTAGCAAGCAGTCACTGCAAAATTATGAATTTATGCTCAATGAAACCTCTTTTTTTCTTAATGTTGGGCCACACCGTTGTGTAGCAGTTTGAACTCACCTCACCTCTGAGGTGAGGCAAAGGTCACAAGAAGGTTGTGGGATTGTATCTTTTCATGTAAGGTTTGCATGTCCTTCCTCTGTCTGTGTGGGTTCTAATCTGGGGACTAAAATTAGTGAAGATAAATAGTTGTATTCAATTAACTTTATATAAGGAAACTCGACAAAACTGATTACGTTCCTATTAATCACACAGACCATACATGTAATGTGCTCCTTATGTATAGCAGATATCACGGAAATGTCAGAGTTTCCTACGTTCATGAGCTCTTATACACAAAACACATTTGTTGGACTGCATATTTTAATTCACATAAACTAAGAGAAAAAAAAAAGTCATATGTAGTGCATGATTACAGTTATGGCTGGAAGTGCTATTGGGCCAAACACCATCTTTAAAAATGGGAATGCGTGACGGTGAGTTGTCGAGAGGCATTTTTACAGTTCGGCGGATTGGCAGCGATGAAACTGCGCTGTTACACTGCTTCCACCTCTCCACTGAAAATATTCACCGGGTCCAATTGTTTGTCATTATTTTAGACCTGAATAATTAATCTTTATAGGGGAACAAAACCAGTGCCAATTTCAGTGTAAAAGTGTATTCAAATCAGAGCTTCGGAATCAGCGTTACATTCTGCGGATTAGCCTATCTACATACATATAGCACAAATACTTGAGAGCTGTTTTAACGTTTTTTGCAAAAAAATACGATTCAAGTGTTGCAAAATGAAGGTAATGTGTAATTTTGCGGTGACTTCTGTGATTGTACTTGCCACTTTTAACTGGAAAAATTGTGGCACCTCATGCCCCTGAATACTCTCATCCTAAAAGTCAAATTTCTGGCAAATGGAAAATTACACGTTGGCTCTGTGTGGCAGTTATTAACACAGGGGGTTACAACAAATGAATTCCTATACTGGACAATAAAACTAATTTCTATGATGGAGCAAAAGGTGCTCTACGTTTAAGCCGATCCTTGGGAGTGCACGGAAACACGAGTCGCGCAACATTAAAATAGGCCGTTAGTCTTTACAAAGAGGAAACCAGCATGTGCTTTTAATTTTATACTAGAACCTCCCTTATTTGGCATTGTGGCAAGACCTGGCTCACATTCAATAAAAATAGCACCTCTAGTCGCTATCTCTCCATTACTGTATTCAAAGACCAGACTGTTTATTCACCAAAGACCTGAATAAATCAGAGCTCATGTGGAGAAAAGGGTTTGTGTGTTATTTAATAGTTTGTGACAGTGTTATTTTATGACTGTTTTTTTATGTTTGACCATACTTTGAATGCTCATGAAAAATTGTATTGGAGAATCCTGATTCTTTTACGGAGACATTTTAACACTTTTGACGTGGCGCAGGTCTTTTTTTTTTTTTTTTTTTTTTTTTATGTATTAGCATTTTATTTTTATTTCTAATATTAATAATACTATGATTTTATTTGCAATTGTGTCAATGGACTTTGCTGGAAGAAACAGATAAGCTTGTGTCTTGCTGTCTCACAATGTTTGCATCCCATGAGGGCTCATTAGAGGGAGAATATTGTCGAGGCAGAAACTGAAATGTGGATTTTAGATGTCATCGTGGCGCTGAAAACCGTTGAAATGTATGCAAGGACTGGCAATCCGTGAGCTTTCACCTGGCCTAAGTACAACTCGTACAAAGAGCTCGACATTTAAATAGGGGAGCTGTCATCTTATGCCTACATGTCGGACCATTATTTGGCTACTCATTGTAAGAGATAGGCCCTCATTGATTGCAGTGAAAGCCGAGCTCAGCCTTGCTCTTGAAAAGACAACTGCAAAGAAAAGGCTGGATTATCCAAGTCGAACAAAGAAAACTACAAAAATCACTTGTGTTTTTCGGTGACTTCTTTTGACAGGAAAACCCGTGCCAGAAGATTAAAATAGAAAGTTAACAGCTCATGTCACTCAGCTGCTGGCCAGCAGAGGGTAAGAGTCCTTGCTATAATCCCTTTGTGTTGTATGTGAATCCCTCAACATGTTCCCAAAGAGGGACAGCCTGGTGGTAAGGCTTTGATGGAAGAAAGGACTCCTGGAAGCTACAAAATTCGCCTGTCGGCTTTTGTGAACATGCTTTCAGTGCTCTGTGGCTGACACATGCACTGCTGACGATTCCAGTAATGTCGCTGTAGATATTTATATAATAGCTTGAAATGACTCCATTAACTACCCCAAACCTTTTTTTTTGTTTTTTTTTTTTTTTTGCACCATGGATGGGTGTCATTAAAGACAATTTCATCGACAAGCCTTCATTGTGTTTGGCGGGGATGTGGTCGGGGTGGGTAAATATTGGCAAATAATAAAACTATACAATATATGTACAAAAATAAATTACATATATGTTTGTGTGTGTGTGTATTCCTAATGTTCACTCTTGTTGTCTCAAATATTTTATTTATTTAAATGTTTATTAAAGGGAGAAGAATATTAATGACCATTCACAGCACAAGTACTTTTGTAAATATGGAAGAGTTAGCAAAGCTGCTAATTTACATATTCCGTCATTTGGCTGGTCAAATACACAGAAATATACATAGATACATATACATAAAATGCAATAGAAATTAAGAACAAATAAGTTACAAGCAAACAACTAATTCATGCACACTTGCATACATGGTAGTAAAGTGCACAGTTGGACACAGTATTGCTGAAAGCGCTTCGATGGAATAAAGCAGTTGCAAGAGAGTGCATTTGCTGAGCAGTCCATCCCTGACAACTGGGGCAAACCATGACACCAAGTAGTACAAACAGCCCACTGCAGGTGTTAAATTTGCATCCTATGTGCAAACAACAAGACGACAGTACGGCAGTAACAAATAAACATATAAATAGACGCAGAAGACGAATAAAATCACGCCTCCTTTCATATATCGTCACCCTATTAAAATAATTGGCCTAAGTATTTTATTCAAGTTTTTGGGAAGACACAAAAAGAGATGGCCGGCATTATCAAGAGACGATTGAAGCCAAAAACTAATTTTCATCAAAAAATGACATTTTTCAACAGGGTGACGATATGTATCCTAGCACTGTGGCAGCTAGATGTGATTACAGTCGGTTTGTGTTGAGCCAGTTCTTGCAGTGGGTTTGCATAGTGACACATGTAGATCGACACGTAGAACAATCCTGTATCGTGTGTGATACGCTGTTCCAGATGTTACTATAAATATACTAGCTCGCTGGTGGGTTTAAAATTTTGCGACCAAGATGTGTCATTAGGCATGAACAGTATTTCCTAAGATAAATTAAAAAAGGATTGTTTTTTTTGTTTTTTCCCTTTAAGGCCCAGTAGCAACTGACTGGTCTAGTCTCCAACCACAAACTGCACTCTATTGTTTGGCCATCTGGAACTGTCAAATTTGGTTGCAAAAAGACTAAAATTGACTGGCTGTCATTTCAGAAAGGAGCCCTAAATTCATGCCATTACAAACCTGTCACTGATCGTTGCCCTCTCGGAAACAAAAACTGTAACAGCTCTGGCAACAAAAGGCGACTCTCCTGACTCAGGGTTGTATCCGACATTATTCTTTGCTAACTCCAGCGTTCATTTGGAGGACGTTTCATGCTATTTGCATTTGTGGTTGCTTCCCGCTATTTGTAACGGGGGCAGGGCAGCTGTTCCGATGGGCGGGGGAGGAGGCAGAGATTCACATGCACTAACTAACTAATACATGCGCAGCCACCCTGACTTTGTAATCAAAAATGATAGCAAGGGCTCAATATAAACAGACAGAGAGGGCGTGTGATGTGCCACTGCCCCAGAAGAAATAACACCTCCGGAGCTTCACATACCAATCTTTATTACCTTATAGCTGACGATAATGAAAATTGTGCATTGCCTCTTTAAATGAAAACAAGACAGAGGTCACAGTGGTTCGACATCCAGGCCTATTGGAAGCGGCAACACTTGGTCGCCTTTCCTTTGGCGTGCAGTCCTTCGTGAGACTCAGTGAAGCTTATTTCTATAATGTTTTACAAAGTCAGAGAATATCTTCTGTTATCAATGAAAGCTTCCTCTTTGCTCAGGATAATACCTACAGTTGAAACCTATTTACGTGCTATTGATGTGGAAAAGGTGAGCAATGCTTTTTGACATCTCGCCATGATTATCATAATTCCTTGTAAGTGGGTTCCAACCAGTCATCTATCTAACTTTCAAAGGAAAATGGGACCATATTATTTTTTTCTGTGTTAATCACGGGATAACCGGTTCTTTTCTGCGTACTGAATCACTTGAATCAATACAATAAAAACAGTTTGTACAATCATTTCACTGAATCACTCAGTTCCCCAGGTGTTGGAACAACAGCACCTTCGCTTTCAGAAGTTCAGCATTATTCTTTGACCGTATGTGCTTGACTTTGGCAGTCTTAGGGTTCACATTTAGTCAGGCAATATCCTTCTTCTGAGATCAGTGGTGTTGAGTGAATGTTGCTCCACTCCAGACTAAGGTCCCAGGTCAAAGTCATATATGGAACCCTTCCTAATCCATCAAACTTGGCGAGATGATACGGCACGGGGTCAAAAGGCAAATGGAGGACCCGAATTCAGCCGAAGCAGCATTTCCAGACAATCTGTGAGAAAGTGGCAGTCGACAAGTTTTCTGGTGATGAACGTGGGGAAACTCCTGTCTGAGGACCCTACAGGTGGTCGAACTGGCAGGGAATACCTTGACAGTATGAAAACCAACCTATTTGTAAACCTCATCCACAATCATCAGATTGTTCTGGACCTTGAGGCTTCCTAGAAGGAGCTCAGTGGTCTAGTGGTAGAGTGTACGCCTTGAGACTGGTCAGGTTACGGGTTCGATCCCTGGCCGGGTCAGACCAAAGACTGTAAAAATGGTACCCATTGCCTCCCTGCTTGGCACTCAGTATTTGGGGTTGGACTTGGGCTGTTGCCCACCGCTCCCTGAGTCAAATGCGGAGGACAAATTTCTCACCCTTCAGGATGTGACAGTCAGTGGAACTTTTTTTATCCTTTAAGCTGTAACGTCAGACAACCATAAAACTGAGACTCCCTTCCACTAGCCCAAATGATAAATGACTGGTCCGTCTACATGGCATGATCAAGGCAATGCACCATTGAAACTCGTGTTAACTTTACAGTGCAACCAAAGACACCACCATCATAGTATGCAAGCAGTGTGAAGGCGAACAAGTCAATATGTTAATGTGGTAAAAGACAAAGCATGTGATGTCAATTTTTTGATTTTAGCGCAAAGCAAGTGTAATTGTCCCATGTGATCATTTTTCAATGTTATTCTATCTATAAATGAGTGGCATTTAATTCAAGAACATTGCAGTAATTATGCATGTTCTATGCCCAGCTGCCAAACCTTTGGACAAATCCCAGCCAGGTCTCCCTTCTCTGTGACCCGCTTCAGGATAAAAGGAAAATTATGAACAGAACTGGTGACAGGGCTAGCTCTGGTGGTCCGCAAAGTATTCCTGCCACCAACCCACCATATCCCAATTCAAGGTCATCCAGCCCTCTATCCCCACCATACAACGGTGTTGACAGTCTACTTTGCCCTCCTGAGATGCTGGCTGAAGGTGCAGAATGTCATCTAGGCCATCTGGAAGTTGTCCTCCTCGAGCTCCTACCACGCCCCACTTTTTCCTCAGTGACCACCAAGGCTGCTAGTACCTGCTTTCTGCCTCCCCCTCTTCAGCTTGACACTCACTGCCGGTGTCCACCAAGAGGTTTGACAACTGCTGCCACAATAGGCACCCAGCACCTTACGACCACTACTGCTATCAGCCGCCTTGACAATGAAAGCGCAGAACATGGTCCAGTCGGACTCACTGTCACTCACCTCCCGGGGACATATTTGAACACACACACACACACACACAGGGGACAGACCCAGAGAGATGTTTGGGCCTGCCAAAATCTGACTGGTATCTCCACAACCAGTTGGTGATCAGTTGACAGCCCTCAGTCCGACAACACAACAACAAAGTTGGTGATTGAATGTCAACAAGTTGTGTCTGGATGCCAAGTATGTGCTTATGGACACCCCTTATACCTGAACAAGGTGTTTGTATGGTCAACACCTTGGAGATATGCTGATCTCCAAGCTGAAGATGTTTCTCCACACTCACTCCACCACCTCACACACCAAACACCGCTGGAGAAAGTCTACTTAAGTTGCCTTCATAACCTTATTGTATGCTCCAGTGATTCCGTGGTTACTTCCTCATATGTTCCCATTTTTTCCAGTCAACTTTAGTTTTGCACCCCAGTGCACAAGACATTTTTGGTCTGTCGAAAATTCTACAAGCAGTTTTAATAGCAGCCTAAAAGCCATTACACATCGAGTGGGTTTTTTTTCCCCTTCGTGCGAATAATGTGGAGCATTAATTTTTTCTTTAGTTTTTGTTTGATTAGCACCTACAGACTCAGCACAAATATTATGTTGCAAGAAAGCGACACATTTTTTATTTTCTCCAAGTTCAGTTATTTTCACCAGATTTGTGATGCCATGAAAGCATCTGCCAATGAGCCCTGAAAGTGCTTCGACATTATGTCACTCAGTCATGTACATGTACAATTTACCTCAAAACTTCTATATGCAAGTCAGTAGACTCAAAATATGTCCAAAACCAATCATGATATAATTTGAGTTCTTGTATGAGGCGAAACTCCCTCCCTTCTTTATGTGTGCGTGTGTATTATAAATTAGAGTTCATCTGAGTTTCTCATATTCAGAGAATATTACATTCACACAGCAAGAAAATAACTGAAGAAAAAGAAAATACAAAATAGAATATTTGAGCAGAATACTTTTCTCAACCATTCAAAAATAATTCAATGAAATATGCTGTTAATTTCACCAATTTGAGTTGTATTATTTGACATTATTTTGTTTACACAATTAGGTGATTGTTATTTTGGCAAAATGGGAGAACAAGGCCTGAACATGGAATGATGATGCTTAATGTGAGACATAATCATTCTCTGTGGAGCTCTGTGGTGCATTGGCTCCCGTTTTTATTCTGGTCTCCCAGCAACAGACTAGTATTTTAGCCTGTAGAAAGGCTCTTTGTTCTGGTATTTCAGCCAAAAAGCTTACATTAGTCCCAAGAATAATTCTGCAAAGATGTTTTATTGTTAACACGTACATGTCCCGTATGCACCAGAACACTACAAATGGTCTGTTTTTCTTTCTGAAGTAAAATCTCTACATTGCTTACAAGTGGCGCAGCTGGTGGGCTATCCTAATAAAGAAATTAGGCACGTAACTGGTTAGGTGGCTATACCGTAGTGGGCTAAATCCCATGAGCATTGCCTGCACAGTTATTTGATTTGTCCTTGCAGTCACAGCCTAGTCTGCCTAAGTGCTGCACACCGGCATATGGCCAGGCTTGTGCAGGCTTAATGACAGGCATTATCTCATTCACATTTGTAAGGGACTGTTGTGCCATCTTCCATTTATTTAATTAGGTTTTTCACATATTAGAAAGACCCAGTTAGGACATAAAATGTAACATACGGGTCTTCAGAACGTAGACTTTTTGTGTTTTGTAGTGTACTAAACATATATTCTGCCTTTTTACTGACATGACATGAGCTTGTCAACCAATTAGTCCAACTAATTGCATTTTGTAGCACTAATCAAACAAATATGCTAAAACATTCTTTACATTGCCAGTCTGCTGGGGTTTTTTTTTTTTTCTCCATTTAACTTGATAGCGTGAAAGAGCCTCCTTCTTCTGGCTTCCACTCCACTTGATCACCTCATTTGCATTTTATATTGGTAAATCAAATTAAGCACCCACAGCTTTTAACATGATTGACTGTGGCCAGAGTTGCTCATGTGGGATTTTTTTTGCAAGAAAGGAGAACAATTTTAATGTGCAAAGCAGAAAGCCTGGCTCCCCTCTCATTCAGCAAATCACATTCACTCAGCTAATTAAAATGATTTTCCCTGATTGTCTGTGTTTGCCAAGGGGCTTTGAAAAGTGTGCCCACCTAATGTTTCACTGTGTATTTTATTTCCACGCTTTTTCCCCCAGCTATAGGCCCTAACAAGCAGTAGCTCACCTTTTCTAAATTATATATACTTGTGTGATCTTTGTAAAATAATTAGCTCATTTTTGTCTACAGCGTCTTTGTTTTTAACAGAACTGTATACGCATGTGTGTATGTTAACAAGAAAAAAAATATATATACAAATAATTGAGAAAGATTCATGAGACTCACATTTGATCCACATATAGATAATAAATTGTTTCTGTTAAAAAAAATGTTTTGTTATATTTTGGAATCCTAACAAAAATGTAATATAATTCAAAGAACAGTTGTTTTTTTAAATAATTCCAAACAATTTTAATTTGAACCTAAATGTAAATAACATAATAATGACAACTAATGGTAATACCAAGAGAAGTCATTCTCTCCATTCTGCGCATCTGAATGAATGCTAAACATTGACTCCAAACCCATGACAAATTATATAAGATGGGATATAATAAATAATAATAATAATGATAATGATAATAATAAATAATGCAGTTTGGATTCCATCATTACATTTTGCCAAAACCCTTACTCTCAATTAAAGCCTTGACACCACCCCCCCCCCTTTTTTTTAAGGGAAAAAAAACAAAACATTAAAATTTTAAATCCCTCTGAAGCCAAAGGAAGAACGTGTTATGCAAGCTTGGAATGAGAGCGACAGAGGAGGAAAAAAAACACATTTCTGTCAGGAGTATTCCCACAGTGACTAATAGGTGTGCCACAGTGCAGGCACCAGGCTCTTCCCAGGAACATAACAGTCCGCTTAATTGCAGCTCTTAGGATCATTACTGCTCCCATATGAATGTCAAAATGGTTAAGGCCAGTGGGCCTTTGACAAACAGGCAAGAAGCAACCACCTACACAGTTGCAGTAATAAGAGGACCGCTATCTAAAAAAAAAAAGAAGCATCTTTTATTGTGAAGAAATATCTATCTATATATCTATCCATCTGTCTGTCTATCTGCCTGCCTGCCTGTCTGTGTGTGTGTGAGAGAGAGAGAGATGCATTCATATGTACATCATATCAATATGAACTAGAGTGCTGCTTTTTCATTGAGACCTTTGACCTTTGCAGACACCAGTTGCCATGGCTGCAAATGGCTTATTACAGATCCACTAGTCTGGAGCCATTCATCTTTTAAGAGCAGACGCTTGCATCCAACTCAAGAGCCAAAGGGAAGTGGCTCTTGGAAACCTTGTACTCTGCAATATTCCAATAAGGTCCTCCATTAAATGTCATACTTCATAGAGCTGAATATAATGTAAAGTACTCATTGTGAAAAATACTGTCAAGTCTTTACTTGTCATAATTCTACAATCGATGCTCTGTTTCAGCTTCCTAATCATGGAGGATCTTTAAAAAAAAACAAAAAAAGAATTTGAGACAAAACCATTTACAACAAAACATTTTGGATGGAGCTTTATATCACTTTAGCTATGCAATAACTCTTTTACATCAAAGATTTATCCAAGAGACATTGTTTTGTGTGTGCATATAAAAAAAAAAAAATCTTCTGTTGTCTTTGTTTCCTCAAATATTTTAATGAATGGATATTCAGCCAATTAAAACAGTCATGAACAAATGTAAAAATGTTCATATTTTACCTTAATGATCTGAACTGAATGATAAGGCTTTGAAAGATGCGCTAAAACAGCGACGCTAAAAAACAAAAAAAATCTCCAAAGTCAACCTTATTGTGCCACTGTAAGTGATTGAGGCCAGAATCAATTTCCCGCCGGGATATGTATACCGTGTAAGAGCCTTTTCAGTCATTTGAAAAGCCAATGATCCTGTCAAGCTTATTTTGATTTTTACTATTGTTGTGCCAATTTCAATTGTGACCCTCAAAACACACATCGTGCCACTCAAAACAAGTAAGGTCAAAACTCTCAGGTGTTGTGCCTGTCTGAGTGCTTTGAAGCCAAGTGCATCGTTGTTTTCACCCGGAGAGAGGTTTTAATAGTGGCGGGGATGAAGATTAGTAGACACCACCATCACTTGGAGAGCTTTAAAGCAATACCTGATTTGTTTTGTAGCACTGCCACCTGGCCTTGGTTTTCACAGTCATGCGAGAAAAGGGGGTAAGTTGATCCTCCTTTTTTCCGACTCAGGTGCTTGGACGTTCAAGCTCCAGCTTCACGCATTCGCACTTTTGCTGCCATCGTGGATCTTCTGAGTCTTGAGGAGGAGTCGTGGACCCTGGTGCACTTCCTGAGCAGCTGCTATAAAACGTGAAGACTACCACATCATACTGATGACTAGATGCTGCACGTTCAACAGCATGATTGAATGATGAAGGATAATAACAGATGATGCATTTAGGTTGTATTTTTTGCAGGAGTTGCTTTACAAAGTTACGAAAATCAAATCACTCAAATTAACAAAACTAACATGATGAAATGTTTGAAATGAGAAGAGAAAACAACAGAAATCCTGATGTGGTACACAGCACAGTGTGAAGCATGAAATAAAACACAGAATCAAGAGTGTCAGAAGCCTGGTGCAGTGGTTCGCACTGCCGCCCTCCAAGCAGGAAGGTTGTGGGTTGGCGTGTTCTCCCCGTGGCTGTGTGGGTTCTCCACGGGTCCTCCAGCTTCCTCCCACAGTGCAAAGACACGCTATGCCTGCCCCCAAATTGGCAGTGGGCGTAGCTGTAGGTTGTTTGCCAATCTCCCCACGTAGCCCCGTGACAAACTGTTGACTCGCCATGAGAGAATCAACCGAAGATCTTTGACTGAGTTCCTGCATGTCTGAGGAGGACAAGCTGAGAATGCAGCAGAGATTATTCGGTAGAATTCAGCGGTAGATTCAGGAGTCGGAGAGGCGGCAAGAGGTTGCTTAAAGCACAGAGCCAGCGGTGGTGATTTGAAACGTGATTCAATCTTTGATGTAGGATGGTGAGGCCATGGAGGTTCTTTCAAAGTAATTCATCACATTTTTAAGTCAATCCCACACTTGTGACGGCCAGTTTAGTGAGGCAAGTGAATGAGTCCGGCTTCCCAGTGACAACAGTAAAGGCTGCAGCCGCTCTTTGTATCATCAGCCGCTTAAACCAATCTTCAATTAATGAAACATAGATTTAAAATCTTTAAATAAAAAAAACACTTTAAATTAAAAACAGCTACTTTCTTCAATACTTTCTTTCTTCCTTCCTTTTTTCTTTCCCTTTTTTTTAAAGAATTGAAATTTCTAGTGCAGTTTGAAAGTATGTCCATATTTAGCAATATCTTCTAGCCAAGTTGGAAAATTTAAAAGCAAACTTCACAACACGAGAAAAGGTGAGATGGGAAAAAAGCAAATAGTGACACATAATAAAGCATTTTATATTCAATAACTCATTGTAGTTTTATTGCAAATGTTGTATTATTCATCATATAACCACAACTATAGTTTGTGGGGCCTTTTGGAAGACAATCAAATAATGAAATAGTGGAATACACAGCCTTTAATGACTTTTATGTCATTCGCTCTCCAAACATTTTGGATGTGTGCGGTGCTAATGACCTCCTGTGTATCCGATCACAACACATTTAGTTTTCACCATTACAAACACATGTGCCACGTCAAGCCAGGTTGATGTTGTTGTTGTTGTTGTTGTTGTTTGTCTAAATGGTTAAAGGTCTGTTTTTGGGTTGTGATTTTAATGCTATGCCATGTCATGTTCGACTTTCATAAGCAGTTATTGGTACAGAACAATGTACACTTGCGTGTAAAGAATGTAGCGTTTAAATCACAAATTCCCTGTGACTCCTCCTCTTCCTTCCCCCAAAAGCTTGTCAATATTTCCATGTCAAAACTTGTTCGTGTTCACCTGGCGTAATCACGGGGAGATAACCACTCAGCGAACGCTAAACGGACTGCAGTTATGCAGCACTCACACGCACGTTCACACAACAATGGGCAGCTACTGCCATGCACGGCACCGCCGGACCCATTGGCATCTATTTAGAGTTTGGTGTTGACAGTTGGAGCCAGGACTCGAACCGGCGGCCCGTTGGACCGACTGAGCCACAGCCACAGTAAATCTCAATAAAGGCTTTTTAAAATACAAAATGCCACCAAACACAAACGCCACCTCGTTTTTAGAGCAACAGAGCCACGAACAAACCGACGTCTTTGGGTTTAGTCTTTTTTTTTTCTTTTTTTTCAAACTTGAAATTTAAACCCTTTTGTGCATAATAGTCACTTGAGTGAACAGATTTTGTGATTGTCTACTACATGAATGGGATTCAAGGATGAGTTGCACATGTTTTTTTTTTGTGATCCCAAATACCGCCACCCATGTCGACAGACATTTTGTCCTGCTGTCTCTTGTGCTCAAGTTTCCCAGCAGAATAGTAAGTAGCTATTATTGACTTTTCAAGTATTGGCTGGAAAATCCTCATTTATTGAAACTAGAGTTAACTGTTCCTTTGTGTTGAAAACATTGTTGTTTCAGCACAGCAGGTTTCATATTTCAACATGCAGGGTATTAATATCTTGATATTGCTGGAAAAAATACATAATGACAAAAAGTACTTACATAATTATGTAAGGATTTGACCAGATTAATTCCAAAGCAAAAGCATGTGTTTACTTTATGATATTTCTATAACATAAAATATAATAATGTGACCTATTATATTAGTTTATCTATAGTACATTCATTGTATTAGTCCAATAAATATAAATATTCCTATATAGCCATTCCATATATAGCTCAACTATTTCAACAGCAGTGATAGACATCCTGACAAAACCACCCACCGGTGGGTCACTGATTGACTGCATGCAAATGACTTGCATCAATGTTGTATTATTTATCCTTTTTTTTTTGTCTTTATCAATTTTCTTATCATAAAATATGAATGCAAAACAACAACAACAACAACAACTCAACCAACTACAACAACGTGTCCACTTCAAATGTTCTCATTTAGGACCAGTTTTGCCAACATACTTGTTATCAGGTAAATATTTGCACTAAATGACCACGAGAAAACCCTTGGATGCCGAAAATATTTCAAACTCGGTCAATACAAATAAAACGCAAAATATAGATTTGAATTTCTTTTTCTCCCAAATGTATTCGAAATAACATTTGAAAAGTGGCTATTCTAGGGAATGAAATATAGGTTTTAAAAAATATTGCTGTTCTGCATGCACGGCTGCAGCTAGCAATTTTGCACCCTATACCTAAAAATCAGTTTTCCCCCCCCTCCCTCCCATACATCCCATATTAAGCAGAGATGTTTAATAGCAACCTCTGACTGCCGGGCCCATAGAATCGCGGTGTTTCCACCCCCTTAATGACACAACAGCCTGCAATTCGCACATGCATCATAATAAACAGTAAGGTTCAAAACATTTCACAGCGGGGAAATTGATTTTGATTTGAACCAGCTGACTGTGCAGGTCTGCCAAGATCTGATTGTTGGTGACTACCTACTGTTGTGTCCAAATTTGGTTTATGTGTGTGTACGGGGGGGTGCCCTGTCTAGTTTAAACAGTGCAATCAATAGATAATTTTCATGGTAAGCACCCGTCACATGAGCCTCTGCATCTGCTGACGGAACTCTGCAATACTGTTTGGTGCCTTTTGACGGATTAAAGAGACAAAAAGAGAGAAGGGAGACGTATACAGCAGTGCCTCGAGTTGTAGTTAAAGCTTGAAATAAAGGAAATCGGCAACATACACTCAAGTTTTGTCCGACACTGGAACTGTATTTAGAGCTGACAAGGTTATGGAAGAGACGCACACATCCAAGGAAGGACTTGCTAAGCTGAGGGAGTGGCTTAAGAAATCTTAAATCTAAAAAAAAAAAAAAAAAAAAAAAAAGGCAGGCAAAAAAATATATAGAGAGAAAATAAGAAATGTGGTCGCTGCTGCCAATATTTAGGTCGCAAAATCCAAAAGAAATTTCCAGTGAGCTTCCAATGAAATAGCACTTCCTGTATTATCTGCATTAAAACAAAAAGACAAGCCATTCCAAATGTTGCTGCAAGGCACAAATGGAAGCACTATTTTCCAGTGATCACAGCGTAATATATGTTTTAATGACCAGTTAATATGCACAGGAACTATGTCGTCGGCAAACTCATGTTGTATTATTTGTAAATACAGACTATGAACATGTATTATTTGGCACCTGACTATTAGAATGTCAGTCCGTGCGGCATTTCCACCGCGACTCCTCGTGAAGAGCAGTGATTCTGTCGCCGAGTACTGTGCCACCAGCAGTCTGGTAGAAAAATGAGAGATCAGAGCTTGACAGCTTAATTACACTACTTTCTGCAAATGTGTTACTTCTCTCTCTGTATTACTAAATACACACGAAATCCCAACAGGGGAATCACTTAGCAGGAGTAGCCCTGTCTGCATGTTTAAAAGGTTTAGGGTGACAAACACCTCCGAAAAAAATATTGGTTACGTCACAGAATGGAGCAGAGCTAAGAATCTGTTTTAATTCAAATCTCGCACATTATTAACATTATGAAATTATAATGTTAAACACACAATGTTGTAAAAAAAAAAAAAAAAAAATCCATACAAACTGAAAACAGTATTATTTTTGTATAAGACTGTATAAAAGTGTTGTAATGAGTGTTATGATCCTTTGTAGTGACAATCTTGATTTCAAACAGAATTGGCAGCTAATTCTAAACACGCAATCACTGGATATATTTGCTACCCTGAATGCAGGAAGTTGTAGATAATGTGATTATATAAACCCACGTTTAAAAGGATGAACTGAAGACGGTTCAATCGGGTTTGGGATGAACAGAAACTCCAGTTTAAAAAAAAACTCAATCAAGAAAACTAAATATTTTTGTTTGTGCAGAAAAAGAATTGTATACGTTTAACTGAGACACGTACAACTGGGACCTTAATCTAGCGTCTGCGTCCCTCAGCTTCCCAGCGATGCCAGGAAGTCGAGGCACAGACGACACGGAGAGGAAAAAAAAGAAGAAAAAGGGCCAAACACGAAGCCAATCCTCATCAAAACCATCTTCAATCCATTCAATCAGACGTGGTGACAAACATCTCGGCAACGCCCCTTTTCAACACTGCACCATTGCAAAGGTATTTTGCAGACGTGACGTATTACGTGCAGAGCTAGTTGGCTTGTTCGAGTGTAATGAAGTTTACTCCAAAGGCATACAGTACGAGGGAAAGGTCACAAACAGGACACAAGAGCCACTTCCAACCCCATCATCAAACCCAAGTCAGTGTTTCGTCCTGTGATCAACGACGCTCACGTTAATACGTCTCCTAAAATGCAATCTCATAGGTGTTTGGCGGAGGAGGAAGAAGAAGAACAGAAAAGTTATATTCTAGTCATTGACAATACTTGTTGTGTTGTCTGCCTGAAAATGAGATGATGATTCACAATGCAGGCAAAGGAAGAGGTTTGACTGTATGAGGAGGAGTGACATGAGCAAAGAGCCCAACTGGCAACCCGGTAACTGATTGATACGTGTCTTCATTCTACGACACCTCGGGAATATATATGAAGGAAGCCAATCCATGCTGTCGATAATACGCTGCCCATTCACTCTCTCAAAAGTGAAGACCTTTGTTCATAAAAGGTGTTTTTGATTTTAAGTTAGATGTCAGCAATATCCCAATGAAAGTAATAGATTTAAGCATGACCAAAATATCCTTCCATCCATGTTCTTCCACCGCTTGGTCTATATTAACATATATTAAATATCCTGGACATCTACCAGAATATTGTTCAATGCTTTTACAGGGCAGTGGCAGTGGAGGAGATGCACTTTTTCTTTTTAATCTAAAAAGGTATTTATCAAAAATATTTTTTTAAACATTGAAATGTGTTGCAAATGTGTCAACATTTACAACACAATAGCTGCACCGTTAAAGCGTGCGCTAACAGTGTGCACCATTTGGGAACCGTCCCATATGTTGCACGCTTATATCCCTCATAGCAAAATGTGAGAAGAGGACAGATTTGAAAATATCTATCTGGAGTTTTCTCCTGCTTCCGGTGCGTGATGGTGTTTTTCAGTGATACCGACCAAAGCCCAGGCAAACATAGTGAGCAAACATATTGTGTTTTGTTGTGTCCTTTTTTTCCTTACACTGTGAATGTCGTCAGGTGAAACGCGACGACGGCAAAGAGTCCCAAGAACACGTCGCCTTCGCTGATGTCTGCACGAGGAGCTAATTATGACCACAGATGCCATTTTTTTCTTGTTTATTTATTAGCTTAGCTTACAGTTCCACTGCTCGTACTTTGCCGGTGTTGCTGACTGTTGGGCTGTAGCTGCTGCGAGCTGTGCACTTGTTTGTGTGTAACACCACATCAGGAAGTGGACCAAACATTAGCGGCTATGGCAACTATGCATATGAACAACCATTAGCTACTTTTTGAATTGCATCCGGAATAAGTTGGATCACTCCCCCCCCCAAGTGACCCAGTGAAGTTAGTTTTTGATGAAGGGCCCTGATCGATCAATTGATATAAAAATAACTTTGAGTGTCTACAACTAATTTGAAGGGCCATGGCAAAAAAAAAAAAAACAACCTCCGTATCGGACAAGCTAGCATAAGAACAATCCGTGAGGTGACCGCATTGTGGATTTAGATTCATAAATCACTTTTTCACTCCAGACAATTTCATATATGCAACACATTTGTGAGTGCAAAACCCACCCTCTGTCTTTTAACTGAGTGACGAGAGCAGCGAGCCAAATAAGTGCTCGCCATGCCCAAAGTCCACAAGAAGAAACCAGGTAGAAAAGAGAGGAGATAATAGAGTCCCGTCGTGCTGCTTGCAGCTTGAGTGAACATCAGGTAAACTGCACGTTAACTGCACATTTCCTGCTGCACTGCTGACTTGCCAGCGTCTGAAAGGCTGGGCGTAGTGCACTGCTACGATGAAGAGGCTACATGTTTGATGTTTTATGCCTTTCCAATTGAGTTACGTGATCCCCTTTTGCTCATTGAAAAGCTGCTCTGAACTTGTATCTCCTCTTTAATTTAGCAAACACTGACAATGCTTCACAATGTATTGTGTCTGGCAATACATTTTTTTTGTCACAATAAAAACAGTTGAAAAGGTTTTACTTGGCTAATACATCAATATATTAACAAATCCTGTTGTCAAAAGGCTTTTTTTTTTAAATCACATGGCTTCATTGTAAATAAAATAAAATTGTTACATATACAAGAGAAAGCCAACAACATGAAGAGGGTGTAATTATTTTACAAAAACAACGTAATGATTTCCCCTTTGAATGTGTTTCGTGGAAAACGTTTGACATGTCATATACAGTCTCCTACTAAAGAATGAGGCATGGGGCAGTTAAAGTGCAATTTAGCTAATTGCCCTCAAGCAGTGCGCATGTATTTTTGACAGAATGTCGGATTCTTGAATTCCTGGATTCTATACAGAGAAAATATGGAAGGGCTCTCTCGCTCTCTCGCGCTCTCATTTTGGAGTTAACGGTGAAATAACTACTTTTTATAAATATGAGAAAAACAAACAAGATTAGAATCACAAGGAATGTTGATCATCTTTGACTATTAACCCCCCGCCCCCAAGATGCACAAACTCTATTTTAACACACGGAATCATAAATAAAGGCATTGGAAGAATTCACATTTAACGGAGGTTTTGTGAAACAGACATTTGATGGTTCAAAAAGAGGCATAGAGGAACTAAAACGCCCTTACCTTGCGTCTGAATCTCCTCGCGCAATGCTAGGAGTCACTGACATTGTCGCGCGTGACTTTCCTTTTCAGAACTTTGGTCGTCTGTGGTGATCAATCACAATTTCAATCACGTCGTTCCTGGAATGAAGTTGTATTTTAAAGAGTTGCAGGGTTTTTTTTTTTTTGTTTGTTTGTTTTTTTCCCGGGATGCAGTTACTGTTGGTCCTTGAGAGTTCGCTCTGAGGCTGAAAAGCAGCTTTGACTCATGCGAGACTGCGTTCAAAAAAAAAAAAAAAAAAAAAAAGCAGCGACATCGAGAGCGTCACGAAATAGCCATCGACCCAGATGTTCCAAATAATGATACAATTCGCAATTTAGATTATACAAAACATATATGGAGACAGACAGAGCGCTTAACAAGAGGCCATCCAGAAAAGAAACTTCAGTCTGTTTTTGTTTTCTGTTTTACTTCAATTACGAAAGTTGCACAAAAGATGGCAAATTTGTTGTTTTCCTGTCACGCACGGGGAACAAACAAACGGTTTCTTTCCGCAGAGATGAAATAGTTGTATTTTTTTTTTTATTATTAATCATACACATCTTTTTTGGATGAAAAAAAAAAAATCGGACAACAAGAACTCACACAACAGTCCCACGAAGCTTGTGGCAAAAATAGAGGTATACCTTGTTGCAAATGCTTTAGAACTTGGGGGTGGGGGTGGGGGGGGTTTATGCAGGAAACTGTGTGATCAAAAAAAAAAAAAAAACTGAATGAAGAGAAGCAGTGCTTTTTCCACTCCAGATAGTAATATTGCATGATGAGGTGTACGTATCAGAATAAAGCAATAATAAATAAATAACCGGTTGGAAAGTGGCCGAGCGCACAGCTGTTCGCAGGTATCTTCCACACGGACTGAGTTCCTTTTTTTTTTTTTCATCCTCTTTTTCTTCTCTTTTTTTTTTTTTTTTTTTTGTGTGGGGGGGTCGGGATCCTGAATAGTTGCCAGACCTGCGCGGCCGCTCCGGCCGCGGTGACGCTACTGACCGTATCCACGTGGAAATGAGAATATTGAGGGGGGGGTGTGTCTGGTAGAAAATTCCATGATTGTCTTCACAGTGTAAAAAAAAATACGACCGGGGTTGGGGGTTGGGGGCGGCGAAGGAGGGGAGGGTTGGCTGGGGAGGGAAGGCGGTAGTTGGGCGCAGTTCGACGGGAAGCTGAAGGTGAAACAGGGGCGGCGGAGGCTGCGGGCGGGAGGCGGAGGCGGCGGCGGCGGCGGCGGCGGCAACAGCGTGTTCAGTTCATCCGCCAGCGCGATTTCCGCTCTAGGCCTCGATGGGGCTGGAGACCATACTGTTGGGGGTGTCTGGAAGCTGGGACGACATGGACGCTACTTCGCTTCCCGTCGAGTTCGAACCCGGTCCTCCTTCAGAGAAGCTGACCTGCACGGACACAGCGGGCGGCACGAGAGCGGAGTTAGTGGGCTGAGAAACAACACTGGCTGAAAATCAACAGCGTCATGATAATAATAATAATAATAATAATAATAATAATAATAATAATAATAATAATAATAATAATAATAATAATAATAATAACAGTGTTGGTAAAGCAAGAAAAAAAATCAGATGTGTGACGCGTCGCGGATAAGAACATAAATAAAAATAATAAATAACTATCGCTATTAGCCGATCATTACAAATTACCCTACATACTGTAGTAATAATAATAATAATAATAATAATAATAATAATAATAATAATAATAATAATAATAATAATAATAATAATTTTATTTTGTAAATATTTGGTTCACAGGAGATCGGGAAGGCTATGAGAAATCTCTCCACTCGCGTCAGTGTCGTTGGGTGTGAGGTCATGACCAGCCCATCAGTTGCTTCTCTTAAAATGAGTGTCTTGAGTCTGAAATAACAGCATTCAGGGAAATGTGTGTCTAAGTTTGAGTCTAAATCTATAAGTCGGACACACACGTCTAAGAGTAACTGATGAAAAGACGCTATAGATTAGAAAGATAATGCATCTTTTATGTGGAAATAATAATAGTGATGCAATGAAGAAACGATGCATTCATCCACCCAACGACCACGTCACTTTTACAGTAATACAGGAGCCGGTTTGGGACATTGGGGGAAAGAAAATGGGTCGAACCGTCTCTGTAGCAGTTCCGACTCAAATGCCAGAACATGAATTTTATACTGATCGTAATTTCTATTCTATCGGCCCATTTTCGCATATCTCTAATGAGCAAACCAGGTTCTTTTTGGGGGGCAAAATGCTGAAATTATGAATTAGTATCCTGAGCGTAGAATTTGATTTAAAAGCCGAGCGCGAGCATCCCTGGAACATCCCTCTGTAAATCTGATGTGTAGTAATAATAATAATAATAATAATAATAATAATAATAATAATAATAATAATAATAATACCAACCAGCTGTTGAAAAGGCGGCTGGTCGATGTCGCTCTGCAGGGCGAAGTCGCTGAGGACCTTCCAGGGCGGCTGGTAGCTCTGCACCTCCACCGGGGTCGCCTGGATGCCGCCGTCGTGCCTCTCCGGACTCGCCGCCACCATCGGGGTGCCCGTCATCCCCTGAATGTTCTGCAAGAGGATGTCTGCGGTCAAGATCAACAAATCTTTTCAGCAGGTGTGTGGGCGCACTCGCGACTCGTGTCCGCGTCGTGTCCTCCGAAACCTCCCGCCCCTCCCCACCCCCCAAAAAAAACAAAAAAAAACAAAACAAAACAAAACAAAACAAACAAAAAAAAAAATCCAATGAAATGGCTCTAAATCAATCCCAATTACATGTTGCGCGCTCCTCAAAAATGATATAAACAAGGTAGTTCGAATGTAAAATTGCCATGACTACTATTATTATTATTATTATTATCATCATCATCATCATCATCATCATCATCATTATTATTATTATTATTATTATTATTATTATTATTATTATTATTATTATTATTATTATTATTATTATTATTATTATCATTTGCCGCAGGTTGCTTCACTCCGCTCAGGAAACTCTTCCCCCTCAGTCGGTGTTCGGTAACCCCCGTACCGTTTTGTCGTTGGGCTGTTGCTGCTGCAGCTGCTTAATCAGCAGGCTCCTCTTCTTGTCTTTGCACCTCTTGTTCTGGAACCACACTCGGATCACTCGCGGACTCAGGCCGGTCATCTCGACGAGCTGCTCCTTCATGAGCGCGTCGGGCCGCGGGTTGGCATTGTAGCAGGTCCGCAGCGTGTGCAGCTGCTTCTCGTTGAGCACCGTCCGGACGCGGGTGGTCTTTTCGGGCTGCTTGTGGACGTGCGGCCGTAGCGCGGGTTGCCGGGCCGATATTGGTTCTGCTGTGAATGAAGAGAGAAGAGAGGAAAGAGGGGGCGGAGGGATGAGTGGACAAGGACGGATGGTTGAAAAAAAAAAAAAAAAGTGCAAAGGAGGCTTTTCCAACCCAAGCAAGGAAATCGTCTCTAGATGTCTGAATGTAAATATAGAAAAAACAGCGACACTGCGATCATGGGATTGTTGCGTGATCGGTTCCCCAAAACCCAAACCTTCCTCCCATGCTCTCAGCAATTAAGTAGGCCCTCTATTTGTCAGCCAAAGTGCACGCCGACACTTCATCCCT